>JAJHPF010000020.1:5264913-5697413 GCA_024447775.1 Carex cristatella
TTTATTGATTATGAATTGATCTTGTGTGAATTGTTTGGTACGATTAGTACGGATTGGGTTGGGGAAAAATATATGAACATAATGGGTATATTAATTTGCTTGGTACATTTCGTACCAATTGGTGAAAAGAAAAAAAAAATTACCCTTCCGCGACCAGTTTTGCGTATCAGCGACTAATTTTTTGGTCGCTGATGTCTTTACATGACGTCAGCAAAACTCAATAGTGACAAAAAAAAGTTGGTCGCTGATAAAGTATTAGCGACCGGGATAACGTCATTCAGCTGCCGGTGACGTCATCAGACAAGCATCAGCGACAAGACTTTCAACGATCGGAACATTAGCGACCGGTTTCACCGGACACTGATGCCACTTTCTGCTGTAGTGTTAATTCCTTTTTAAATTCAATAATACATGAAGTGGTGAAGTTTTCGATCTTTATACATGAGAATGCATAATTAATGATATTATTCCTATCACTGGCTTGTATCATTTCTAGTTATTCCAACGATAAAAATGCTATAATTTGGAGTCAATTCCTCTGAAATTATCAGCCACGATTGATTCTCACACAAAAAGTACGTACATCTACCTTTCAAACTCCTTGATATTTTACAATAGCTACATATAGTACATTTAATGCCCCATCTTGAGAGGTGGGAAGATACTATTCTCTCGAATGGAAGCAAGAAAGCCGAGAAATTCTCTGGTTAAAAATTTAATTTTTTTTTCTAACTTGCTTTAATCATATATGAGCTTTAAATCCCTTGTATAGTACAGAGATTTATCAGTCTTGTACGTTCAACTTGATAATCCTCTAGAATTTATATATGTTCTAACAAGCATATTACAAAGTTCAATTAAAAAAAATCTTACAAAAGTAATTCTAGTGAAGGCTTTGTAGTATGCATGTATATATACTCCTTTTTTATGTTTCGGCATCAGCCAGGAGAGGTTGATTCAGTCCCATTTTTCCTACCTTTTTCTCGCCTCTTCAACCATTTTTTTTCAATTAAAGGTTCATAAAGAATTTTTGCATTAGTATGCCAAAAGAATATGAATCTATTTTGTTAAATCAAATTGATCAGATTAAGTTCTATAGAAAATAAAGGCTTGAGATGTATAATCAGCTACCTCTTTGTTCCAATCAGTATGGAGAGTGATCCAAATGAGAATAAGAGTTTGTATGATGGTACCTGCTAACATACCACCTCACAAATTCTGCAAAAGTTGTGTATATATCAATTATTTCTGATAGCAATTAAACCAGTATCCAGAAAGATTGCTACATCAAATTAACTTAATTTATTAAAGCGAATAATGGCTTGTCTAAAAGTTTGCAATTAGTGGCAGGCTATTGTTTTGGTTGCCTGTTTATCTTTATTGGAATTGAAGGGTTTTTTTTTCTGAGATTGTGTTTTAGTTTGCTGGTACACTACTTAATTGGAAGGATTTGATGACAATGTTCATTTTTTTGCCCTTTTCTTTTTTTATGGAATGTTGTTTATGGTGATTTTGAGATGTATGTTGAATAGTACGGTAAAATGTTTCTTGTTGCCAATACAAACGGAAATAAATCTATTGTTATTATGTTATTCCGAATCCAACTGTTCAAAGTTTTTCATGTACAAATTTTAATGTGAATAAAAATTTTCATATGCGCATCTCAATCAAGATTAACGGTTGAAATTGAAATAACAGGTTCCTGTTATTTCCAATGCAAGAAGGTACCCATATTTTCATTTACAACAAGGTTCATTTACCATATTTGTCATCATCCTTTTTTCTCTAACCACTACTACAAAATATCATGATTGTACACGGATAAATCACCCAGAGCTACAAGGATTTCCAATAGTGTAGGATGTTAGGGTGTAGGAAAGGGCCATCTTTTGCAAACGGATATTTATCCGTGTGCAATTATCATAAAACCGACACGGATAAACTATAATAACCGTGTACAAATCTAACTGGAGCTACACGGATTTTTACTTAATAAACCGTGTAGGAATATTCATTCCTATACGGATTTCTAAATAAAAAACCGTGAAGGAATCAACATTCCTACACGGTCTTTTCATTATAAATCCGTGTAGCTCCAGTAGGATTTGTACACGGCCGTTCTATTTTATCCGTGTACAAATCCGACTGGAGCTAAACGGATTTTTAATTAACAAACCGTGTAGGTATATCTATTCCTATACAGATTTCTAAATAAGAAAACCGTGAAGGAATCAACATTCCTACACGGTTTTCTAATTAGAAATCCGTGTAGCTCGAGTTAGATTTGTACACGGCTATTCTGTTTTATCCGTGTACAAATTCAAAGGATTTTTATTAACAAACCGTGTAGGAATGTACGTTTATTTATTTACAAATTTCTTCAGGAGACCTACACGGATTTCTAATTAAAAATCCGTGTAGGATTTTATTATTATTATTTTTTTAATTTTATTGGTTTTTGGCTAGCCTCCACTTTTGCTAGCCATTAAAATATGCAGCTTTTCTTATAAAAAAAACAGATTCCGAAAATGTAATTAATAAATTGCACTAATTAATTTATACAAATCCATATTGTTCATTACAAAATTCTGCCAGAAAAAACCTTGCCCACATATCTCTAACTTCATCAATTTCCTCCTTGGAGTAAGGGTCCTTTGTCCATTGAAACTACAATTATAAATTGGTGATTAATTAGTAACTAGAAAATGTAGATGCAAGATTTATTATTGATATTAAAAAATAAAAAATTAATATGAATTACATACATCTTTTGGAAATGTGAACTGTATTCTTTCGATCCAGTTTAACATGCAAAGCATCGTGTAATAACCGCACTCCCATGAGTCCTCTTTGTCGCGGGCACTGAAAATTTACATTGATCGGCCTATATATGTTAGAATGACAATAATTTTCTGAACATGACATAAAATAAAATAATTATAGAGGACTCACCGTTAACCACCCGTAAGTCATCTTATTCTTTTCCTTTGGATCTTTGCTTTGTTGTCCCTCCTCTCTAACATATTGGTTAAAAGCCCTTACAAAATTAAGTGATTGTAATTAGCAATTTTGATACACAGTTTAATTAGAATTGAAAAAAAATCAAAGTGGGAAAATTATTCCTTACTGTCTAATAAGTTTGACGACCTTTTTGGCCTTTTGTAGTGGGATTTTTTCTTCGGTCTTTGCAGAATCCATGCAATAGCACCTATTTGAAGTCGGGACGATGATGAGCAAACACCAGTGTTTGCTGTGGCATGAGAAATATAAACAAAATTATAATCACATTTAATTCATTTTTGTAATTATTTAAATTAAAATATAAATAATAAATAATTTGAAAATTGAAGGTCAAAATTAATTAACCTCTGGTGGTATGGCACGAGAATGAATTTCTTTCGATCCTCGAAGCAACGGTGCATTGCTCGGCGCAAGTAGTCGACGGTATCCTTGGGATATAATTTCATCATCGTGGCATTGAGTTTGCTGGGATCCAAAAATATACTCCAGTTCTTCTTTTGTTCAAGCGGCCACGATTCAACACTTCGGTTCAGCTTCCTGAAAAATCATCATATTAAATTAGAACATATATTTCAGTGCTACACATCTAATATAAATAAATTTTGTTCACTTACATGGCGAAAATGGCGATGTGAGACACATCGAGCCATTTATCGCTACCTGAGGCATGAAAAATATCCAGAAAGTCCTTGAAAGATATCGCCACAGTAGATGAATCGTGCAGAAACATCTCCGGTGGGACGATGATCATGATTTCTCGGCTTGTGTCGGGTGCCATGATCAATCTGTCATGGAGGCGCCGACAATCCCTGGGCAAAAGGCTGTATTCTTCTGCGGTGATCAGAGAGTGGTGTGATGATCCTGCAGGCGCATCAATCGCGACGATCGCATCAGTCGCGACGCCCATCTCTCTAATCTCCGTGTGTACCGGTGACATATGACTGTCCTAATCAGCCTGTATAAAATTTTAAATCAATTTCAGCATTTCAAAACAGCGGATTTGAATGTAACAAAAGATATTGATTGTTTAAATATTACCTGATCCAAAATGATCTGATTCTTGGGCCATGGGATAGTGGCCGTCCGGACATCATCCAGAGTGCACATCTGCTCGTTCGGGACAGGAAGAGGTATGTGCGTCCATTCCTTCATGACCACCTCGACACGCACCAAAGTATTATCGGGACCGAGCTGATCAGGGTCCACATCTGTCGGTCTTGGCTCTACGACGCCCTTAGCCACAATAACGGGCACAGCCACCAACCCAAATAATCAGCTCGCATTTCTTAGCGCTCTGCAATTATCATGTAGTCATTTTAAGAGGAAATGTTATCTAACAACAAATAAAAAAGTAGCAATTAATTAATTGTGATTATGAACTAGTATTACCTTTAGATTATCGAACGCGTCTCCCTAGGTCCCAGAAGCTTGACTGCTGCGCCGAAATCCCAGCGAAATGGGAGGTGGGTGCTCGTATTGCTGCCTAAACTGAGCGGATAAACGTTCGAAGATTCTTGATTCCATCTCCACCATCTCTGCAGCATGGTCCTGTTTCATTTGTTGACGGAGCCGCTCCATCTTGGCATCCTGCTTTTCACGCTTTCTTCGAGATTTGGATGCACCGAAGACATCCTTGAAGCCCACGTGGACCCCCACACCCCTAACCCGACCCGGGTGCTCCGGATTGTCAAGCGTTTGAGACAATTCGTCATGCTGCCTCGAGACTGTACGGGCACCCAAATTTACCTCCTCCTCTACCTCCAACTGTTTAAAAAATTGAATAAAACACAAGACTAATTAAATGGAGGCAGTTATAATTTTGTTTGAATGACGCAAGTTATAACAAGAATTAAGTACCATTTTCTGAGCCAAGGGCCGCAATTCTTCGGGCAGTTGAATCCTTCCGTCGGCTGTTATCTCAGATCTTGCCATGAACCAACAGCTCCCCCTAGGGTTGGTTATCTTTACAACCGGTGAGTCGGAATCTATGTTTGACTCCCAGTATCTTCTTAAATTCGGACGACTTACCCTCGTACCCGCCCGACCCTAAATGGTGTGGGTACTTATTCTTGGCAACAAGATACTCGCCCCTTTCACTTGCAGCCTTCATTAATCAAAGCCAATCAATTAGTGTAAGGAAGAAAAATGATCAATCCACAAAAAACATAGTTACAATTTTATAAATTTAGTTACTTGGAACTCGGGAGTTTGCTTCATCGCTACGAAGTCATCCCAGATCTCCTGGGTCAACCCTTCAAAGTGTCCGACCGGATTCTTCCCTTTGTTCATCCATTCGGTCACGAGTGTGCTCTTGTATTGCTTCCACCCATCGTTCATTTTCTTTAGAGTGTTCTTTTTGCCGGTATCATCTGTGATGTTCCATTGTGCCTGATTGACACAAAACAAATGTCATTTCAGTTCATGCATGTACAAGAATCAAAAGAAATACTGAAATGGTGACATTACCTTCACCATCTCCCACCATTCTTGTTTTGTCTCCTTGCTGAAGGCCCTCCAAGAGGCTGCACAGATATCGGCTTTCCTCTTCGCGAAAAGGCTGCACCAAGTTGAGTAATGCGCCATGTTTTCCCCCGTCGGACACCCATCCTTCTTGAACTCGATTTTAAATAGCTTTTTCTCTGTGATGGTTTTGCACGTCGTCGGACCTCTCGTCCTTCTTTGTGATTCCGACTGGACTACACCTTGCTCTTCTTCGTCTTGGGGGTTCACGTAATGATCACCCGAATGTGACATGATTCTACAAAGAATAATAGCAAAGAAGGCCGACGAGCACCAGAGAGAACTCGACAAAACAATCAACAATTAACGACGACCAAATTAAATCAGAAATGCCCAAATAAGGAGGAAATAGAGAGAGAATAGAGATTGTTTTTATTACCAAGAGAGGCAGTCGAGGGAGGCGGCGTAAAGGGAGAAAGGCGCAGAGGGAAGTTGAGGAAAAAGCAGCGGCGGATCTCTCCAGGTTTTTCAAAATCAGAGAAGTTGAAGGAAGCTAGAGTCGGATACTTAGAAATATTTACCAAAATTATAGTATATAGCAAGATGGGAACTTTCCACACGGATATCTAATTAAATGTCCGTGTACAAAAGGTATCATACACGGATAATTAATTAAAAATCCGTGTAGTAAAGGTAAGAGTGACACGGATTTTTAATTAAATATCCGTGTAGGATACGCTTTTCACACGGATATCTAATTAAATGTCTGTGTACGAATGTTATCATACACGGATATTTAATTAACAATCCGTGTAGGAAAGGTAAGAGTGACACAGATTTTTAATTAAATATCCGTGTAGGATACCCTTTGCACACGGACATTATATAATATATCCGTGTAACTCTAAAAAATTTCATCCACGGGTTTTTATTTAAATATCCGTCGGCGAAGACGAAATTTTTAGCGGGAGATGCGCGCCAGCTAATTTCATTAATTCATCACTGTGAATTACAAAATAAATACAGAAAAACGAAGAGTCGCCTTAAACAATTAAGAGCATCTCCATCCCACAAAAAGTTTAAAAATTGTAATTTTGCCACGTCACTGAATTTAGCAATTAGATATTCATAATTTCTAAATCACTCCATCCTAACAATTAATTTTGTGAAGAGAGGAAGAGTGCTATAATTATTTTCAGCCAATTAATTAGCCACGTGTCATTAAACAATGGTTTTCTTTTAAAGTAAATTTGCTAATTTAGAAATTGTGCCACATCCCAACAATTCTAAATAGTTAAATACAAAATATTACATAAATATCATAATTAAAAAAACAAAATGAAATGAAAAATGCAAAATAACATTGTTACGTGATTAAAAAATATTACATAATCAAAATATTACACAGTGCTCTTTTTCTTTCTTTTCCTCTTTTTTGGCACTTTTTGTACATCGGCCCATAATCCTTCGTTGTGATCAGATCTCGTGTAGTTCGCTTCTTCTTCACTTACTGGTACCTCGATTGGCACGTCGGTGCAAAATGGAGGTATTTCGTCAAACCGGGTCGTACTCTTCTTCGTCCACAACATTTTCAACCCCTAGAATCCTTTTTTTCCCGATAGGACGATGCTCCACCTAGCATCACTCGGGTCGATGACATAAAAGACCCGTGCGGCTTGCTTAGCTAGTATGAACGGATCATCGATATACCCGACTTTGTTGAAATCAACGAGTGTGAACCCGTTATTATCAACCTTCACACCCCGGTCTTCGACCCATTGACACCGAAACAGGGGAATGTTGAGACGAGGACTGTAAATGAGCTCCAAAATTTCTTCAATAACACCGTAATATGACTTTGATGCTATTACAGCCCGGGCATCCCCGGATCTACTGAATTCTTCGGAGGCCGCCACCAACGTCACCCCACTATTTTGCGTCGCACTCTTATCACTTTGTAATTTAGTGTAAAATGTATATCCATTAATCTCATATCCTTGGAATGTTCTAACAACAACTTGGGGTCCTTCGCCCAGTAGCCTGACAATTTCATCTACGGGCGACCTTTCGGCGTGTTCCTTCACTCTTTCTTTGAGCCATCCTGTAAAAGAACGATTATGCTCGTCATTCAACCACTTCTGACTTCTCGTGTAGTTCTGTTGTCGAAGGACTGTCATGTGCTCATCCACATAGGGAGCAACGTCTGCCATGTGCTGTAGTACAATTAAATGTGCCTTTTGTAGTTCATCTGTGTCAGCAAGTACGGGTTTCAAACCAATTGTCCCTACTCCTTGGAGTCTTCCCTCGTATCGGGATTTTGGAACACCGATAGGAGACACACCGGTCAGGTAGTTAGTGCAAAACTCAACCGCCTCTTCTTGTTGAATACCCTTCTACGATGCTACCTTCGGGCCGATGCCGGTTCCTTACGTATTTTTTCAAAATACCCATGTATCTCTCGAACGGATACATATACCGCAGAAATACAGGACCACCAATCTTAATTTCCCTCACGAGGTGGACAACAAGGTGAACCATAACATCGAAAAAAGAGGGAAGAAAATACATCTCAAGATGGCAAAGAGTAACGACGACCTCCGCTTGCAAATCGTCCAATTTGAGCGGGTCTACCACCTTGGAATTAATTGCATTGAAGAAAAAACAAAGCTTCGTAAGGGTCCGCCGAACGGCCTTTGGTAAAATTCCCGAATTGCGACGAGAATCATCTCGTGTCATTAAAACATGACAGTCATGGGATTTCATACCCTTCAATTTCATGTCCTTCATGGACACCGGCTTTCTTAATATTCGAAGAATACCCCCGACGGGACTTTAATACTGTGAAGGCATTCACAAAAGCTTCTTTTCTCCTCCTTCGACATGGTGCACATTGCAGGGGGTAGGTATGCACGCTTCCCTTTATCTTGGGGTGCAAGCTTTTGTCGTATTCCCATTTCCACCATGTCTTTTCGAGCGTTAATACCGTCTTTAGTTAGGCGAGGAATGTTCAATAAGGTGCCGATTAAACTGTCGCATACATTTTTTTCAACATGCATGACATCTAGGCAGTGCCGCACCTCCAAATACTCCCAGTACGGTAGCTCCCAAAATATGGACTTTTTTTTCCAAATATTTTTAGGCAGTGCTTTGGCGCATTTTCTGAAAACAACCTCAAGGTTTTTAACCCGCTTGAAGGCACCATTCCCATCCAATGGACGACGTGCCACTCCGAGCTCATTTTTCCCATTGAATGTCTTCTTTCTCCTGCGGTATGGGTGATTAACGGGGAGAAAACTGCGATGCCCCATAAAAACATTCTTACAATATTTCAACCTCAGCACCTGCGTGTCATCTTCACAGATAGGGCACGCTTTTGCTCCTTTCGTACTGTAACCCGACAAATTCCCGTATGCGGGAAAATCATTCACCGTGCAAAATATCATAGCCCGCAATTTAAAGACCTCTTTGCCGTACGCATCCCATACCCGCACACCCGTCTTCCATAATTTTTGGAGGTCCTCAATTAATGGTGCGAGATATACATCTATGTCATTTTCCGGGTTGTCCGGGTCCTTGGATCAAGAATCGACATCATTATATACTTGCGTTTCATGCACAACCAAGGAGGAAGATTGTAGATGGATAAAAGAACCGGCCAAGTACTTGTCTTGCCGATCGCTCCTACTTCCGAAGGGACTCATTCCATCCGTGCTCACCACAATCCTAAGGTTTCTCGGGTCGGAACCAAATTCTTTGAATTGTCTATCAATATTTCTCCATTGAGGAGAATCAGCCGGGTGTCTTAGTTTTCCGTCCTTTTTCCGCTCTTCTTCATGCCGCAATAATTTAGCATCTTTGGAATTTGCAAATAACCGTTTAAACCTCGGTATTATCGGTAGATACCACAAAGCACCTTGGCCGGAGGCGGGTCCTTTTTTCTTCATCGTTACAATCGTCGGTTTCGTTGCCCTTACGCTTATAGCGTGAAACGCCGCATCTAGGACATACATGCATGGACTCGTACTCTTTACGGTACAATACACAGTCATTAGGACATGCATGTATTCTTTCAATCTTCAATCCCACTTGGACATATCAACTTCTTTGCCTCGATATATTGTACACGGTAACTCGTTGTTATTCGGGAGCATTTCTCGTAAAAGTCGTAGTAAGGACGTGAAACTCTTATCGCTCCAACCACTATCTGCTTTTAAGTTCAATAATTTCAACACAGCTGACAGTTTGGTAAATGTGATGCACCCAGGATACAACGGCTTTTTGGATTCATCCGACAAATACTGAAATTTATCATAATTTTCACCACCAATTTCACATTCCACATCACGTAACATGTCATCTAGGTTTTCGGTAAACTCGCGTTCTACATTTTCATCAATACTCGTTGCCATCTCATCATCGTCGCAGCCTATCGACTTCAACACTATTCAATTTTTCGAAATTCTTATAATCATCGTTGCAATCAAATTCAAAATTATCGAAATTTGATCACTCTCATTTATTTCATCACAAAAATTTACCGGTACCACTACTTTCTCTAATTTTCTCACCATGCATGAACCAACATGTATATCTCTCCTTAAATCCCCGACAAATTAAATGAGTTCTAATTTCTTTGAATTCCTCAAATCCTATACAATTTTTACATTCCCTACAAGGACACAAAATGTTGGCCTCCTTTTGCAAAACTCGTAACTCTCAAAGAACCGTAGAAACTCTTCAACCCGGACCAAATATTCTTCACTGTCACGCCGCATTTCATACATCCAACTTCGATCCATCTGTAAATTAAATTCCAAAAAATGATCGCAATTAACCATGCGTGGTGGATGGTCGACATATGTATAACCTACCGAATTCTTGGCTTACAAAGGGCCGGTTTACAATCCGAACCCACTCCTTGAATATTGTGCCTCATATGTGAACACACGTTAGCGTGATTTAATTAGTATTTGAGAAAAATTCGGCAGCATTTCCCCTTAACTCCCCAAGTACGTGTACATACCACATACTCGTAGGAGCAATAAGGAGAAATAATACTGTCGAATTTTTCTCAAATACTAATTAAACCCGCTAACATGTGTTCACATCCTAAACGAGACACAATATTCAAAGAGCAGTCCCAAACCGGGGACTATCCAAAATTAATCTCTATTGGATTAATTTTGAACGGGTATGGACCTACAAGCATATTAATAGGTCGGTTATTGGACAGCAATACACTAATTATTTTACAACCATGCATGCATGCATTAATCAAACCCTAAATCGTAAATAAGCAATAAAAACTAATTAACATAAAATTATTGAAATAAAAGAGAAGTATTACTAACCTTAACAAGGAAAAGAGGAGCAAATCACAACTAAAAATCAGCAAATCTCAGCTGCCTGCTGCGCAAAAATCAGATTCCAGCCAATCCAGAGGAGAGAGAGTGATCAAAACGGCACTAGAAGAATACCTTTAAGTGAGCTGAACCCTAGATGACCTTTTCTACACGGATAATAAGAGATAAATCCGTTTACCTCTCCCGACATTTCTACACGGCTATTTAAATAAAAAACCATGTGACAATCACCATTCCTACACGGATATTTAATTAAATATCCGTGTAACTCTATAATATTCATACACGGTTATTTAATTATATATCCGTGTAAGAAGATAAATAGCTACACGGATATTTAATTTATTATCCGTGTAGGATTAACTTTTCTACACGGATTTCTTCTCAAAATCCGTTACGAATCTGAAGGGTTTAGGGTTTAGTTAGGGTTGTCCAAACGTCGCGTGGGAGTTCAAACGCTCTTCTCCCTTAATTCTATTTAATCACCGCTGATTTTAGTGAAAAATCGCACTGCACAGAATTTGCCTCCTAGCGTTAACTGAATTTTACAAATCAAAAAAAAAAAAAAACCAAATGGAGAGTCCTCCTAGCGTTAACCAGAATTCGCCCACAGTGCAAAATCCTCCATCTGAAAATCCTACTCCATCTGAAAATCCCGCAAAATATCCTACGTTCGAAGACCCCCAAGATGATCCCAACTGGGCTCCCATAATTCCTCCACCGCTTCCTATTCCCGCCGGTTACCCTCCTCTCGTTGGTCCATCCGAAACCTTCCAGTTCTCGATCCACATCCAGACATAGTTGAGTGGAGTCATTTAGCCCCGCCCTCCGTGATTGAATTAACATCGTCCCTCGATGAATCTGATCACTACCAGATCTCTGATGATGAGCGTTACGGTCCAGAAGGTCCTATGGATGATGAGGATGTCTGGTTATCTTTGAGAAGAAGCAAGAGAATTTGGGACAATGTAAACAAGGATGGAGGCAAGAGAATCAACTACTTTCCTAAGAAAAAAAGGCGCGGCAATTAGTTGGAAATGTTTCGTATTTTGTTAGTTTTATGTTTTGTATTTTCATTTTAGTTATATATCTAGATAGTTTTTTTTTTTTTCGTGATATCTAGCTAGTTTTTTTATTTTATTTCTGTGATGTATGGTGTATGTTATTTTAATGTTTTCTATTTCTGTGATGTATGGTTTTATATTTAAATTTCTGTTTATATTTATATTTTTGAATAATTAATCTAACTAGCTAATGTTATCTTTAAATATAAAAATAATAACAAAATATGAAATTGAAAAAAATAATTTGAAATTTTTGAACCACACAGATATTAACGTTCAAATCATATTTAATATAATAAAATATCAACATATATATTCAGAGAAGTTAGAGTACTTTGATAAATTTTCGGACATATGGAAGAATTTAAAAATCAACGAGAAAGAAGTGAACTGGGGGGACTTAGAAAATTTTTGAAGACATAATCTGGTTTTGAACTGCTACAAGGATTCCTACACGGATTTTTATTACAAATTCGTGTGCAATAGATACCTACACGGATATTTAAATACATATCCGCGTAGCTATCCTCTTTTCCTACACGGATTTTTATTAAAAATCCGTGTGCAATAGGTATCCTACACGGATATTTAAGTACATATCTGTGTAGCTCTCCTCTTTTTTATTAAATATCCGTGAGGAATACTTTTTCAACACGGATATTTACGTAACTATCCGTGTAGGAAAAGATGATATTTATTTCAAAGCATGCATGCGCGCTCCATTTATTTCATGTATTCATCACTGTCAATTAGAAATATTAAATATTAATAGATTTAAAATAAACACAGAAAAACGAAGAGTCGCCTTAAATCTTATATATCCTCCGAATCGGTTCCTCTCTTAAACCTATCTTTCTCTAAGTGAATAAATATCGTGTATCACAGAAGAACAACCTATTGAGGCGCCACCACCACCTGTTCTCGCACTACCACCAATTCCAGAGGATTTCATGCCAGTGCCTTGGATCCCACCCGGGTACGAACGACCACCACCAGGTTATCCCGGAAGTTGGCCATGGCCACCATGGCCGACACGCCCACGTCGCGCCCCGGGGGCCATCCGCCACCGAAGCCCTACATTCGTCGGACAAAGAAAAAAAAATCTGTTGTTTAGAGTTTCTTTTTTTTTTTTAGTTTTATTATATCAAATTTTTGGAAACTTTTGTAATATTTACCAGTAGTAATATATGAAAGTTTACTTGTTTACATTTTTGTTCTTTTGTATTTATTTTTTGTATTAGTTGCACAATTTTTAATTTGTTAATATTTAATATTTCTAACACAGTGATGAATATTTTTATTTGTAAAATAGTGTACAAGAATGAATACATAAATTATAAAGAACTTAATATTTACAAAGTTCATATCTAAATGAATACATTTCATAAGAATGAATATTTAAAGAGCTTCACAGCAATGAAAACATCCATAAGTTCATTTTTATATTTAAATAATCAAAATGTGAAACTTAAAAAAATAAAAAAGGGAATCCTACACGGATATTTAACTACATATCCGTGTAGAAATATGAATAATATAATAAAATATTTAATAAAATTTCACATCGGTGGGCTATCCTACACGGATATTTAACTGAATATCTGTGTAGGATGATAGATAGCTACACGGATTTCTGCACAAAATCCTTTATGAATCTGAAGGGTTTAGGGTTTACTTAGGGTAGTCCAAACGTCGCGCGGGAGTTTAATCTATATTTTGTATAATTTATTGCTTTCCATAAAAAACGAACTTATCAAACTATTCATAATTCCTAAAAGGAATTCGTCAAAATATGACATAAAATGCAAAATGTAAAATTAATGCTCTCCATAAAAAATCACAACAAACCATTCCGACACGGATATTTAATTAAATATCCGTGTAGGATTGTTCTTTTTTTTTTTTTTTAGGCAGCCTCTATTTGACAGTACAAAGCACATTAAATAAATCATTAATTAATTGGATTTTGTTACCTTTAATATTGGGCAGCAGACCACTGGTGTTTATACGATTATAATTCAGGTCGAGTTGACGAAGTGATGGAACACTCGCCAAATTATATATGATGCTTCCGTCCAGGGAGTTATAAGAAAGGTCTAAAATCTCCAATTTTGTTAAATTGGACCATGTTTCAAGTCCTGAAAAAGAACAAACGAAAAATTGCATTAGGAATTGTTTATTTCTTTCTTTTCTTTTGATAAAAAATAGGGACATGTCCCTATTTATATATTGATCACTTCTTTCTTCTTTTCTTAACACGAATAAACCTGAAATGGACCAGTGGTTATTCTAATAAACTAAGGTAAATATACATTTTGGAGGTTGTTTTATTTTTATTAAATTTTTGTTGGTATTGCACTTGTTCTCTAGAAAATTCGCATCTATGAATACAATTGGAGAGTGTAAGTTGTCCTAAGTTGTCCTAAAGCAGTCACGTTAGATATCAACAATAAGAAACTTGTCCTTAAATTGGAGCAATTACAGTTCTGTAGTTTTATTTATAGTTTTCATAAATCAAGCAGATATGTTAAGTACCCGTACCCACCACAAATACTAAAGCAAAATGAGAAATACGTTAGTACTTGTAATGTCATTGTTAATCAGCACCAGTCATACATGCAGTCAGGCGGGGTATACGTATATAATTCGTAAACAAGAAAGAAATGTGAAGATACATACCAGCACCATCCGTACAATTGTATATGCCATGACTAGATAATGACAGAGATCTTAGTTGACGGAGAGGCAAGAGCAAAGTGGCATTTAGTGAAATACCCTCCTGCTGATAATAATCGCGCAAATCATCAAAGGATATACCAAGGTCAAGTTGAGTTACGTGATCGGTGATTGGATCGCAGGTGACTCTTTCCCATTGGCAGCACTCCTTGCCTTCTCACTTGCCTTCTAAAGAGTGAATAGGAAAGGATATTGAAGCTTTGATGTGTAGAAGAGCCAACCTCTCCTCTTCCCTGCACTGTACTGAGTCTGACCCGCTTACACATACATTCTCCCACTGTACTAGAACCAGAACCTGAACCAGAAACGCTACTGGCAATAATAACTTCATTGCTTCTATGTTGTGTGATTGATGGCTTCATCAATAGGCTACATATGTGGCCTGATTTATAGGAGGATGAGGATAATCTTAATTTGTTAGAAAATAAATAAACTGACCAGCAATTGGGCAGACCTGTCACAGTTAACGAGCGACTTGAAATTTGAAAAGTCTTCAAGTGAGATAATGAACCGCTGGAATATTATTTAAAAAAAAAAACACTTTTATATATGGAATTAAATATATATATGTATATATTTATACAAGGTTCATCCTTAATTAGTGTAAATCCTCTTAATTAGTGTAAATCCTGCATGCACAAATTATTTGCACTATAAATTAGTCCAAATCATATTAATGAGTATGAACTTATAAGTAAAAACTATGTATCAATTATTACCTTTCAAATGCTGTACTAATTTTAAAGTATGCTTTGTCATGTAGCGAGAAAGATGTAGATGCATTTTTCAAGAAACATGCAGAACAAATACGCTACTGGCACTGGAAGTAGCGCTAGAAGCTCAGAGTTGGTTTTAAATTACATAGAAAGGATCACATAAAAATCAGTTTGTTTTATAGGTTAGAGAGTGGCATGCCTCAGAGGCATTGTATGTTTACTGCATTTCTTTTAATTCATTTTCTTTCTTTCTTTTTTCAGCTTTTTTGAACTTTTTCAAACTCTGTAATTTTGACACCACTGGTGTCCTTGTCAATGGAATCTAGGAGCTAGACTCCTACATTTTTTCTCAAAAAAAAAAGAATGTCTTCTAAATTATGGATTTGTGACAATTAATGTAACTTTTGAAGAAATTAAGTTTGTATAAAATTTGAACCTTATTAAATATATTACTGATATTAATTAATAAATTATATATAATTCGTACTGTAATAATAATACAAAATATATAAAATTTGGATCGTAGTGAAACGTTGATGAATTTTTTTTATTTATAAAATCTATCGTTTCACTTGACGGGCCAGAGAGCCTTTTTCTCTTGGCGGCAGAAGTTTTCTCCGGGGCGCGGACTTGTCAATCCACTTGGAAACGTGCGATCGGGTGAAGATTCATATCCATATCTATTATAATAATAAAAAAAATTCTTTTATCTGTCTTTTCAAATACGATATTAGTCGGATAAATGGATAAAAAAATGTCATTGATATTTTGATTTGTGCTTTTGATAAAAAAAATTCAAAACAAGAAGAAAATAAGAATAATAATTAATACAACTAATTTGTATTATGAATGTTTAATATATTCAAAACATTATTGTATCATGTATTATTTTCATACAAATATATATCTATATATATAATTTTATTTTTAAAAATTATATTATACCAAAACGGGTATGATAATAGAAAAAAAATCGTTATCCTTAGGTAATTAAAGTCAAAAGTACTTTGAATACTTCAACTAGTCAAAGTATCTTGTAACATAACTTCATTCTAACTACTAAAAGTATCTTTTAAGTATCGTGCATAACATGTTTCACAATCAATTGGAACTCAAGTTCATATCAGGTTTTATTTGGGCCTTATCTGGACGGTCCATTGGAACTCAAGTTCATATCAGGTTTTATTTCCTTTGTTTTTAGTTTGGACCTTAGGTGGAACTATTGTGAAACCATCCAACTGACGATTGTTTATAAAATCATATAATATTTCTAAGTTTACATAATCACATAATGGTCCCAAATTTACCAACGCTTGAGAAGTTCGTAAAAAAAAAAATCATAGGTACAAAATACATATATGAAAGTTGTCGAAGATATTATTTTAAGCCAAAAGTTCACTGAGATTTATAATACATTTTACACAAAGAGTACATAGGCACATGCTTATTCAGTATATATATACTAAAATTTATCCTTCCAAACTAAGACTAACAACTAACACTTCGAGTTCAAGCAGTTCTAATCTTTCTCGCCCAAAGGACAACCTTCACATATATCATATCACCATACCAGTCTACCATATTAAACAATACAAAACGCCAATTTCTCTTGTAATAAAGAACGGCTATGAAGCCCCAAAAACTGACCACAAAGAAGAGAGAGAAAGAACCAAACAATATGAGAAAATCGATGCCTTCATACATTCGGTCATCACTCATTTTATTCGGGGAAGGCTGTGTTGTGCCAGTAGGGACACAACTTTTTGGCAAGGGAGGCCCACATAGATTTGGGTTGCCTTCATAGCTCCTCTTATCAAATGAAATAAACTGTGCTTCTACACCTAATGTAGGACCGGATAAGTCGTTATATGCCACAGATAATGATTCTAGTGAGGTTAGTTTAGTTAGTTCTCTCGGTATTTTCCCTGTCAAAGAGTTGTGAGAGAGGTCCAAACTTTCCAATTGGTGCAAATTTGATATGGAATTCGGTATTGCACCGCTTAAATGGTTGTTCGACAAATTCAGTGTTATCAACCAATTCATTTTACCAATATCTTGGGGAATATTGCCTACTAGTTTGTTGGAAGATAGATCTATTATACTCTGCATTAGTAAAATTTCTTCAAAATAGATATCTAACCTTCCTTTTGACATAAGTTCCATTTCAAATATCTCTAGTTCATTATATATTTGGGTAATATATGTATTGTGTAAGAGAAAATTGGCATCATTGAGGTATATTATCCAATGCATCCCACCCATTGATCCTGAATCCAAGGAAAAGGAATTGTCGGATGTTGATCCCATATCTACAATGCATGATGGTATTTCTCCAGAAAGATTGTTGTGGGACAGATCTAGTATGCGTAAATATCTTAATTGACATATTTGTTTTGATATATGTCCTCGAAACAAGTTTTGTCTTGCTTGGAGCATTCTGAGATAGGACCCCTTACCAATCCAAATTGGAAGCTCTCCAGATAAATGGTTTTCTCCAATGTAAATGGCTCTTATATAAGAAATATTCAGCCATGTTATTGGAAAGTTTCCGATTAGATAGTTTTGGCTCAGATCTACAATTTGTAAGTCCGACTGATTAGAGCAAGGAGGAATTGATCCAGAAAGCTTGTTATCTGAAAGGTCAAGCAACCAACGGCCTTGCCCAACACACATATCCAATGGTAAGGATCCCTCTAAATGATTTCTACTTAACTTCAACGCCCGAAGATTATCTTTTCCAATTGCAATGCAGTCAGGTAAAATACCATTAAGTTCATTGTTACTGATGTCCAGCACTTCAAAACTGGCATTGCAAATGCTGATCGGAATCACTCCACTTATATTATTATCATTTAACATTAAATATGAATATGGAGTAAAGTTCATGTTGTAACTAAAGGATCCATAAAACTTATTATTTGATAGATCCATAGAATAGTGGTTTGAAGGCTGAATTCTCGAAAAACTATTATGTATATCATCAGTGAGAATGTTACTAGATAAATCTAGAGTCATGAGATTGCTTCCTGATATGAGCGGAAGAGGACCATGAAAATAGTTTTTTGATAAGTTAAGGGACACTAAATTTGGAAGCTTAGTTGTAATGTTAGCTGGTAATGCCCCGCCAAGATAGTTGTCAGATATATCTAAAATTATGAGTTTTTCATTAATTAAAAAGGGAAGTGGAAGATGCTCTGTGAAGAAATTTTTGTGCAAATCTAATCGGATCAAGTTCATATTGTTTTCTAACAAAAACCACACAGCTGAAAGGGGACCCTTGGAGCGAGTATTAGAGAGGTCCAATACTTGTAATTTATGCTGAGAATACAAGAATGTCAGCTCAACATCAAGAATGCAATTAGCTAGTTCAAGAACTTCAAGCTGAAAAGGCAGATGCACAACTTCGATTTGAAAGTGTGATGATGCCCTTGTTGAGAGCCCCAGAGCTTCCAAATTAGAATGGTTGAAAAATGACCTTATGGATAGATTCCCTTCAATCTTGTTATTTGATAGGGAAATGTACCTTAGAGATGCTAGTCTTTCAAAAATGGAGGAGGGAAAATTTATTTCAAGATCATTATCTCGACAAGTCAACTAGCTCAAGAGAAGAAAGGTTTCCCAAACAAGAAGGAAGATTTCCACTATAACTGTTACTTGAAAGATCTAATTCCTCGATATTCTTTAATCGGCATAGCCCTATAAAATTAACAATAAATGTTGTCAAATAAGATTTACAAATGTGAAATCCATAAGGTTAATTACGAGGTAGCTAGCATTTCTTTATTTTATTTTTGTTTTCATTTTTTCTTTATATTTTGTTTAAAAACTCAGTGTAATGCCTGAAATACATATGTAGAACTAGCTACGTATACAAACTAGCTAAAAGAGACAGAAAATCTTGTTGAAATTAAAATGGAAACTCATGAATGTACATTAGTCGTTTATGGGGTGCATGTAAAATAAAAATATATATACTGATTGCTTAGATATCAACAAGATAATTAATCGGGAAGTATTTTTTAAATTATTTTAAAATGCTCATGCAAGGTTTCCTTCAGATATTAACACAAAAATATACTTTACCGGACCGTAATTTCACTATTCTAGCTTGGAGAGCTGCATGAGTACAAAATGATTAAAATCTAATACCACCAGACACCTGACAACAAGAACTAATACTCTTATTATATTAATATTCAGAACTATACCAAATTTAACAAATTAATTATATGATGTCAAAAATCTGTGATATACCGGCGGTGTAGAGAGGGTGCAGAAAATATAAATTAATAATTTGTTTTTTTGCATTAATAAGAATTAGTTTAATTTGGTAATTAATTGTAAATTACCTTCTAATTTAAAAGTGTCATTTAGACCATTGTTCGCCAACGAAAGGGCTTTAAGAGAAGACCAATGTCCCAAATCAAGAGAACTCCCAGAATATTGATATAGACATCGGTTTAGACTAACCACCTCCAAATTTAGTGCACCAAGATCTGTCAGATTTTTCCATTGAAATATCAATCAAATTGAAGAAAAATAAAATAAACGTTGCTGTTGTCATAAATATAAAATGGTCCATTTCTAAAATGTTACCTTTGACTGGGAAATTTCCTCCCATCATATAATTATAACTATAATCCAGATAAAGTGCTCGAAGTGATGATACTTTGGCCAGGGAGGAAATCATGCCTCTATCCAGTTGGTTGTATGAAAGGTCTAGCATCTCTAGCTTAGTCAAATTGGACCAATATTCAAACCCTAACAAAAGAATTCTCGAATCAGTAAACCAGAAACAGCTCTTTTAAATCAGCAAACCACTTTGAAATTAGGTCATATATTTTCTTTATTCCTTTCCACTCTCCATATGGCGCGGTTTGAATCTTAACTGATTGTGTATCAAATATCATGGAAAGATGTGGTATATAAAAACAAAGTGGTATTATATACTTTTAACAAAGCATATAGGTAACCTCATAGATGCTAATTAAAAAGCTGACAACTTCAATTTTGTTATGGAATGCATGGCTCCACAATTGGCCGTGTATTTTTATTAATTATGAAAAAGTAATGGTAAAAAGTTTCTTCATTAGTATTTGGGAAAGTTTATCATTCAATACAAAAGATCATGAATATATATATATATATTTATGAGTAGAACTAGGGTGCTCCTAAGTTCACCAAACCTCTTGTAAAGTTGACTCTAAAATATATCGAATCGACTTTGAACAATAAATCCAAACCGTTGAAATCTTTCTACCTAATGAGTGATACATCTACATATGAAAATTTTAAAGTTTCGAATTAATTTAATATAGAGTCAAGTAGTCAAAAGTTTAAAGTTTATAAATTAATTTTAATGCATTCATTTTTTGGACTCCTTTGCTCACTTGATTCTATATTAAATTAATTCGAAACTTTAAAATTTTCACATATAGACGCATCACTTATTAGGTAGAAAGATTTCAACGGTTTGAATTCATCGTTTAAAGTCGATTTGATATATTTTAGAGTCACGTTCACAAGAGGTTGGGTGAACTTAGGAGCACCCTAGTTCTACTATATATATATATATATATATATATATATATATATATATATATATAGGAAATTGCTAATATGCTACGCGTAGCATAGAGGGCCTCCGTGCAACGGCTCAAAATTTGAATTTTCAAATTTCTAACGGTCGATCCAAACCGTTAGATGTGTTCTACATATTGAAATGTGCTTGGAGACCAAATTTTACATTTTTGGAATTTTTTTACTATTTATTAAGTATTTTACAAAACTGCTGTTTTTCGCAATTCGGATCACCGAAAAAAAAAGCAGTTTTGTAAAATACTTAATAAATAGTAAAACAATTCCAAAAAATATAAAATTTGGTTTTCAAGTACATATCAATATGTAGAACATATCTAACGGTTCGGATCGACCATTAGGATTTTGAAAACTCAAATTTTGAGCCGTTGCACGGAGGTCATCCGTGCAACGCATAGCACCGTAGCCACGTCCTATATATATATATATATGGACGAACCTTTCTTGATCAATTAAAGAGGGAAGCACATTAAATCAATCATTAATTAATTGGATTTTGTTACCTTTAATATTGGGCAGCCGACCACAGGTGTTTATATGATTCCAACTCAGGTCGAGTTTACGAAGTGATGGAACACTCGCCAAATTATATATGATGCTTCCGTCCAGGGAGTTCCAAGAAAGGTTTAAAATCTCCAACTTGGTCAAATTGGACCATGTTTCAAATCCTGAAAAAGAACAAACGAAAAATTGTATTAGGATTTGGACGACCCTTTCTTGATCAATACAAAGCACATTAAATCAATCATTAATTAATTGGATTTTTTTACCTTTAATATTGGGCAGCAGACCACTGGTGTTTATATGATTCCAACTCAGGTCGAGTTTACGAAGTGATGGAACACTCGCCAAATTATATATGATGCTTCCGTCCAAGGAGTTCCAAGAAAGATCTAAAATCTCCAACTTGGTCAGATTGGACCATGTTTCAAATCCTGAAAAAGAACAAAAGAAAAATTGTATTAGGATTTGGACGACCCTTTCTTGATCAATATATACAAAGCACATTAAATAAATCATTAATTAATTGTTTCTGTTACCTTTAATATTGGTCAGCAGACCACTGTTGTTTAGAAGATTACCACTCAGGTCGAGTTTACGAAGTGATGGAACACTCGCCAAATTATATATGATGCCTCCGTGCAGGAAGTTGTCAGAAAGGTCTAAAATCTCCAACTTTGTTAAATTGGACCATGTTTCAAGTCCTGAAAAAGAACAAACGAAAAATTGCATTAGGAATTGTTTATTTCTTTCTTCTTTTCTTTTGATAAAAAATAGGGACATGTCCCTATTTATAGATAACTTCTTTTCTTTTCTTAACACGAATAAACCTGAAATTGACCAGTGGTTATTCTAATAAAGTAAGGTAAATATATATTTTGGAGGTTGTTTTATTTTTATTAAATTTTTGTTGGTATTGCACTTGCTCTCTAGAAAATTCGCATGTAAGAATACAATTGGAAAGTGTAAGTTGTCCTAAAGCAATCACGTTATAAAGATATCAACAATAAGAAAGTTGTCCATAAATTGGAGCAATTACAGTCCAGTAGTTTTATTTATAGCTAGTCTTCATAAATCAAGCAGATATATATATATATATATAGGTTTTGGCTAATATGCTACGCGTAGCTAAGAGACCTCCGTGCTACGGCTCAAAATTTGAATTTTCAAAATCCTAACGGTGGATTCAAATCGTTAGATATGTTCTACATATTGAAATATACTTGGAGACCAAATTTTATATTTTTTGGATTTTTTTTTACTATTTATTAAGCCACTTTGAAAATCGCTGATCCAACAGTGGCTTAACCAAACAGTGAAACCGTTGGATCAGCGATTTTGAAAGTGGCTTAATAAATAGTAAAAAAATTCCAAAAAATGTAAAATTTGGTCTCCAAGCACATTTCAATATGTAGAACACATCTAACGGTTCAGATCGACCATTAGAATTTTGAAAACACAAATTTTGAGCCATAGCACGGAGGGGCTCTTAGCTACGCGTAGCACCGTAGCCCGGTCCTATATATATATATATATATATATATATATATATATATACACACACACACACACACACACAGAGAGAGAGAGAGATTGACTAGGGTGAGCCATGGTGTAAAACGTGTTTGTACTCCACGCCATATCTTCAATTCCAAAGTTCAAATGGCCGATCCAAACCACTCAAAATGTTCTCCATATTGAAATGTGCTTGGAGACCAAATTTTACATTTTTTTGAATTTTTTTTACTATTTATTAAGCCACTTTGAAATCGCTGATCCAACGTGAACAGTAAAAATTTCTGGACCATCGGATCGCCGATTTTCAAAGTGGCTTAATAAATAGTAAAAAAATTAAAAAAAAATGTAAAATTTGGTCTCCAAGCACATTTCAATATGGAGAATATTTTGAGCGGTTCGGATCGGCCATTTGAACTTTGAAAATGAAGATATTGTGCCATGGCTCACCCTAGTCAATCTCATATATATATATATATATATATATATATATATATATATATATATATATATATATATATATATATATATATATATATGTTAACTACCCGTACCCACCACAAATGCTAAAGCAAATACAAGTACGTTAGTACTGGTAATGTCATTGTTAATCAGCACCAGTCATACATACAGTCAGGCGGGGTATACGTATATAATTCTCAAACAAGAAAGAAATGTGAAGATACATACCAGCACCATCCGTACAATTGTATATGCCATGTGTAGATAATGATAGACATCTTAGTTGACGGAGAGGCAAAAACAAAGTGGCATTTAGTGAAATACCCTCATGATAATAAAAATCGCGCCAATCATCATCAACAGATATGCCAAGGTCAAGTTGAGTTACGTGGCCAGTGATCGGATCGCAGGTGACTCTTTCCCATTGGCAGCACTCCTTGCCTTCCCACTTGCCTTCTAAAGAGTGAATAGGAAAGGATATTGAAGCTTTGATGTGTAGAAGAGCCAACCTCTCCTCTTCCCTGCACTGTACTGAGTCTGACCCGCTTACACATACATTCTCCCACTGTACTAGAACCAGAAACGCTACTGTCAATAATAACTTCATTGCTTCTATGTTGTGTGATTGATGGCTTGATCAACAGGCTACATATGTGGCCTGATTTATAGGAGGATGAGGATAATCTTAATTTGTTAGAAAATAAATAAACTGACCAGCAATTGGGTAATGGACCTGTCACAGTTGACGAGGGACTTGAAATTTGAAAAGTCTTCAAGTGAGATAATGAACCGCTGGAATATTATTAAAAAAAAAAACACTTTTATGGATATAAATATATATGTATATATTTATACAAGGTTCATCCCATAGAAGAAAAAATCGGAATTGGAATCGGATTTAGTTTTTTGACCGGGCCGGGGATCCGAATTGGGTGAATTGGTCGGAATCGGCCAAATCGGTTCGGAAACTCGGACTTTTTTGCCATAAGCTTGTTTTATACTAAAAAATTAGAAAAAAAATTGATAAAAAAAATTATTTGTCAACAATTTATATTTACACAAATGATTACAATTAAATAATTCATTAATTAGTGTGTATAGTTCGAATCCCCCTATGCAATTAAATAATCAACAATTTCAGCTCAAGTTCAAAATATATTATTTAAAATAGGGCCTTTTTTTAGACAAACGAACATGAAATTTTAGTTAATTTAAAATTAAATACGATAAATAGATTATTTGAAAATCTATTTGTCTGAAAATAAATTATATATGAAATAAATGTTCAAACTTAAAAGTTAGGATTTATACGAAATAAGCACAGCAGAAAATCTTCTTTTAGTTAGTATTGAGACTGCACCTCAAAAAAATCTAAGGTTGAAATGTAAAAAAAATATCGCTGAGGTTGAAATTGTAAAAGTATTTTTAAAGACTGAAATATCGTTTCTTCCTCCCATGGCTTCGTTTTTCTCTCCGACCTCATTTCCGCACTGACCGACCTGCTCCATATCTCTTTCTTCTTCTTCGCGACATCCACACGGGTCGATTTCAACCTGTTCGCCCTTTCCTTGGCCGTAGATACGTAGCAAAACCAAATTGAAAAAAAAAATGCATAATCGGCAGCCCCAAATCGTGAGAATCTGTCTGGAATCGTGCAGACACGCTTCACTCAGTTGATTCAACACTGTTGAACCCGAATTTTTGCAGGAAGCTCTCTAGCCGAGTAACTCGGTCCAAAATCGCCTCGGTCTGGTCCTATTCCGGTCCGACTCGGCCGATTTCAATCGGACTCGGCCGATTTTGCCTTCTATGGTTCATCTTTAATTAGTGTAAATCCTGCATGCACAAATTATTTGCACTATAAATTAGTCCAAATCATATTAATGAGTATGAACTTATAAGTAAAAACTATGTATCAATTATTACCTTTCAAATGGTGTATAAATTTGTTGTTTCAAAAATAAAAATAAACACTTTATTATATGCCGCGCCGTACTATTTTTTTTTTTTAAAAAAGCATTATAAATGTCTTCTAAATTTTACTAAACAAATTATATTGACATTATTCTTTGTCATGTGGTGAGAAAGATACAGACGCATTTTTCAGGAAACATGCAAAACAAATACGCTACTGGCACTGGAAGTGGCGCAAGAAGCTCATAGTTGGTTTGAAATTACATAGAAAGGATCACATAAAAATCAGTTTGTCATATAGGTTAGAGAGTGGCATGCCTCAGAGGCATTGTATGTTTACTGCATTTCTTTTACTGCATTTTCTTTCTTTATTTTTTCAGCTTTTTTGAACTTTTTTAAACTCTGTAATTTTGACACAGCTGGTGTCCTTATCAAAGGAATCTAGGAGCTAGACTCCTACTTTTCTTCTCAAAAAAAATGTCTTCTAAATTATGGATTTGTGACAATTAATGTAACTTTTGAAGAAATTAAGTTTGTATAAAGTTTGAACCTTATTAAATATATTAGTGACATTAATTACTAAATTATATAATTCGTACTGTAATAATAAAACAAAATATATAAAATTTGGATCGTAGTGAAAACGTTGATGAATTTTTTTATATATAAAATCTATTGTTTTACTTGACGAGCCAGAGAGCCTTTTTCTCCTGGCGGCAGAAGTTTTCTCCGGGGCACGGACTTATCAATCCACATGGAAACATGCGATCGGGTGGAGATTCATATCCGTATCTATTATAATAATAAAAAATTCTTTTATTTGTCTTTTTAAATACGATATTAGTCGGATAAATGGATAAAAAAATGTTGTTGATATTTCGATTTGTGTTTTTGATAAAAAAAATTTCAAAACAAGAAGAAAATAATAATAATAATGAATACAACTAATTTGTATTATGAAAGTTTAATAAATTTAATTTTGAGAATTTTAAACTATTTTATATCATTCCCTCGTTCTCAATCTTCCTTCAAAAAAATCTATTTGATTTCTATAATTAATATCTATATTATTAGTTGTACTTTTAGGAGCACTATATTGAAAGTTAGTGCTGTGGAGAGACGCGGGACCAGGCACAGAGGAGGACATGAAGATTATAGAAATGAATCAGTCTTGGAGGCCTTGGAATTCTCTGACTACTCCACTGAAGACGACGAGGAGGAGGTCCACCTGGGCTAGAATTAATGGGGAAGGGAGAAATATGCGCACTTAGGGGCTGTTAGGCTATTGTGCTTTTTGGGTACCTATTTTAATGAATCTACTTATTTGCAGGATTTTATTGAAAGTAAATTTACATGATTCTAACTTTTATTTTGATTATTTCATTAATTTATAGTATATGTAATTTTGGAATCTAATTTATAGTCCTAGACATCATTTGTTTAACTAACTGTAACATTTTACAATATTTTAAATTACAAAACACTCGTTCTCAACCTTCATTCAAAAAAATCTATTTGATTTCTATAATTAATATTTATATTATTAGTTGTACTTTTCGGAGCACTATATTGAAAGTTAGTGCTGTGGAGAGAGGCGGGACCAAGCCCTGAGGGAGGACATGAAGATTATGGAAATGAATCAGTCTTAGGGGCCTTAGAATTCTCTGACTACTCCACTGACGATGACGACAAGGAGGTCCACCTGGGCCAGAATTAATGGGGAAGGGATGAATATGCGCACTTAGGGACTGTTAGGTTATTGCGCTTTTCGGGTACCTATTTTAATGAATTTACTTATTTGCAGGATTTTATTGAAAGTAAATTTGCATGATTCTAACTTTTATTTAGATTATTTAATTAATTTATAGTATATGTAATTTTGGAATCTAATTTATAGTCCTAGACGTCATTTGTTTAACTAACTGTGACATTTTACAATATTTTAAATTACAAAACACTTGTTCTCAACCTTCATTCAAAAAAATCTATTTGATTTCTATAATTAATATCTATATTATTAGTTGTACTTTTCGGAGCACTATATTAAAAGTTAGTGCTAGAGATATGTGGGACCAAGCACTGAGGGAGGACATGAAGATTATGGAAATGAATCAGTCTTAGGGTCCTTGGAATTCTATGACTACTCCACTGACGACGACGACGATGAGGTCCACCTAGGCCAGAATTAATGGGGAAGGGATGAATATGCGCACTTAGGGACTGTTAGGTTATTGCGCTTTTCGGGTACCTATTTTAATAAATCTACTTATTTGAAGGATTTTATTGAAAGTAAATTTGCATGACTCTAACTTTTATTTAGATTATTTAATTAATTTATAGTATATGTAATTTTGGAATCTAATTTATAGTCCTAGACGTCATTTGTTTAACTAACTGTGACATTTTACAATATTTTAAATTACAAAACACTAATAAGGACATGTTTATATGTATGAAAATAGCAGTAACTCGAAAACAACAACGATATATTATTGTTTAGATGTAATTCAAACATTTGTTTTCATATAACTAAAATAACATTTATACAATTTCAAATAGTACTAAAATGCGATTGTGGAGTCTAACTTTCAAACTATGTAGATCAAACACATATGATAAATCATATACAATTTTTCTACAGAGAATAATAGTCCAGTTTACAGTACCATGACATTTTACTCTAAATTATATAGAAAATTATATATAAATACAAAAAAAAAAATTAAGAGTAAATTGACCCATTCATTTTCTTAGCCCTGCCTTTTGATATAAAATTAACATTTTTCTCATATATATTATTATAAATTATCACATTTTGTGTGCTATTCTCATCACACTAACTTAAATAGTACTATTTTACACTACAGCAAAATTGGACATCTGCGACCGGTGCTGTCGCCGGTCGTTGATTCCCTTTGTCTTCCAAACAAAAATAAAATAACTCCAAAAATCAGGCGACCAACCTTTCAGCGTCTAGAATCAGCGACCGGTTGGGATTCTGGTCGCTGAAGATTAATTTAAAAAAAACATCGGGCATCAGCAACCGGCGAAAATACTTTCCGCGACCAATTTGGACTAGTTGCTGAAAGTTTTCAACAGAAAAACCCCCCGCACGCACAGCCTTCTTTCTCCTTGCTGTCTCGCGCGTTTTAGGTTTATAATTTCAAAACCGATGGTGCCGCCAGCCAATTTGCTTCACCCGACCCCTGCTTCCGCCCGTTGATCTGCTCCACCTCCGTCCGACGATCCCTACTTCTCTCTGACTCTCTCTCAGTACTATCTCTTTGCTTCTCTCCCTCTTCGTTTTTTTTGTTAATTATTTTTTTTGTATAATAATTGTATAAATGTCAAATGTTTGTATAAAATGCTTCTCTTTCTTTTTTTTTTTTTTTCAATTTGTTAGGTTTAATTTTTGCTTCTTTTTGTCTTTTTTCTGTTTTGTTGCTTTTTTCTGTTTTCGGTTGTTTTTTTTTTCTTTTTCTTTTTTTTTTTCCCTTTTTTTTTCCTTTTTTGACTTTTTTTCTTGTTTCTTTCTGTATTATTTCTTTTTTTATGTTTTTCCTCCTTTTTTTGTATTTTTTAGTTTTGTTTAGTTCTTTTTTTTAATGTTTTTACTGCGTTTTTTTTTCTTTTTTTAGGTTTTTTTATTTCTGTTTTTTTTCCTTCTGTTTTTTAGAATTTTGACCAAATTACTGAAATTTTGTTTTTTAGGTTAATTTCAATCATTCAAAGCAGCACTAAATCAGGAGGAGATTGATTTGAATACGATTCGAAGGTATTTTCTATCTTTATTTTTATAGTTTTATTTTAATTCCCAAATTTACAAGTTATCAGACTATCAGAATATCATATGAAGTTATGAACTCGATAGCTACTATTGTTAGAGAATAATATGTTTGAAAGAATTAAACAGGATGTTTTAATTACTTATTAGTCATCCATTAATCACATTAGTCAAGAACAATACATATTAATTTTTTTTCTTAATTCATTGTTTTTAATTTATTGAAAAAGAAATTATCTTATTCTATCTAATGTGCATTATATAATATCTAAGTATTATTATATCAATTTTTTACTTAGCTAATTTGACAAATTAACTAATGGCTAACAATAATTATTCGGTCTTGTTTTTTCTATTTTTAAAAGAAGAAGCTTAAATTGTTTGCATAGTTCGAAATGTTGCTCAAGTTGGTATATCTAATAATGAATTGTGAATTGTAAAATTTTGTAAGATTTAATGTAATGCATACATTTGTATTATTGATCTTGTGTAATTTATTTTGTTTTTATTGATTATGAATTGATCTTGTGTGAATTGTTTGGTACGATTAGTACGGATTGGGTTGGGGAAAAATATATGAACATAATGGGTATATTAATTTGTTTGGTACATTTCATACCAATTGGTGAAAAGAAAAAAAAAATTACCCTTCCGCGACCAATTTTGTGTATCAGCGACTAATTTTTTGGTCGCTGATGTCTTTACATGACGTCAGCAAAACCCAACAGTGATAAATAAAAGTTGGTCGCTGATAAAGTATTAGCGACCGGGATAACGTCATTCAGCTATCGGTGACGTCATCGGACAAGCATCAGCGACAAGACTTTCAACGATCGGAACATTAGCGACCGTTTCACCGGACACTGATGCCTCTTTCTGCTGTAGTGTTAATTCCTTTTTAAATTCAATAATACATGAAGCGGTGAAGTTTTCAATCTTTATACATGAGAATGCATAATTAATGATATTATTCCTATCACCGGCTTGTATCATTTCTAGTTATTCCAACGATAAAAATGCTATAATTTGGAGTCAATTCCTCTTAAATTATCAGCCACGATTGATTCTCACACAAAAAGTACGTACATCTACCTTTCAAACTCCTTGATATTTTACAATAGCTACATATAGTACATTTAATGCCCCATCTTGAGAGGTGGGAAGATACTGTTCTCTCGAATGGAAGCAGGAAAGCCAAGAAATTCTCTGGCTAAAAATTTAATTTTTTTTCTAACTTGCTTTAATCATATATGAGCTTTAAATCCCTTGTATAGTACAGAGATTTATCAGTCTTGTACGTTCAGCTTGATAATCCTCTAGAATTTATATATGTTCTAACAAGCATATTACAAAGTTCAATTAAAAAAAATCTTACAAAAGTAATTCTAGTGAAGGCTCTGTAGTATGCATGTATATATACTCCTTTTTTATGTTTCGGCATCAGCCAGGAGAGGTTGATTCAATTCCATTTTTCCTACCTTTTTCTCGCCTCTTCAACCATTTTTTTTCAATTAAAGGTTCATAAAGAATCTTTGCATTAGTATGCCAAAAGAATATGAATCTATTTTGTTAAATCAAATTGATCAGATTAAGTTCTATAGAAAATAAAGGCTTGAGATGTATAATCAGCTACCTCTTTGTTCCAATCAGTTTGGAGAGTGATCCAAATGAGAATAAGAGTTTGTATGATGGTACCTGCTAACATACCACCTCACAAATTCTGCAAAAGTTGTGTATATATCAATTATTTCTGATAGCAATTAAACCAGTATCCAGAAAGATTGCTACATCAAATTAACTTAATTTATTAAAGCGAATAATGGCTTGTCTAAAAGTTTGCAATTAGTGGCAGGCTATTGTTTTGGTTGCCTGTTTATCTTTATTGGAATTGAAGGGTTTTTTTTTCTGAGATTGTGTTTTAGTTTGCTGGTACACTACTTAATTGGAAGGATTTGACGACAATGTTCATTTTTTTGCCCTTTTCTATTTTTATGGAATGTTGTTTATGGTGATTTTGAGATGTATTTTGAATAGTACGGTAAAATGTTTCTTGTTGTCAATACAAACGGAAATAAATCTATTGTTATTCTGTTATTCCGAATCCAACTGTTCAAAGTTTTTCATGTGCAAATTTTAATGTGAATAAAAATTTTCATATGCGCATCTCAATCAAGATTAACGGTTGAAATTGAAATAACAGGTTACTCTTATTTCCAATGCAAGAAGGTACCCATATTTTCATTTACAACAAGGTTCATTTACCATATTTGTCATCATCCTTTTTTCTCTAACACTGTATTGGGAGCAAAGGGTTCCGATGTACATCGAATTCTTCATCGAGATTTGGATGTCCAGTTTAGATTCATACACAACTTAATTACCATTTTAATTATGCACGAATCTCAATGCGGATTGAGCAATCCAGACCAGATATCTTACTAGTGACCAGGAGAACATAATATTAATGGAAGCTAATGCAGCATAAGGTTGCGTATGTGCAGAACAACTTAATTTATTCTTTGAAAAAGACAGGGTGATATAATTGTATTCTTGCGGTCATTTTCTTTGTTTTCTCAATTAATATATATATATCCAAGAGTAAATCTAGGGTGTGACGTGCTCACCAAAAGAGTTTGGTGAGCACAACTCCAAAAATACATCGGATCGGTTTCAAATGATGAATCCAAACCATTGAAATCCATGTACTTCGTGAGTGATGCATGTACATGCAAAATTTTGAAAGTTTCGAATTCATTTGCTACGAAATTAAGCAGTCAAAGAAATGTTGAAAAATGAATATATAAAACAACTTATAAAATAACTTATTAAAAGATTAATTACTTTGACCGCTTGACCTTGTAGCAAATGAATTCGAAACTTTCAAAATTTTGCATGTACATATATCACTCACGAAGTACATGAATTTCAACAGTTTGAATTTATCATTTGAACCCGATCCGATGTATTTTTGGAATTGTGCTCACCAAACTCTCTTGGTGAGCACGTCACACCCTAGATTTACTCATATATCCAATACACATTTGCATATAATCATACTGATTTCGGATCCTCTGAACTAAATTTATCAATTTTATTTGTCAGCAAACGGTCTTCGAACCATCCCATTACAATCACGGATAGCTTTGAGATTTGTAGAGTATAATTCCTATTTTGACCTTCATCGGATGTGATGTTCTATTAACTATTATCCTATCCTCAATTATACATTAATGATGTATCTATCACAAAAGGGCCCATTATGTCTCGACAAAAAGAAACCCAAGGCCCACTTGAAATTTACGTTCGTAATATTAAAATAGTTGGATTTTTTTTTACACTTCCCAATTTTTCTATTTTTCTCCATGTAGATCTCGTGTAACTCTTTTCTAGAAGCAATTAATGAAACTAAGGTGTACAATTTTTCCCTATTTACAATTAATTAAGTAAAAGCTACATTGATCTACAAAATAACTTGATATTAATCAGGTAAAAACTCCAGTTAATGAATTCTTTCTCGTTTATTTTTCCATGAGAAAATTTTCTTATCTTGAACTTTCAAAAAATATAAAAATAATTCTCTTATTACGCTTTTGTGATGCTATATAGCTAGCTCTATGTTTGGTAGATGCTACAGTAAGAATACTGGTATGTATTGTGTATGCTGTTTGTAGGTACCATTTTCAGTTACTTCCATACAATGTATGTTGGCTTTAATAAAAATCGGTGGATCTCTTCACTATTATTAAAAAGAAAATCTCTTGTTACGCTACACCAAAATTAGTTTCCTCCAAACTAAACTAGTCATCAAGGTCTCATTTCTCCTCAAACAAATCAATAGACCAATAGTAAACATATTTGTTATTTATAGAAATTAATTTAAATTAATATAGGTTGTTAGATGGATTAAATTATTCATATTTTGATCCCATAAAAGGAACCGGAAAAAAAATTCATAACTTATAAGTTTTATCGGCTACATTGTTTGATACATATGCTTTTTTTTGGAAAAGTTTAAAATTATGTATAAATTCACCAGGATATGCATACAAAAGTTTAAATTGATTGTGAAAAGAAAATTTTGGATCACGTTGTTTGTGTGGCGTAAATTGTTTCCATGCATGCACATAGATGAAGTTAGACAAATATTAAATAGATGAAGGTTCCTTAACTTAAATAGATAGATTGATTAAAATAATCACATTTTAAAAAAAATTGACTCTTCATAAAGTGATTATTGTTAAAGTTGTTTTTGTTTTTAATGATTACAAGTTATTGATTTCTTTTAGTTAGACAATTGAGCACGCCATAGTTAAAATTTGAATTCAAGAGAATTTTTACATGTCTTTATTTGAAACATGAAATTTGCATGTGGAGTTAGGAAAGAGAGAAATAAATTTATTATGATCTATCATGCGAATGTCACTTGAATTTTTATTTAAATTAATATCTCATCGTTTTTGTGAATGAAACTAATTATAAAAATGTTATTGGCAAATATTTGTACTTTTTAATATAAATTTTGATAGAAAAAATAAATATTTGATAATAATAATGAGTTATTTTAGTGAATAATTTAATTAGAGATCAGACAAAATCAAAGAAAAATTATATATTCATAATGATTTAAATAAATTCGTGTAAAACTATAATTATTGGACTCTTTCTACTTTCTTTTCTAATAAGAAATTTTCATGTCTATCTGTTCACTCATATTTTATTTGCACCCACTTACTTTTGAATTTTTATACTAAAAAAAATGTCTCTTGTTAAATCAATATGCTACACCAGAATTAGTTCCCTCTAAACTAGCCATCAAGGGTCTCATTTCTCCTCAATCAAATCAATAGACCAATATTCATGATAATAACCTATCAAGAATATTTAATTGAAATGCGATATTTTTTATATACTTGTATATCAACTGAAGACAATATTTCTTTAAGATAATTAACAAGAGTTCCTGATTAAAATATTAAAATTTATTTATTTGTATCTGTTTGCATTCATTCTAATTTGTTTCAGTACGATGTATGTGGGAAACCTTTAATTTTAATCTTATATGTTTTCATTCAAAAAAAATTAATCTTACATATACATAGTTAATAATTAGTTGATTGTTGATAGTTAGTTAATTTCTACAAGGAAGGGAAAAGAAGAAATTAACTGGAATTAATGAGATCACGAATGGCACTTGGCATTGGAGAGTTAGGCAGGACGGAACGCCAGTAGACCTTTGTCAATGAATCAGCATAACTCACGCCAAATAACAGAGCAACCAGAAAATTAAAGATATATAGTAAGTCAATTGATCACTTGATCAAAAGTAGCAACATAAACGAAATAGTGATGAAACAAATATTAATTTGCTAGAATGCAATATGCAAACGTATACTGTAAAGTAACAAACCAGTGTTTCAAGTAATAGGTAATAGGAATAACTATTAGATGGGCTTATGTCATATTCACCGTTCTTTTGATGAAAAATCTACTCTTGCAAAAAATATCAGAAACTTTTATTTTTAGATACTAGTAAATATTATTGAAAAGAATGAAAAATATGATCAATTTTTTTCTAAGCCATGGAAAAAAGTTAACGTTTCACAACGTTGCACTGTTGGTCAAAAAAATAATTCCATTGCAAAAGAACCAAAAATCTTTTGCAGTTCCTTACGGTTATATTTCTTACTTACAATTCAACAAACAAATTTTCCACATTCAAATAATTCTATTTTGATTTACAGATTAAATTAATAAAATATACATTTTTTTACAATTAATTCGTTGACAATAAATTTTAAAAACAAACTAATTTTAATCAGAAAATTAATTTGCAAGTCAAACAAATCCAACAAAAATATACAAATTCAAATATTTAAAAGGCGTCACTTTTGATAAGAAAAAATGCTTCTTTTTTTTCGTTATGACCTTATTCCGGAAAGTTGTGAAAAGATCTATTATCGCCTATGAGGCTTAACCGCTTAAGCCCGTAACGGTTGTTTTGAGATAGAAATTTTTTTTCTGAAACCCGAAAAATCTCATTTATGTTCAATACAATAACTTCTAAATTTAAATTTAAAATAACAAATCAATATAATAAGTTCCTTATTTTCATACACAATTCAACACTTTAATTTTCACATTATAACTATTCTATTTTAATTTGAAAAACAAGTTCGGAAAATAATTTGTGAATAAAATAACATGGGATAAAGGATCCGCACAAATATACGTTTAATTTACATAATGGGATTTTGGAACAACGTGGTAAAATGCTAAGGGATAAATCTCAATTTTGCAGATTATTTGAGCATCTCCATCCCAATAAACATTAAAAATTAAAATTAACCACGTCACTGAGATTAGCAATTAAGATGAAAAAAAAAAGGAGAAGGATGAAAAAAAAGGATGAAAAAAAGAATGCACTTTCTTGATGACGGACACGCCCGGCGATAAGGATGAAAAAAAAGGAGAAGGCGAACCTGTTATGGGGCCCCCTGTTACTAATATTTCGCAACTCTTCCGTGCAGTCTTGTTGGATATCAATTGAACGGTCCTAATCTAAACATAAATATTATGTTAATTTGGGTGATATGAATTATTGTTTCTCATGAGTTCACCTAGATAAAGAATCCTACTGATATCTGGATCGTTGGCTGTTCTTTGCTCTATTAGAACATTTAATAAGAAATTTTCTTCTCTTGTAGCAACTTACTTTTGAACATTTAAAAAAAAACTGTCTCTTGTTACATCGACATGCTACACGAAAATTAGTTCCCTCAATCAAATCAATAGTCCAATAGTAGAGCTCCTTTGTAAAAAGTGTATGCACTTATTTAATTTTCTTTCAAAATTTTCAAGGATCTTCATTATGGCTAGAGTATCCGCTCAGCATGTTCACGTATCTTCTGCATTAACTCAAAAGAGAATCTTTTGAATTAATTCATTTCAACCGTATAATTTTAAACAAAGTCAATCCACACGGATCGGATGATCCAGATGAAATAACTCAAAAGATTCCCTTTTGAGTTAATGCAGAGGATACGAATTCCAGCTACCACACACATTTGAGAAAACTCCAGTCAAACAATTTTATATCGGACTTGCCTTATATGCAGAAGAGGTCTTTGAGATTCGTACCAGTTTGAAATAAACGGTTATTATCTTATTTTTATTAGATACCTGTCTACCTGACAAGATCTGAATTCTTATGATTGACACCCAACTAGTTGATGAACTGGTTCAACTTAACAGTTAAATTGATCTGACGCAACTATTCTGAGTGCTCCCAAATCGATCGAATTTTTTGCATCAATTATAAAACAAAAGAAATATCACTATGCTAGCCCATAAACTGAGCCCGACATCAATTTAATAGCACGTTTACCACAAGCATGACAAAATATCTGCTTCTTTTCCTCATATTTTTCTTTTTTTTGCGTTTATTCACACTACACTTGGTAGAATCTGATTTTATTTTTTTTATCATGTACATATGTATACGTACGTACAAATACTAATTTATTTTAGGGTTCTAGTACGCAATGAAAACTAGAGATTGGACCATACGAAACTAATCGGCGAGTGGGGGTGCTTCGATGGGAAGCAGACCAACCTCGGTTCAATGCCTGGGGTTGCAGCCATCCGATCCACATTGAAGTTTCATGCGAATCTTAATGCAAATCAGACAACTCTGACCTGACATTGAACCCATTGGACTGCCCCCGATTCCAACCAGTCACTATTCACTAGTGAGTCCATGCTATAATTACATAAGATAACCCCTTTGCACATATGCTTGACTCATAAATTAATAACTAGATAGATAGACTAATACAAATTAACTAATAGAATTTTAATGGTTGAATCTACATATAGAGCTAATGGCTAGTGGCTACACAAACAAACACAAAACCAAATATGTTCATATATATAACAGCTAGTGGTGCTTAATTTTGACAAGGAATTCATTGTCACCAATAATTTTAATTAGGCAAAGGTCGCCTAAACGAACACCATTCGCCTCACAAAACTTGCTCCAACCCTTACCAAGATTATTGTAGTTGCCACAAACTTTGTATTTCACAGGGTATGCCTCTTCCCTTTCATTCTTCACCGTGGCCTCGCCTTCTGTGAGTTCATATTGCGAGTCATCACAGAAGCCTTTTCTCAGGGGCTGGAAAGAAATAAGAGTCAATGAAGAAATTATAATACTTTCTTACAAGAAAAAATAGGAAATAAATAATGGAAATGCCAAGAGGAACATCTATTGTATGTTGTTTATTTGTTGTTTTTTTAATTGCAGGGAAACATAAATATGCGTACCAAGTATCTGAGGTTGTAGTCTTTATTGATGGCAATGATTCCACTATTTTTCTTATTTGATCCACTTACTGAGGTTGTAGTCTTTATTGATGCACTGGAATTTACATTCTTCACAAGTTTTGATCTCTTGCCTCTCTGGTTGACTCTTCTATTTTTCTTATTTGAATTTTGGGTTTTCTTATCCACACTGGAAGGTATTGTTGCTGCATAAGAAATGTACACTAAAATTAACAAATTTGGAATAAATATCAAGGTCAATGAAGCAAAGATTTATCTTACTTCCTTCACCCGGATAGCCTGATACCAGTTGTCTCTTCTATTATACAGTTAAAATTTGGATTAATGCTGAATATATACTAGATCGATCACAATTTTGAAATAGTCCTCAGATTCATTCATAAATAACAAACCTTTCTTGCCCTTTTTGTCCTTCAGATCTTTCACTTTAGTGGTCTCAGGCTCTATGTCATGATTTGGAAAAAGGAAAAATATTAGAGGATGCAAAGTATTTTACTCTAGAATAAGTTATTTTGTACCAAGTTCTCCATAATTGAAACTTAACCTATTACAAATAGTCCATACCATTGCAAACAAACCGGTAAAGGTTTTACCAAAAAAGAGGGAATTTTATGTATACCCTAAAAACTTCGAATTTACATATTTCCCCATCTAAAATTCATAATATCATATTTACCCTTCTAAAATAAAAACTCACAAAATTTTCCTGTTTATTATTTTTTCTATGAAAACTCATTTTAGATTTCTAAAATATGCATTTTACCCTATTAAAAAATAAAATATATGTACGAATAGTCCATAATATTGCAAACTGGTAAATGAAGTAAAATAACTACAAAAAAAAAATCAAATTGGACAAGTTATTTATATATTTTTTTTACCTGTTAATTTAGTATCATAAGAGTTGTTAACTTCATAGCTAGTGTAGGAGCTTTCAGAGTCATTTTCTTCATTGTTGTATGCAGAACTTTCATGTTCGGATCCAGTGTAGGAATCGTCAGTGTTGCTTCCTGGAGCAAGTACCATTATTACATTAATTAAAAATTATAAAATGAGACCAAAATTTTGTAAATTACAGTCACAAAATTTGTTTAACTTGTTTATTTTATCTGAAAGATGGTGTCTTAGCCCCAATTTTGCACAAGTTTAGACCAAACAAGTTGAAGAGCTAGACCTGAGATAAGAAGGCTTAGACCGAACTGCTAAGTATTTTTTTTAACCCACTGACTAGCATGTCAGGTGAAGGTCATATCAATCATTTAGTATTTAATCAAAAATATTGATCAGTTATGTAAAATACTTCATATTTTGATCATACAGAAAAAAATTCTAAATTATCCCTAGGATTTAAATAAAATTATTGATTTATAAAACAAGACATTCATTGTAGATGCATCATAATAGACTTTCAAACTATAGAGGCCAAATACATATGGAGGTCAATCATATGAAATTTTCATCTAGAGAATAAGGATCAATTTTACAATACCATGACATTTAATCTAAATTATTTAGAAAATTAGATAAAATGTAAAAAAATAGGGGTCAATTGATGGGCCGAAAGGGTCAAATTCCCTTCACCTTTGTTTAATTTTTAACAAAAATGCCCCCACAATCAGACCATATTAGAACCAGTCAACATATACACAACCATAGAACTAACCGTCATGAGAAACATCATGCGCCTGGCGACCCACTCTATGAGCATTTCTTTTTCCATGTGCAGTGCCATTGTACTCTTTGAGGCCAGATGTATTGTCAAAAATCTCAATAGAGAAATTTGATTGCCCCTTATGAGAGAACACCATGGAGTAACCGTGTTGTATCTCGTGGGCTTTTAGAAACTCAGGCCATCCATTTGTGAAGTAGGTGTTGGTCTTGGACATACTCAGCTCCACATTCCATGTTTTTCCCAAGGGACTCAATATTGAGACCTTGTTGAAAGTGGTGAGTAGCCTTGCAAACTTGACTGGGATTCTCTGCATGGTACAACTATTTGTAGTCAGATCTCACACCAGTTCAATAATCCATACTTTAGACTTTTATAGGAATATAAATTGAAAGATCAAATCTCTATTTGAAATAATGTTATGCATTATGTTTGAAATGTTATTCTTGAAGAGAAAAAAAAAGGAACATACGTGTATAACATTTTTACTAAATCTATGTAAAACATATATAAATACAAATATATCTAAAATATTAAACTGGATAGGATCATTTTTTTCAAGATACTGAAGAACATATATGGTATAAACAGATATGAAGTAATTAAATACCATTTTCTTTTCACTGTCAGGAAGCAAAAAGCTGATGAAGAACTTCGCCATGTCAGGTCAAATCTACAAAGGAGATTTAAAAAATTAGTTCTTTTGAGTGTTTGATCTAATGAAAGCCTTGAGAAGTTTTGTTTTATGTACTGTTGTAACTAAGGCTACTATCTAAATATAAACAAGAAGTCTTCTAGATAAACAGATCATATAAAATACTTACCTGATCCAATGTTTAAAATTTTCCTTCACTCTGCAACTGGCTTACAACTAGCTTAATTAAGTTTGGATGAAGCGGGGTTTCAAGATAGAAGAAAAGACAAAAAGCAATAGAGATGCTAGAGGGAAAAAGGTGATGAAATAGAAGAGGAAAAAAGATTGATGCACGCCGACTGTTTGAGTAAATTCCTCTGAGAATGAAAAACAAAGAACCCACGAGGATTCGGGAGTAAAAATTAATGGCAAATGTGTAGGAGTTGTAATAACCTTGCAGGCATGAAGAGAAAAGAGAAGTAAAAGTAGTTGGTCAGATTTAATTGTATGTGAAAATTGACGAATTGCATTAGAGATTTCTTCTCATTTTTTGTTTTCTTATTCTACACTCAAGTCTTTTTTGTTTTGATTACCTCCTCTGTCACCCACGTTTTCTCTTCCCATTACACTTTTTTTTTTAGGAAGGCATTATCTTCCCATTACTAAATTCAATAAGAAGTTAACAACAACAGTTTCAGTTTCTCTATAAAAAAAAATTAACAACAACAGCCATATACCTGTCAAGCTTAAGAGTAATATACTTTGCAAGTGAAACGAATATAATGCATGTTTGTTGTTTAAAAAAACAAATATAATGCATGTTTGTTGTTTAAAAAAACAAAAGTAGATCAACATTTCATAAAAGATTTCTATAAAATTATTTTTATTTTCATAAAATTCAAAGATTGAATTTAAGGTCCAATACTTTGTGTTAAACATAAATCAATTAATCAAATAATAATAATTATTCCTCTAAAATCAAAACCCGCAACTTTGAGCAAACAAAACGCACTCTCTCTATTTTTAGCCTAAAGGACAGAGCAAACTCATTAAAATTAAACACAAAAAGGAAAGCCTCTGATAAATTACCGCTGAGACTAAGTCGTCATCATCCCTTTTAAACTAAAAAAGAAATGGAGATGATGAATTTCAACATAGAAATGGAGATTCGGTACCTAAAGACTGAGTGGCAGCTGGAGCGAAGTAACACACGCCAAAAGCAACAAAATCAAGGTACTAACTAGGTTTAGGGTTTTTGAGCGGACATCTCAGAGCAAGAGCAAGGACTGAGCAAGAGTGGAAAGGTGGTGAATGGTGATACTTCATTTATCTGTGCATGCAACTGATTTTGGGCCTCACGGCCTGTTGAAGCCTAAACAAAACCCAGCTTAGCTTAGCAGGCCGCTTCACTATGTAACTCGTACTCTTTCCCTATGACCGTCAATAATTTTTCAAGTTATATGCCTATGGAGGTTTAATATGAAATCCAAGGTGTTTCTAAGTTCATTAAATTTTTTTGTTTACTCAATTTTAAAATCTATTGAATTGATTTCAAATAATAAATTGAAACTGTTGAAATCTTTCTATCTTACGAGTAATGTGGCTAAATGCAAAAAATTTATATTTTCAAATTAATTTTGTATAGAATCAAGCGGTCAAAAAAGATTTCAAAAAATGAATGCACTAAAATTAATTTATAAACCTTCTAATTTTGACCACTTGATTTTATACTAAAATAATTCGAAAACTTAAAATTTTTGAATGTAAATTCATTACTTGTGAAATAGATGGATTTCAACGGTTTAAATTTGTTATTTGAAACCGATATAATATATTTTGAAGTTAAGCTCACCAAACACCTTGGTGAGTTAAGAACACCCTAGTTTTACTCTCTTTTTTATATATGACAATACATGTCTACTGACTTTTAATAAATTAATGAAAAAAAATTAATAGAATGACATTAAGGATTAAGGAATGCCTAACACCGTACGATGAGAGATAGTATATCGGATACTTTTTCAGATGTGTTTCTTACATCACATGCATTTTAAATGAGAGATAGTAGCAGGTCCGGAATTGAACTATTTTTAGGTTCAATTAACTCTAACACCGTACGATTAGCATCAAGATTAGTCAACACGAAAATTGAAACATACCTGCACATATAAATTTAACATGGATCTTAATACAATCAAATGGTCATTTCACCCATCAAGCCAAAGTAGGTCCGATCAAACCAAAATAGATCCGATGGGCTACTCTGAATTATTTAAATGATGACCATTTGAAATAGTAAAAAAAAATAAGATGAAGAAATTGAATTAATTTGATTAAAATATAGAAGATGTGGCAGTTACACAGAAAACTTAAATATTTAACGTTCTCTCTAAAACTACAATTAAGTAAAATTTACTTTTAGAGATTCCGTATGTTCAAGATTGATTGAAGTTAATAGAGGTACGTGAATATAGAATGAGTTTGTCTTATTGATCAAATAATATTACGAACAGTACGTATAAACAAATATATATATATATATATATATATATATATATATATATATATATATATATATATATATATATATATATATATGAGTAGAACTAGGTTGCTCCTATGAACTTGACTCTAAAATATATCGAATCGACTTTAAACGATGAATCCAAACAGTTGAAATCCTTCTACCTAATGAGTGATGTGTCTATATGTGAAAATTTTAAAATTTCGAATTAATTTGATATAGAGTCACGTGGTCAAAAATTTAAGATTTATAAATAAATTTTAATGCATTCATTTTTTGGACCCCTTTGACCATGTGACTCTATATCAAATTAATTCGAAACTTTAAAATTTTCACATGTAGACGCATCAATCATTAGGTAGAAGGATTTCAACGGTTTGGATTCATCGTTTAAAGTCGATTCGATATATTTTAGAGTCAAATTCACAAGAGGCTTGGTGAACTTAGGAGCACCCTAGTTCTACTCTCTCTCTCTCTCTCTCTCTATATATATAGAGAGAGAGAGAGATGGACTATGGTACTCTATGGAGTAAAACGGTTCGGTACTCTATACTATATCTCTATTTTAAAAATCCAAACACCCGATCCGAACAGTTGAACATGTTCTTCATATTGAAATGTGTTTGGAAACTAAATTTTACATTTTTTTGAATTTTTTTGTTATTTATTAAGCCACTTTGAAAATCTCAGATCTGTTGTGAACAGTAAAAAACAGTAAAAATTTCTGGACCATCGGATCTGCGATTTTCAAAGTGGCTTAATAAATAGCAAAAAAATTCAAAAAAATGTAAAATTTGGTCTCCAAGCACATTTCAATATGAATAACATGTTCAACATTCGGATCGGATGTTTGAATTTTTAAAATGGAGATATAGTGCCGTAGAGCACCGAGCCACGGTACTCTATAGAGTAGCATAGCCCAACTCTATATATATATATATATTCAAATAATTACAAATGTAGATAAAAAATAATAAACGTTTTAAAAAAAATAACATAACAAATTACAAGCATAATAATTAAGATTCTTTTAATCAGAAATACAAGAATCCGAAGATATACATAATCATACAAATGACAATTTTCCGACCAGCAAATGTTATCTGGTGGGGAGTAAATTATTTTATAGGAAAATATATAAAATTTCAAATCGTGAGGAAAAAGATTAATTATTTTATTTGAAAAATAAATGGTGCGTTTACAACCTGGCATGGAGTATGGAACTGCACTAACAATACAATTCTATTCATACTTGCTTTAATAATAGCCCGAGTTAACTCAATTTTTGAGTTTAAATCAAAACTTGCTTTAGCATGAATACAAACTTATATCTAATTAGTTCGGATTCTAATCAGACGATATGAAAAATTAATCAGGGGCAACAGAAGAGATACACAGCGGACAGTTGGAGGCGAATCCGCAAAATCATATTGCTGGTCAAGAAAGAAAGCACTACGCGCACGCAAACCCATCGCATGAAGAAATAAGAGGAGAGCCATGACAGATCCAAAATGAGGTAACTTGTGTTGAAAAGAAAATGACATCCTCCTACGTCCAAAGTACTGAGGAAGTCAGAGGGGTTAATTTCCCATGCCGAAGGGTCTGCAATTCTGCATGTATTAATGGAGACACGACAAGTCCTGAGAGGCTGAGAGCTGAGCCTAGGCAAAGGAAAAAAAAACAGAGATTTTTTTGCGTAGAAAATAATGAAAAAGAAGAGAAAGAAATAGAAAAAGTGTATGGGAATTTTTATCGGTAGTAAGATCGATGGGGCTACAGCCAGTGTTGTAAAAAACGGTTTTAACGGCTGACTAAATGGCCGTTTAAATGGAAACGGTGGCCACACCGTTACGTACACTGTTAACGGACAGCTGTTTGCAGTTTTGAACGTTTAATTGGCCATTTTTTCCGATTAATCGGCCGTTTTCCGTTTCATCGGCCGTTTATTCCTGTTTAATTTCGTTTATTCCCGTTTATTCTCATTTTATTCCCGTTTTTTTTTTCCGTTTATTCCAGTAAAAATTTATTTTTCACATTGTTTTTTTTTTTCTATGATAGTGTGTGATAATAAAGTTTATAAATCATGTATTGTAGTTTTATTTGTGCTTGGATATACATTCAGTATTTTTTACATATGTTTTTGTTTCTTCTTACTTATTTTGAAATTGATTAATTATTCTATTATTTATATACCATATTTTTTTTACTTACTGATGTAATTTTTTCAATTAGTACGACATGTTTATTTATGAAATTATATTATTATCATAAATTAAATTTAGTGATTTTATGTTAGAATGTTTTCTTTATTTCAAATAATATGTTATTAGTATTTGAAAATACTTAATTCTCAAATTTATTTTTCATTAAATAAATGTGTTACTTACACATGCAAAAAGATTATGTGTTATGAAGAAATAAGTATAGTGTCATGTTATAATAATAAAACTAACTTAAATTAAGTTTATTTGATAAATTTAATGAGTTAAATAAATTATTTTTAATAAATTATTATATATATACATAAATTTAATAAAAACGTTAAATTGTCCGCATAATTCCGATTAATCGGCCGCATACCGATTAATCGCTTGGCGACACCCCCGTCCGTCCGACGATCTCATACCGTTATTTACAACACTGGCTACAACTACTACCCGATTCTAAATATTTGTTTTGCTACCAATTTTTGATTGGATAATGATATGTATTGATCCACACACACAAAAAAAAATAGAATCGGTGGGAGCCCAACCCACTTTACTTCTTATGAAAATTCTCACACACTGTTTCTTTTTCTTTCTCTTCTTTTTCATTATTTTCTATGGAAAAAAATCTGAAAAAACATGATACTAACTTTCTTAATTATATTAGACTTACATTAGTATTTTTATTTTAGTAATGAAATATTTAACATTATTTCATTGAAATTGACATTTATTTAAATTCAATTACATTGTTTTGAAGTAGGATTAGGGGTGAAAACGTGTTGGATATTATCCGACTGTATCCGGATCCGTATTCGAAAATTAAATACGGACATCCGATATCCGAATATCCGTACGGATATGGATACGAATATAATTTTAAATTTTAATTATCTGTTTTCGAACATTAGATATAATAATTTGCAGTCGAAATTAAACAATACAATGGACCAAAAATTATATAATGATTTTTGGTCACCAGCGGTATATAGCTTTCGTCTAAACATTTACATGTGAAAGAAATAATCTGAAAGAAAAAAAACGATATCAACGAAATATATATCCAGATAGTAATTTGTTCCAAAAGTATTACGAACAAGAGGAAGAATTAACTGACACCATTATATAGTTACGACATCTTACAATACGATTTTTCAAAGTCCAAACAGTTGAACTAAACCGTTCAATATGATCTCTATATTAAAATGTGCTTGGAGATCAAATTTATATTTTTTTTTAACTTTTTTTGCTATTTATTAAGTATTTACAAAACTATTGTATTTCGAGACCATTGAATTTTGTACTCATCTTAATAAATAATAAAACAAAAAAATATAAAATTTGATCTCCAAGTATATTTTAATATGGAGATTATATTGAACTATTTAGATTGATTTGTTTAGACTATAAAAATCATATTGTAAGATGTTATAACTATCCAATTTTCTAATTGGATTCCTCCCAAAACAATTATCATATTAGACCTCCATATGCTTATAATTTGAATAATTATGAGTAGAACTAGGGTGTTCCTAAGTTCACTAAATTTCTTTGTGAACTCAACTCTAAATTCTATTGAATTGATTTCAAACGACGAATCGAAACTGTTAAAATCCTTCTATCTTATAAGTGATGTGTCTACATGTGAAAATTTTAAATTTTCGAATTAATTTAGTATAAAATCAAGTAGTCAAAATTAGAAGGTTTATAAATTAATTTTGATGCATTTATTTTTTGGACGTCTTTTGAACACTTGACTCTATACAAAATTAATTTAAAATTTTAAAATTTTCGGATGTAGATGCATTATTAGTAAGATAGAAGGATTTTAACGGTTTAGATTCTACTCTAATTATGAGGGCTCTAGGGAAAGATTACGAGATTTTTTTTTTTTTTTTTTTTTTGCTTCGAAATGCCCGTAGGCTTAAAGATTACGAGTTACATAGTGCAGCGGCCTGCTAATCTAAGCTAGGTTTGTTTGGGCTTCAACAGGCCGTGCGGCCCAAAATCAGTTGATTGCGCATAAAAGTAAATGAAGTATCACCACCTCTGACTCTTGCTCTGAGATGTCCGCTCAAAAACCCTAAACCTTGCTTTTGGCGTGTGTTATTTGGCTCCGGTTGCCACTCAGTCTTTAGGTACCAAATCTCCTTTTCTATGTTGAAATTCATCATCTACATTTCCGTTTTTAGTTGAAGAGGGATGATGATGACTTAGTCGCAGCGGTAATTTATTTATTTTTGTTTAATTTTAATGAGTTTGCTCTGTCCCTTGGGTTCAAAATAGAGAGAGTGCATTTTGTTTGCTCAATGTTGCGGGTTTTGATTTTAGAGGAATAATTATTATTATTTGATTAATTGATTTACGTTTAAAACAAAGTATTGGACCTTAAATTCAATCTTTGAATTTTATGAAAATATAAATAATTTTATAGCTATCCTTTTACATCTTAATATGGCTTGTCAGCCTCTGACAAGGGTTTCAAAAAAAAAAAATTTTTTTTATAGAAATCTTTTATTGAATGTTGATCTACTTTTGTTTTTTTAAACAACAAACATGCATTGTATTTGTTTGGTGGCGAAGACCCAGTGATGTAGTAATAAGTATAAGAACATAGACCCGAAAAAGAATGTTCTCTGTTGAAGCCTGATGAGATGTACTACAAGAATTATGCTTGCACGAAAGATGTACTACATAGGTCCGTCTGGGATTAATCTGGGCCGTCCGTTTGTAATTTGCTTGAGTCAGGTACCTGGGGTGATCAGAATTCCTTCCAGCCTTTGGGTAAAGGAGGTGAATGAGGAGGGAAAGGGAGAGAGGAGAGAGATAACTAGATTTGCAACTCTCTTTCTGTTTCTCTCTTTTTGGTGCAAATGCATGCATGTATACATACACACATACACATCATATATGCATGGAGAATTAGCAGAATTTTTTATTTATAGAAATAGCAAAATTGGTGACATGCTCTTGGTTCAGAAATAATGTGGGGAGATGCTGCAAAAAAATATGAATATTATTTTGGATCTGATTAACAGGTTCTTGTTATTTCCAAGGAATAACAGCAGATTTATTTTCGTTACCATGCCTATGTGCCACAGAAGTGACAACATGTTGTTGCCACAGATATAACTGACAATTCACATCCTCTCCAATATGGGTGCGTATCCTCTGAGATATCTCAATTTTTGTGTGACCGATGTGCCCGGTGTCTATTCGGGGGAACGTAGGGGTCCAGTATTATTTAAGCTTTGAGATTGGTGCAGAACGTATTGGAACGATTGGGATATTCCAAAAAGTCACGCAAAGTTTGAGATATCTCAGAGGATGCGAATTCCTCCAATATTGCTCAAGGGAATCTTTTACAATTAGTGAATCTGGACCATTCTTTTTAACTTGGCATGAATCTCAAAGCCCAATAATACTGCCCCCTGCACTAGTCCGAATCCCAAAGCGGTGAGATTTAATCTCAAACCGTAAAGTGAGGCCCATCCTCTACAGTATTGGAGAGGAGTTGAATCCTGTAGATGAACCATATACTTTTTTATATGGGCTCCATAGAACATCATGTTCAAATAAAATTATGAAGTTTGCTGAGGGTCTTCACAACATTTGGTGCATACTTCTTGGTTTTGTTGAATCCCTTTCCTTTTGCTTAATATATTGTTTCATTCTTTTTTATCCCCTTTTAGCAAACTCTTGTATTTTTCTAGAGTATTACCATAGGATTTTTTTTTTTTAAATTACTGTTCGCTACACTTACCATATTAGAAAACATTTTGATGATTTCTCTACGTTGTCACTACTACTAATTTATAATTTTGGTTTTGCTGTCACTTCTCTAAGCTGTAGTCCTTTAATTTTTCAATTTTGCTTTTACTTCTCGCTTTTACCTTCCATTTTCGCGTTGTTGTTGGGTCAATGGTTTTCTGATTTCTATATTTAATATGCTCATTCTGTTTCTAAATTACTAGCCAATGTCGAAATTTATTTCACAAGACTATCTCAAATCCCTTGTCACATTTTTAGTTAATGCACCATCTCCGTGTTCAAATAATCGCTTATCAGTCGTTAGGTACTGAGTTTCCATTTCGATTTTCAAATGCACCTTCTCCTTGTGCATTATTGCATTTTTTTACTGAGTTTTCCGTAAACATTTCAGCTTTTAATGGCATATAAATAATTTGTTTTCTTAGGGAGCGTAGTAAGAACTGAACACTTTTCTTTTATGTGCTTGTAATTTTTTTTGCCAATTTTGTTTGATGAGGCACAAGTGAAGATGGGAATGTCGACGGTAGTAATCCGCTCCTTGTTTTTGAATTTACAAAAAGGGGTGATAACTTGGTCAAATTGGGAAGCTCTCTCATGCTTTCTGCTTCTTCTTCTTCTTTTTTTTTTTCTTTTTAAAGACTTTTCTTTTCTATTATTTAGTTTGCTCTGCCTTTTAGTTCCAAAATAGAGAAAGTGCCTTTGTTTGCTCAAAATTGCTGATTTTGATTTTAAAGGAATTATTAATATTTCATTAATGATTTATTTCTAAAACAAAGTATTAGACTTTAAATTGAATTTTTAAACAATGTGTAAGAAAAATAATTTTATGGAAATCTTTTATGAAATTTTGATTAATTATTGTTTTTTGTTAACAATAAACATGCATTGTATTTGTTTTTGTTGTGAAGACCCAGTGATGGAATTGTTAGTATAAAAACATAGATCTGAAAAAGAATGTTCTCTGTTGAAGCCCGATAAGATGTAGAACCCTTATTGGCAATCCTTATTGTTGCACTAAATTATGAAGTTATGATGGAGTATATAGAGTAGAACTCGGGTGTTCCTAAGCAAACCAAGTCGTCTTTTGTGACCTTAACTCCAAAATTTGCTCTCCAAGTACATTTTTATATGGAGCTCATGTTGAATGGAGATATTGATCTTTGCAAAGTACCATAGCCTCACTCGATTTATAAATTTCTCTCGTGATTATTACCAAATGGGCCCAAGGTGTGCTGCTAAGTTTTGGTAAATGAGGTGAATTTGCAACTCTCTTTCTGCCTCTCTCTCTCTCTCTCAGTACTACAGAAATGCACTCTTCTAGCGCCACTGTTTGTATGCAAATGCATACATGCATACATACACATCATTTATACGTTAACCATGTACATATATATATGGGCCCCAAAGAACAACATGTTGAAATAAAGTTATGAAGTTTGCTGAGGGTCTTCACAACCACTTCTAGTATATGCTTTTTGGTTTTGTTAAATCACTTACCTTGTGCTTGATATTGTTTCTTATTTTATATGATTATTTTTTTTCCAGTTGTGAGGGACTTCTTTATCCCTTTTTAGATAACTTTTGTATTGGTCTATAGTAGCAGCACATGATTTTCTTAAATTATTGTTGATAATTTCCAGTCACCATGTGATAATTGCTGACGAGCACAGCATGCGCATCAGAGAAGGGTAAGTGATATTTCTGGTTTCTCTCTGGTACTGTAACCGAAAATTTGTGATTAGTAAATTTATCTATGTTTGTTTATTCAAGCACCTGATTAGCGTATAAATGTAGGTTCATAAGTGTCGTGGGGCTGGTAAAATGACATGACAACGTGCTAATCATTGTACCACCTTCAGAGCCGGTATTGACTGGCTGCCAGTGGGCTCGGTTGCTTCTCATCAGTTTTTAGGTACTGAATCTCCATCTTCGATTTAGAAATTCACCATCTACATGTTAGGTTATTGCATGATTGCATGCTCTTTTCTTTTACTGAGTTTTTCGTAAATATTTTAGCTGTTAATGGCTTATTATAATTGGTTTTCTCAGGAAGATTAGTAAGAACTAAAAGCTTTTCTCTGGTGTGATTGTATTTGCCAATTTTGTTCGATGAGGTGCAAGTAAAGACAGCAGAAATCTGCTCCTTTTACAAAGTAATGATAACTTGGTTTAATTGGGAAGCTCTCTGATGCTTTCTGCTTTTTTATTTTTATTTTTTAAAGGGATGATGATGACCTAGTCCCAGTTATTTATCTGAGGAATTACTATGATTAATGGATTTATTTCTAAAACAAAGTGTTAGACCTTAATTCAATATTTGAACTTTCTGAAAAGAAAAATAATTTTATATAAAACCTTTATAAAATTTTGATCTACTTTGGTATTTTAAACAATAAACATGCATTGTATTTGTTTTGTGGTGAAGACCCGGTGATGGAATTGGAAGTATAAGAACTGAGATCTGAAAAAGAATGTTCTCTGATGAAGCCCAATAAGACGTACAACAAGAATTATGCTTGCACTAAATTATGAAGTTGTGATGGGTAATGTAAAATTTGGTCTCCAAGTACATTTTTATATGGAGATCATGTTGAACGGTTCTGATCAATTATTTGGACTTTGTTAACGGAGATATTAATCTATGGCACAGATCGTTCTGTGCTTTTCAATGTACCATAGCCCCCTCCATATATAAATTTGGGGAATTTCATGTATACCCCTGAAAAACTTCGAAATGACATATTCACCCTTCTAAAAGTCATAATATCATATTTACCCTTCTGAACTTCAAAAACTCACAAATTTATTCATTTGATTGTCTTTTCTATTAAAACTCATTTTAAATATATAAAATACCCATTTCACCCTTATTAAGAAATGTCAGTCTTCTAATTGATTGGTTTTTCAGCACAAATGTCTCATTTCTCTGCTTATGATGCTTACACAAGCATATACCCAAATGTCACTGTGTTAACAGAAGTTGGAACATTTTGTTGCCACATTTGCGAAGTGAACCTTGTACATTTTTATATGGGCCCTAGAGAACATCATGTTGAAATAAAATTATGAATTGTACTGAGGGTCTTCACACAACACTTGCTATATGCTGCTTGGTTTTGTTGAATCCCTTTCCTTGTGCTTGATATTGTTTCTTATTTAATTGAATCTCATTTCTTTCCCAGCTGTGAGGTACTTCTTTATCCTCTGTTTAGCTAACTTTTGCATTCATCTATAATATCAGCACATGATTATTTTAATTGCTTTTGCTGTGACTAATCCTTTAATTTTTCAATTTTGATTATACTGCTTGATTTTACCATCCATTTTTGCATTGTTGCTGGGTTGATGGTTTTCTTTAATCTATATTTGTTATGCTAATTTTTTTCTCTAAATTACTGGCTAATGATGAAATTTATTTCCAAAGAGTATCTCAAATCCCTTGTGACAGTTTTAGTTGATGAAATTTTCTTCTCTTTCCTCCCCTTCATCCCTCCTGCTGATACTTGGCATTCATACAAGGTGTAATTTTCACATTTTATAAATTAGGCTCCAGAGACTTGCTTCTTTTTTTCTCTGCTCATTTCAAAGTGTCCAGTTTGAGTATCTTTTTCGTAGATTAAACCATGATATTATATATTTTGTTGTAAGGACATGTTATAACCTGATTTCGTTTATACTTGATGCTGGTACTGATTGGAACAGTATACAAACAACATATTTGGGAGAACTTAGATGTACAAGTTTGCAAATGGTTTTTTTTTTAAAAAAAAAATTATGTAGCTGTGAAACTTTTTTTTTTTGCAGTGTATGATTTTTTCAATCCTTGTTAGTGATGTTTTGTCCAATACATTATTATATTGTAGCTTAGTATACAAAAAAGAAAACAATAGGAATATGCAAGGAAATTTCTACAGATTAATGCTGAAGGGGTACAATACATTTGTCACCATTGAAAATTTTAATATAGGAAATTTCTCATTTTACAAGAGTAAGAGTTTATTAACAATTTCTGATACATTTTTGTTGTCCGTCATAGAGGCACGTGGTGCATTTCAACGTGTCAGATTTCCAGTCGGGGCTGACACTATATGCGCATCAGAGAAGGGTAAGTGATAATTTCCAGTCGCCATTGATAATTTATGAGCACAGCATGCGCATCAGGGAAGAGGAAGTGATATTTCTTGTTTCTCGCTGGTACTGTACCAAAAATTTGTGATTAGTAAATTTATCTATCTTTGTTTTTTCAAATAACTGATTAGTAAAATGACATGGCAGCGTGCTAATGATTGTACCACCTTTAGAGCCGGTATTGACTGGCTGCCAGTGGGCTTGGTTGCTTCTCATCAGTTTTTAGGTTCCGAATCTCCATCTTCGATTTAGAAATTCACCATCTCCCTGTTTGGTTATTGCATCATCGCATGCTATTTTTGTTTACCGAGTTTTTGTAAATATTTTAGCTGTTAATGGCGTATTATAATTAGTTTTCTTTAGAAGATTAGTAAGAGCTTTTCTCCTGTGTGACTGTATTTGCCAATTTTGTTTGATGAGGTGCAAGTGAAGACGGGAGAATTCTGCTCATTTTTTAATTTACAGAGTGATAAGTTGGTCTAATTGGGAAGCTCTCTGATGCTTTCTGCATTTTATTATTTTTATTTTTTTTGAAAGGGATGATGATGACTTGGGCCTTAATTCAATCTTTGAACTTTCTAAATAGAAAAATAATTTTATAGAAAATCTTTATGAATTTTGATCTTTTGTATTTTATACAATAAACATGCTTGTATTTGCTGTGGTGAAGACCGGGTGATGGAATTCTAAGATCCGAAAAATAACGCTCTCTTATGAAGTCCGATAAGATGTACTACAATAATGTTTGCACTGAAATTACCGATTTTTTTTATTAATAACTCAAAAAAATAATAAAAATGCCCTTAAAATTAAATCTGCCCAGACCACACAAATGGGGGGAGGTTTACCTCCTAGCACCGGACCGACTTTTTTTTTTTTTTTTTTTTAGGAACTTGATATTTTCATTTAAAAATGAAAAATGAGAAATATTTAATTTTACACTTTCATTTTATAGCAAACAAAAATGAAAAATATTTTTGAATGTATATTGGTTTTGATATTATATGATAGTAAAATAGTATGATTTGGACTGTTTAATACCTAATATGCGGTATAGAGAAAAATATTTATTTGTATTTTACAACATGAATAACAAAAGTATTCATCTTTGATTAAATGATGTGAAAAAAATAATCAATTCGTTAATTTTTTCCCGACACATAATGCGTACTTATTAATATACTTGTAAATGTTTTTTGGACAGAGATTCTAAAATAATTTAAAATTATTGCAGACTATTCGAAGGAATAATGTGGTACATAAACAAATCATTTTCTTATTTTATTTGGGACAAAATCTCTAATTACAAAAAAATATAGTTTTTAATTTTAGAATTTCAGTTACTATTTTAATATATTGTTGAAAACATTATTTGTATTTTTTATCTTTGAGCACTTAATAATAAAATAATAAATAATTAAAACCCTACGCTTATTATAAATTTTTATTTTAGCCAATGAGATTGGTGAAGAAAATTGAGGACATAGTATAAGATTGAACATTTTTGTTTGCCATAAAATTAAATATTTTTCATTTTTCATTTTTAAATAAAAATATTAAGATCTTAAAAAAAATTGAGGGTAAGATTAAACATTTTTGTTTGCTATAAAATTAAATATTTTTCATTTTTCATTTTTAGATAAAAAATATTAAGATTCTAAATAAAAAATGAATCTGACCGTCCAAATGAGGAGTAGTCCGGTGCTAGGAGGTAAACTGCCCCCCATTTGGGCGGTCTGGGCAGATTAATTTTTTTAAGGGCATTTCTTTTTTTTAGGGTTATTAATAAAAAAATGGCTGAAATTATGGTGTGATGGGTATATAAATCACTTCTTTTGAATGGTTCAAAATTTTTAGATCATGTGATTTTCTATTTATCTAAAAAAAATAATGAAAAAAATATAGAATTTGGACTCCAAGTATATTTTTATATGAAAATGATGTTAAACAGTTCAGATTAATTATTTAAACTTCGTTAACAGAGATATTAATTCATAACACAGATGGCTTTACAAAGTTCCATAGCCTCAGGCCTGTTTCATTTATTTATTTTTACATCTTTTGGAACATTCTCGTTTCACATTATTCATTTATTATTACATTATTAGGTCATGGATGGCTGTGATTTATTTAAAGAAGCACAATCCGTGGGTTAGCAAGGCGAGCTAAACATGCTGCCACATGTCGTGTATGGATTGGATGTGTTTCAGTGACACGACAACTCGTGGATACGGAAACTGGTGCCTTCAATTATTTTTATTTTTAAAAAGTAGTCCGAAGAAAACAAAAAAAAAACCTAAAGAAGACCATTGAGGAGACCGATCCTCACGGAACGGATTCACATGACTTGAAGATCTGGTTTAAAAGAGGGATCCGAATCTGCTGCGATTATTTATCTATGAACAGTGTCTTACAATTTTTATTTTTTTAAATTTAACAGTTGAATTATTTTGAAATTTGTGTATAGAAAAATTAACTGTTTTAAAATACGTTCACATAAATTATTAGACGACTGGATTTAAAAAGTATAGATTTTAGAATTACTATTTATTACATTAGAATTGCAGCAGATCCCATTCCCTTCTAATTCTAATCAAGGAATAACTGTTTGGCAAAATTAAGCAGGATTAAAGAATAAAGGAGGACAAAGTAGGCTCACCGAACAGAACTTGTATCCTCTATGTTATCGGAACATGCGTTAATAGATATGGACCATCCGATTGAGATATGCACTAATATTTACTCTTTTGAGTTAATGCAGAAGAAGCGGACTCACCAAACAGGTACTAATACTATAGACCTAATAGAGCCCCACAAAGGGTCCGAATTCATAACACCTGAGGAGGTACCGCATTTTTTTTAGTTTGATCTGGTCTGTGCATTATGTACTGGCACAAATCTCAAAGCGTCTCCGTGCATTACAGTTCTAAAAGGTCCGAATTCTTACCGGATGGTCCATATTAAAAATCTATACAGATGTCGATTATGAAGGGAATGGGAAGGTACATGCGTAGAAGAGCTTCAAAAAAAAAGGCAGCACAGGCCAGGGATCAAATATTTTTTTTTTTTGAAATCATGGGTCAAGCCGGGCTGCTAATGAGTCGAGCCAGCTCGCGAATCAATGAGTTGAGCGGCTCAATATTTCATAACGAATCGAACTCGAAACTGAAAAAAACTCAAACTCGACTCAGCTCGCTTTTGAAGGAAAAAAACTTAGCTCGATTCGGCTCGGCTCGCGAGTTGTGAGCCATCTAATATTTTTACTTAATTATTAACAAAAAAATTGTGTCGGACATTTTATTCTGTTGCAATACATAAACATCATTTATGTTACTATTCAACACTGAGTTCTTCATATTATACAAATATTAAAAAAAAGTTAACAATAAATTAATAAATAAGATAATAAACTAAATAATATTCATATTAAACAAAGAATGGCATTTTTTTTACCGATTTCAAATTTCAATTTTTTTTCAAATTTCAAATTTGAAAAAAATTGTAAATTTCAAATTGTTTCGAATTTCAATTTTTTTCAAATTTCAATTTTTTTTTTGAAATTTCAAGGTTAAAACATGCTTACAGCCTACACACTTTTATGTAACATGTCTATATAGATCACTCTATGCTTTCAAAAATATTGCTAAGCAACGCGAAGCCTATTTCTAGCATATTTTAATATGAAAATCACATTGTCCTTTTCAAATCCACACTTCGAACTTTAAAACTTTAAAAATAAAATATAGACAAAAAAGGAGAGGGTAAAATAAGAGCTTTACTTTTCATCCAAGCATGAGAGCTACCTCGTACTAAAAAACTTTAAAAATAAAAATCCAGACAAAAAAAAGAGTAAAAGTAAGAACTTTACTTTCCATGGAAGAATGATAGCCACCTCAAAAAAAAATTTGAAAATAAAAATATAGAAAAAAAAAATGGTAAAGTAAGAACTTTACTTTCCTAATAGCCACCTCGCACTAAATGCATTAAATTATTGATACAACAACGTCAGATGCTACTATTGTTATCCTTATCGGAGTAGACATAAGTGCATTGTCTATAGTCTAATTATATCAATACGAACCTTAAAAAATATTGAAATTCACAAGTTGATAAACAATGCATGCAAGGCCGCCATCTTCCAATCTTATCTGTGTGGCTATCTGCACATTTCATTCCTCATCCTCATTCATAAAAAATATTGAAATTCATAATTAATAAGGGGCGGAGCCACACTATTAATTTATATGGTCAATTATATAAAATTAATAAGAAATTTATTTTACTTAAAACTATACAAAAAATTATATATAAATACAAAATTTAAATAATAAATAGAGATCAATTCACTATTATTTCCTCTTGCTGGATCCTCCTCTCTATACAAGTGATTAATCCCTTTTTAAAATAAACCGTGAGCAGGTACTAATTTGCGGATCACCTACAATACGTAACGTAATTTAAATCATCAACATTTGGGTAGAATCATAATAAATTGTTGTGCTTGTATCTTTTAATTTGCAGAGGTTTCACTTGCAAGGGCCGTTCGGCAACAACGGATTAAGTCTCGAGGCTTAATTCGCTTTCTTTAGTTTTCTTAGTTGCTTAATTTTGCCGAATACCAGTATCTTAGCGCGGATTAAGATCATCTCCTTTAGTCTCTTTTTGACCGGATCTTAATTCTTTGCTTAGATTTTAAGACACCTCTACCCATTCCTTTAGCTTTCTTAGCTTTTGTCCACGGATTAAGACAACCGAACATTGGTTCCTTAGCATTCTTTAAGCTCTTAATCCTCTACTCTTAATCCCTTGTTGTCGAACGGCCCCCAGCGACTCTATCGTTTTTAATTTCTCTGCCCGGTGCGTCGTCCGTCTTGCCCGTACTGACCCATCCCTCTTCTCCTTAGAGTTTGTTGACCGAGTCAAAATTAGAACGAATTGATCCCAATCTATCGTTCGTGACAAAAAAAAAAAAAAATACAAACTTCAGGTACGTTTGAATGCGGAGAGAATAGTGTTGTTCTAGGTTAGCGCATTATAATTTTCTGCTATTTTCCGTTTGAATCACACAAAAATAACACTATTTTCCGAGTTAGCACTGTTTCCACTGACTCATCCAAAATATAAATTAGCGCTAATACGTTCAAAATATGAATTAGCGCTAACAGTGTTGTTTTACTATTCCTGCTGTAGGATTGAAACGTCTCCTCCTTTTCTTTGCTCTCTAAAAATATAGCTATTTTGTATATTATTTACATTATAAAAAGTGTACTCTTTTGTATCATACTCGCATGACAAAATTTAATTAGAATCACCCCTTCAATAATTAAGGGCAATCCCCTAGTACTATAATAATAGAATTATTGCTCTTTACTCAGAGACAGTGATAAGCTTGGCTGCCACTGCTGAACTCTTCTAAACCCTTGCGTGGCGACCACTGCTGAACTCTTCTAAACCCTTTTTGTTTCGAAAAGAGCATGCAAGATGGAGCGCCGAATTTGAGATGAAGCACATATTCCGAGGTGAATCGTGCGAGATGAAATGTATGATTCTAATCGGACAGTCTTGATCTAAAACTAAAAAATTAAGTTACTTTAGGGGATCCGGACCCATTGAGGAGACCGATCCTCAAGGAACAGGTTCACATGACTTGAAAATTTGGTCTAAAGGAGGTCTCTAATTCTAATTAAGGAATAATTGTTTGGCGAAATTAAGCAAGATTAAAGAATAAAGGAGGACAAAGTAGGATCCGACTTTGCTGCTTTTTTATAACAAAAGTAGGGTTCTGTTTTTTTTTTTCCATTCAAACCATTCAAATTCGTTGAGATTTGTGTATGGAAAAGTTTAACAAAAGCAGGGTTCTATTTTTTCCATCCAAACTATTCAAATTCGTTGAGATTTATGTATGTAAAAGTTTCTTTATCGAGATACGCGAATAAAATTTTTTGAATGATTGAGATGGGAAAATCAGAATCCTGCTTTTGTTATAAAAAAGTAGCAGAGTCGGATTTGACAAAGTAGGCTCACCGAATAGAATTCAGAATTTGTATCCTCTACATTATGGTCCGAATTCAAATCACGTGAGGTACCGCAATTTTTGAGTTTGATCTGGTCTGCGCATTATGTACTGGCACGACTCTCAAAGCGTCTCCGTGCATTACAGTTCTAAAGGTCCGAATTCTTACCGGATGGTCCATATTAAAAAAATCTATACAGATGTCGATTATGAAGGGAATGGGAAGGTACATGCGTAGAAGAGCTTCAAAAAAGGCAGCACAGGACCCTATGGTTTAAACCCGGGATCAATTAATTAACCAGGTAGAATTGAATTTAATGAACCAATTAATAAGCATCCTTGTAAATTATCTTGCAGTTACATTACAGCAAAATTATTGGGTCTCAATTGCTTAATGTTTGTAGAATGTTGGATTTAAGCAACAAAATAAAAAAAAAAAAATTAGGCTTTAGTTTTGGCAAATTTAAGGTACTACTGTTAAAATCATTCGGGGGGGGCATCATATTTCTATTTATTTGATCACCCAAAATGTTTGTAAACATATAAATTACTGTCCAATTAGAGCTGGAGCTTATCATCACTAGAACACAGTTGTAGTTTTATTCTGTAATTTATTTTTCTATGTTCTGAAATCTTACTCAGTACTCCACTTTTTACTTCAAACTTGATGACATGATACCAACTCATAGCAGTACCAGTCTTATGTGCTGCTTTTCAGGGATATAGTATGTAACACAGAAATCAACTACTCCCTCTTTCTATAACTGGATAAAGCAAACATAAATAAAATAAGAAAATGAAGAAACTTTATGTGATAAGCCAGAAGATTCAATTTAAAAACCTTACTGTCTTAGCTTCAAATTCAGACAACTTAATTGCAACAAAAAAAGCACATTAAAACAGACAACTTCATTTAAAGACAACCATATATGGTTAGAGAACTAATTAAGAATTTCAAAACAAGGAGATTACAGACATACATGTACCTCCATATGTTGCTCTGTAAACCCTAATGGTACCAAAAGGGAAGTACCACGTACTTCGCCTCTCTTCAACTCCTTGATGGAAACGGCTTGCGAGTTCAATTGCACCGAGCTTGTAATACAATTCTCATGAGTAATCACCTTAAGTTCATATGGAAAAACATGTTGGCCCCAACGAGGCAAATCAATGTAGTACAAAGAGAGAGCATTCCCAACATTACAGATGGGTTCCTTCACAAGCAAAAACAAATCTTCACCCGGTCCAAGAAGGATACAATAACGATCCTCCTTTTTAAATTGTACATAGCAGGTTTGACCATAACTGAATTTGCTGCAGAGGTTCTGGTGGTCTTTCAGAAAATGTGCCCGCCATTCTCCTACAAATTGTACATAAACAAGTAAAGGAACCAAAATAAGCTTCGGTTTTACCAACCAATACTTGGTACCACTGCCATTCCACAATATTACTCCATGCATTTTTGTGCTTATGGTCATTATTTTGCTTATGTGTTACTGGATTAGTTGTACTAATACCAAGACAAAAGAGGATTAACCAGAAAAAATGTGCACCTGAAAAGGCCTTGTGAGCACAGCCTGGAATTGGGCATAAAGACGGGCCAAACTTACAGGTATCAGTGTGCACTTGCATCTGTGAGTAAGAAACAGACTGACGGCAACCTAACTTGGCGTAAGTGCAAGGTAGGTGTGCAGCTTCTAAAACTTTCTCGAGTGCGATGCTGCGGGTCACTACCGGAAACTTGCAGATGTGACACCGGTGTTGTAGTTTTGACCAGCAGGAGGGACACGCCACGTGACCATTCTGACACTGTCAAAAGTGAATTTGTTTAGTTTTTGCTTTTGCAATATGACGTAAAAACATCAATTGTTAAAGATGAGGGAAAAAAATTAAGGAAACTGAACTAGAATCCAGTACATGCACACCAATGCTTATTTCTGAGAAAGAATGAAAACGAGACCTTGAAAAAAAAAAAAAAAAAACCTGTTTAACTGGAGAGCACAAGGGATGAAAGCAAATGGAGCAGTCCAGCAACTCAGGATCGATCCTGAGTTGAATCCCTTTTCCTGCACCAGTCCTTTTCCGAGTATGAGGAGCATTAGAAGTCTCTCCTCCGGTTTGTGTCTTTGTCCGCTTCGGTGCCATGGCAAAAGCTATAAATAAATATCGATGTCTCAAATCAATGCATATATTCAAAATCCACTAAATAAAATTAAATTCTCAAATCAAAGCACCCAAGGTTCATTTCAGTTTTAATTTCTTTTCCGACTACCCCCTAAGACCCAACCATTTATTTGCTATTCACAATTTTAATTTCAGTCGAGTCCATCCTAGCTAATTATACAAACTTGTGCTTGAGCCCTTCTCACAAGAAGTATTTACCACAATTTTGAAACTTATAAAGATTGACCTTCAAAATTTTGAAAATTTCACAGTTCAATTCATGGAGTTTGTATCAGCAAATACCAGAAATCCTAAATGCTTAATAACAACAAATTATATAATGCTGGTACAAAGCCTTTCAATTCATTACCAAACTCCTTTCAATTCATTTCAGCATTATATCAATGTTTGAATCAATCTCATTTTTTCTCAAAAGTCAACCGTAAATAGAAAAGGATATGATTGACTATCAATAATCATTTTAAGATTAGAATCAGCAAGTGTGTAGAACCAAAACGGAATTTCTAAAATCTTAACTATTTGACTAATTTGTAACAATAGAAAGAGACTTATTTGTACCATTTCATTAAACACAAATTCGAAAACTGGTATTGGTTAGCACTCAATCACACAGGAGTATGGGGAGAACAATTAGATTTATTGAGAGATTTCAAGTTTTCAATTGCCCATTTACTTAAAACCAACAAGCATTTAAGTAACTTTTACAAATATGTACCATATCCAAATTCTCAAACAAGGAACTAGGCAAGAAATCAAATTGCAATTTAACTCAAAGGAAAGACCAACCAAATTATCAAGCCTAACAGTTATGTGTTGACAGTCAACAGTAATCGGGTTCAAACCCGATATAGAAACAATAGAGAAAAGAGGAATATTCATAATTTATGTAACATTACTCCATATAAACTTGTTCTCTTTTTCAGTTCAATAATTTAGGTACAAATTTCAGTTTCAATTGTAATCTCATAGAAATAAGAAGGAGAACAAGTTCCAGTAGCACTGTTAAATGGACATAATGATTGTATTATTCAATTCCTCTCTTTGTATATTGCAACAACTGAAATCGGGCATGACTTTGAATCAATTCATTAATAGAATAAAGCGAAACAATTCAATCATAGTACATGAACAAAAAAAATCAAGACAATATATAAAGCAATCACTACAGCCTTGCTAACAAATTACTAAATTCCAACTTGAAAGAACTCAAAATTATACTATCAGGGTTACCTGCAATTGGTAGAATTCTAGAGAGAGGGAGAGGGAGAGTAGAGAGAAGTTGAGAGGATGCATCGTAGTATTTTATAGTGAAGAGAGCAGAGAGGAGGCGAGCCTCGGGGCAGTCGTGAGTGCTTCTGTGATGGATCCGACTCTGCTGCTTTTTTGAGAGAAAAGCAGGTCCTGCTTTTCCAATCTCTTTTGCGTTTAATTATAGTGTTTTGAGAGAAAAGTATCTATGTAGACATTGGATAGCAACGACGAGAGGGATCAGTCGGAGATGGAGAATATATTTTATTTGCATCAATTATAGTGTTGTCAACAGAAGAAATGTCTCACTATCTTAGCCCATAAACTGAGCCCAACACCAATTTAATAGCCCACTTACCAGAAGCATAGAAAAAATCTGCTATTTTTTTTTCCTCTCTTTTGCGTTCATTCACACAACTTCTGGTAGAATCTGATTTTATTTTTATTATATACCAATGTCTACATAGATACTTGTATCAAAACTAGATAACCTCAATTAATTTATTTGCACATATACAAACTAATTAAATATTGCGAGATCAAAACATTTGATAGGAGGCATCATTTAGAGCTCATGGCTAGTGGCTACACTCAAACAAACAATCAAATAACCCCCCTCACAAAATTAGACAGTTCAATCTGCTTGACAATGCAGTTAAAATGTTTGAATGGTTGAAAAATGGATGTATTTTGTACAAAACCAGCTATTCATATAATTTTTACCAGTAAAATCCTTTCCTATAGGAAAACCTTTGTTAATACATTAACCTGAGGGGTTACAATGCAAAAAACCACACAAGCATTTATTATTCTACTTGTCGAGTTTATACTATTAACAAAAATGCCGCTAGCAATTTCGACATATTTTCATTCACCCTGAGAGTACAGCAATCTTCATTTTCTGTGTGCACCAGAGACTTGACAATCCATTATGCCTCATTAAAGCAACTCAACAACAAATCACACTACCTTTGCATTTCCATTATGCCAATACCAGATTCAATGGACAAGTTGCAAGCACTACAGGCAATGCTATCTCATTAGTTTTCCAAAACTAAAGTCTCAAGTTTACTTGACAATCCATTATGCCTTTTCTCTAAAAAAATCACGTTGCTTTTTATAAGAGCTCTATGCAAAAAAATACAGTATTACATAGTATTTTCTCTGAAAAAATAACAACCAGTTTTTCTTAAATTGACTATTCCCATAAGTGCTGCATACAGTATTACATAAGTGGAGTGCTGCATAAGTTCTGAATTTGCTAGACATAAAGTGTGTTGTAATTTGTCAGCCCCTGGCCATAATAAACTCGACAAGTAGAATAATAAATGCTTGTGTGGTTTTTTGCATTGTAGCCCCTCAGCACTCATGTAAATTCCCTGATTGTAAGAGATGCAAAAAACGAAAGTTGTGATAAATACCTGCCGGGACAATTTCACAAATGACCAGCACAATATGCATTATATCAGCACAACAGGTCACGATGCTTGTACCAGTCAGGAACTGGTACATGTGACTGATACCATTCAGTGCAGACAGCCCAGGATAGACCATTAATTCAGAAAAACTGTTTGATATACTGGGTTGAGGTTATAATTTTCAGAAAATTTGTAAGAAATTTTACTATTCATGAAGTATCTATTACTATACAAAAAGCATGATAACAAATACTGTTTTAACAAATATTTGGGTAACTTTCATGTGAACATTCCCATTTTTTGTTTTTAGATAAATAGGTGAACTGACTGTTACTGTAAATAAAATTAACAAAGTAACTGTTACAAGAAACAAAATTAACCAAGTGACTGTTAAAAGAAACAAAACTAACGAAGAATTAACAAATTGACAAGTCACTAGAACAGCAATAAACGAACTTAAGGCTCCTAGAAATTCTATGGCTAACAAAAGAGAGATGTCTTAGTGAACACAATAAGGATCTGGCAAGAACTTCAGCACACAGATATTGACAACCCAACTATAAGAGTGTTGTTGGCCAAAAAATTAGGGTCAAGCTCTTTTGAAATCATGCTATGCAACCCCTCCTTTACCTTATGATTTTTCACCTTTCTTGCACAGACCATCTGTGAAGAGTGGCATATGTCACGCCATTGGGCTCGTGTCCTTTGGAAATCATGTCATGCAGCATTTCCTTTGCCTTTTCAATTTCTCCATTCTTGCACAACCAATCTATAAGACTGGTGTAAGTCACGACATTGGGCTCCTTGCCTTTTGAAATCATGTCATGCAACAACTCCTGTGCCTTCTCAATTTCACCTTTCTTGCACAACCCATGTATAAGACTGGAGTAAGTCACAACATTGGGCTCCTTGCCCCTTGAAATCATGTCATGCAGCATCTCGTTTGCCTTCTCAATTTCACCTTGCTTGCACAGCCCGTCCACAAGGGTGCTGTAAGTCACCACATCAGGCTCGAGCCCTTTGGAAATCATGCTATGCAGCAACTCCTTCGCCTTCTCAATTTCATCTTTCTTGCACAACCCGTCTATAAGGGTGTTGTAAGTCACCACATCAGGCTCGAGCCCTTTGTAAATCATGCCATGCAACAACTCCTTCGCCTTCTCAATTTCTCCATTCTTGCACAGCCCGTCCATAAGGGTGTTGTAAGTCACAACATTGGGCTCCTTGCCCCTTGAAATCATGTCATGCAGCATCTCGCTTGCCTTCTCAATTTCATCTTTCTTGCACAGCCCGTCTACAAGGGTGTTGTAAGTCACGACATCGGGCTCGAGCCCTTTGGAAATCATGTTATGCAGCAACTTTTTCGCATTCTCAATTTCATCTTTCTTGCACAGCCCGTCTATAAGGGTGTTGTAAGTCATGACATTGGGCTCGAGCCCTTTGGAAATCATGTTATGCAGCAACTCCTTCGCCTTCTCAATTTCTCCATTCTTGCACAGCCCGTCTATAAGGGTGCTGTAAGTCGCAACATCAGGCTCGAGCCCTTTGGAAATCATGCTATGCAGCAACTCCTTCGCCTTCTCAATTTCATCTTTCTTGCACAGCCCGTCTATAAGGGTGTTGTAAGTCACCATATCAGGCTCGAGCCCTTTGGAAATCATGCTTTGCAGCAACTCCTTCGCCTTCTCAATTTCATCTTTCTTGCACAGCCCGTCTATAAGGGTATTATAAGTCACCACATCAGGCTCAAGCCCTTTGGAAATCATGCTATGCAACAACTCCTTCGCCTTCTCAATTTCTCCATTCGTGCACAGCCCGTCTATAAGGGTGTTGTAAGTCACGACATTGGGCTCCTTGCCCCTTGAAATCATGTCATGCAGCATCTTGTTTGCCTTCTCAATTTCATCTTTCTTGCACAACCAGTCTATAAGGGTGTTGTAAGTCACCACATCAGGCTCGAACCCTTTGGAAATCATGCTATGCAGCAACTCCTTCGCCTTCTCAATTTCTCCATTCTTGCACAGCCCATCTATAAGGATGTTGTAAGTCACGACATTGGGTTCCTTGCCCCTTGAAATCATGTCATGCAGCATCTCGTTTGCCTTCTCAATTTCATCTTTCTTGCATAGCCCGTCTACAAAGGTGTTGTAAGTCACGACATTGGGCTCGGGCCCTTCGGAAATCATTCTATGCAGCAACTTCTTCGCATTCTCAATTTGATCTTTCTTGCACAACCCGTCTATAAGGGTGTTGTAAGTCACCACATCGGGCTCGAGCCCTTTGGAAATCATGCTATGCAGCAACTCCTTCGCCTTCTCAATTTCTCCATTCTTGCACAACCCGTCTATAAGGGTGTTGTAAGTCACGACATTGGGCTCGAGCCCTTTGGAAATCATGCTATGCAGCAACTCCTTTGCCTTCTCAATTTCATCTTTCTTGCACAGCCCGTCTATAAGGGTGCTGTAAGTCACAACATTAGGCTCGAGCCTTTTGGAAATCATGCTATGCAGCAACTCCGTTGCATTCTCAATTTCATCTTTCTTGCACAGCCCATCTATAAAGGTGGTGTAAGTCACCACATCAGGCTTGAGCCCTTTTGAAATCATGCAATCCAGTAACTCCTTCGCCTTCTCAATTTCACCTTTCTTGCAAAGCCCGCATATAAGGGTGTTGTAAGTGACAACATTAGGCTCGAGCCCTTTGGATCTCATGGTATGCAACACCTTGTTTGCTTTCTCAATTTCACCTTTCTTGCACAGCCCATTTATCACCGAGTTGTAAGTCACAATATCAGGTATAAGGCCAGCTGGGTGCATCTGTTTATACAAACCAAATGCCTTAGCGAGTTCACCCACCTTACAGAGCTCAGCTATAACTGTGTTGTACATGATCACGTTGGGTTCACACTCAGCTCCATGTTTAACGATTTTAAAAAACAGCTGAAGAGCTAATCCAGTGTTGTCCTTGGAGAAAAACCCCTTGATAAGAATATTATATGAGATCACATCGGGTATGCATCCCAGCTTAGGCATTTTGTCGATCACAATGGATGCAGCCTCACCGATCCTATTCTCAGAACAAAGAGCGTGGAGTATTGGATTGACTATTGCGGCCTTAGCTCTTTGACCCACTTTTAGAAGCAATCCGAGAAAAGAAAAGGCTAGATTGAGCCAATTCATTTGGATACAGTATTTGATCATGATTCCATAGGTATAATCATCAGGACTGATTCCTTTAGTTTGAGTTATACGGTTGAAGAAGGAAAAAACGGAGGGGTCAGATTTGCGAACCAAGGCGCCCAAGTACTGATTGTAGGGAATGATTGAGGTTGGAGGGTTCTGGGAAGCCAACAGAGCACGCAAATGATTGAGGTCACAGTGAGTGTTGCCAACATTGGTATCACAGGGGACATTAGTTTTAGATGGTGGTGATTTTGATCTGTTGGGGATTCTAAGGGACTTAAACTTGGATCGGTGGATTGGATAGCAGAAAAGGGGGACGCCATCTCGAGAAACCGATGGGAATGGAGATGCCGATGGGGATTGAGACTGGGATAGCGAAGCTGATGGTGGAAGGGAACACAAGGTGTCGAGAGACGGCGCATTCATCATCTTATCCTTCTCGATTTTGCTCTCTCTTGTCACTAAAAAGAAAAAAAAGAAGAAGAGGCGAAAGAAGGGACAAGCGGTCCAACAATGGAAGTGGAATTATCATGTTTCAGCTCTAATCTAATTGACATTTGTCATTTTGACACCAATTGGATTTGGGAACGAATTCACATCCTCTCTCTTACTGCACAAGGGAATCTTTTGCAATTATTGAATCTGGACCATTCATTTCAACTTGGCACGAATCTCAAAGCCCGATAATACTACCCTCTTTTACAATTATTGAATCTGGACCATTCATTTTAACTTGGCACGAATCTCAAAGACAAATAATACTGCCCCTATTCCCCCCGTAAAGTGATGCGAATCCTCTGTACTTGTGCAGTGGAATTATCTTGTTTCAGCTCTAAGTTACATGTGACAACTACAAACACTTAACATTTACTCAAAAAATAAAAATATAACACATAACACCAAAGAATTCTCTGAGATATCTCAACTTTTGAGTGACCGACGTGTACGGTTTATATTCGGGGACAGCGCAGGGGCAGTATTATTTTTCTTTGAGATTGCTGCAGAATGTATTTTCACGGTTAATATTTTCCAGAAAGACACTAAAAGGTTTGAGATATCTCAGAACATGCGAATTCATTGGAACTGGGCACTGAAATCTATGGTAAATGCATGACATTCGTAATATAATGGGCCCTTATGTATTTATCTCAGAACACTAAAAGGGCCTATTATCTATCCAAAAAAATCCAAGGCCACTTAAAATAAACATTCGTAATATTACCCAATAAGTAATAACATATCCGTATTTAATAGCCAAGGCCCACTTAAAATTGTACATGTCAGTTGAAGTGTTTTATGGCACACTGAGATCTTGCAATATTTAATTCGATTGTATTAGTCTATCTATCGAGTTATTAACTTAGGGAGAATTACACATATATATATATAAACATTTGAAACTTACATCGATCAAAACCGTTAAAAACTATAAAATCCAAAATCCAAAACATCGATCAAAATTGTCCCTCTAAATTCTATAATTACGTATTTAACATCCTAAATTCTAATAACTCACATATTTATCAAATATGACTTAGATATATTTTCTAATTCATAAGCAGATTCTAATGCACAGCACAACCGTTTAAAAATCATCAAATCGTTGATGCATCTAAAAATGATTTATTTAACATGCATATACTATTGTCTAGTGACTAAAAGTAATATATATTTTCTAGATGAGAAATCAGATGTTCTTTATAAATAATTAAAGATTGATGATTTTCATCTTTATTTTATAACAAAATTAGAACAATATACACAACTTTTTTTGGTGCAAGATGCCCGTAGGCTTTAATTAAACCAATTATAACAGTACATCATTTGCAAGGTAAAGCTCCTCCAATCAGCGATAAAAAAGTAAGACGGTACTGAACAAGCGTCTTGTGAGGGAGAGCAGTTCGGGTCCGATGCCCATTAGACTCAAACTGAGATCGATGGGCTCCATAACCATCCGATCCACTTTAAGATATGTGCACGGTGCTTTAATATACGTGTGTCTCTATTTTAATATATGTGCGCATACATTTTAAAGTAAATCGGACGATCATGGAACTCATCGGAAGTAAATTTAAGTCCGATGGACATCGGACCCAAACTGATTGCCTTGTGAGGAGCCCATGCCGATAACAATCCTTCTCTGACATAAAACCAGCTTCATTTTACATAAAAGCCCCCTGCGATAAACATACATCTACAACTCCCAACATAAACAATTGAAACTCACATTAAGCCCCTTGGGAAGAAGATAAAACACATACCACTGGGAAAAGCAAAAAGCCATGACAGTAGCTCAAAGTCTAGTCTTGCAGAATTGCAAATATACCCCCGATCAACCCCTGATAAACATAAATATACAAAAAAAAATCCAGGTCGATCTGCTCAACAATAATTACCCAAAAAAAAAAACCCTGAAAAACAGTGATAATAACATTGTTCACAAAAATTTGATGGACGCGAAGCACTGCAAAAGACCCCATGCTGCCACAAAGACAGCCCCAGCGAACCTGAAATAAAACATCCAAAAACACATGGGTGCGTATCCTCTGAGATATCTCAATTTTTGCGTGACCGACGTGTCCGGTGCCTATTCGGGGGAATGTAGGGGGCCAGTGTTATTTGAGCCTTGAGATTCGTGCAGAACGTATTTAAATGATTGAGATATTCGAAAAAGTCATGCAAAGTTTGAGATATCTCAGAGGATGCGAATTCAAAACACATCCCAACAAAATTTTATTTCAGGATTGATGGTGATACTACACACAAGTAGTCATTTGAAAAACTTCCTCAAAATACCCCTATAACCAGAAACCTATTACACAAACTAAATGCAGAATGAGGAAATAAAACATTACAAATTATAATTGAAAAGAACAGTGAAAAAAATAAAGAAAACATCTAGAGTAAGAGAAATATTCAGAAAGGTAATACAAAAACTTCAGTTAATGGTGCAACAAGATGCCCAAAGCATATTAATTAATTATCTGCATTAAAAAAAGAATCTTCAACCCGATTTGGCACATCAATCATTTGTCTTACCAGTTGTCTGTTCCATGAGATCTCTTGCATTATCATCTCGTCTTATTTTCAAAAGCAGTTCTAACACTGGTGCAGAGCTAAATCGGGTTTACCCCTTCTTGCTTCATTCTATTCAGCACACATATAGCCTCATCTACTTTTCTCTTCTTAGCACATGCTTTAAGCAAGAAAGTGTAAGTAGAGAGATCTTTGATAACCTAATCTTTTATCTTTGAAACACATGTTTTTAGAAGAAATGCCTCCACTATAATGTGGATCCCATCACCAGAATCAAATGATGGTCATTTCTTACTGAAGCTCTTTACAACAATACTCACTCCTTGCTCCAGCAACCATCTCAGCGCAATCTGCAAATTTCACATATTAGTACTTAGAAACGTGAAGCAAAAATTCTTGAGATAAATTACTGTTGATTATTAATCTGGATAGTAGAAGAGATATACTAAACTTACTTTTATTTAATAGAGAGAGTACAAAATCATAGATTTCTTAATCTACTCACTCACTCACGGACACAACTTCTACCACCTATTTATACAATTTCTAATGTCGGTTACAAGTATCTAGAATCTATAAGATGCTACAAAAAAACACATTTCTAGTATTTTCCATTCATAAGTCGGTTTGATTAGAATATTCTAGATTAAACTTGATTGATTCCTGTATTGGGTTTGGGCCTCGGAGCTGCTATTTCAACACTCCTCAGCACCGACTTGTTGTCTTGATTTTTGGTACTCTGCGTTTATCTGGGTCATCATGCTTCTAACTTCTTCTCTCAATTTTCTGAACTTGAAGTTGCTCAGACATCTGCAGTCGATCTTCCAGAATACTCTTCTTCAGAAGTGAAGGTTCTAGAATCTTCTTCTCACGTTGCCTCGGCACAAGTTGTCGTTGATTTTTCTTCTCTCGACGAATCATCAGATGAACTGCATCGCAACAGCTGCTACTGCGTCCCATTCTTCTTCACATGGGACCTCCTCCGGTGACTTCTCCTTCGTGGTCACCACAAACCTTCCTTCGTTCTTTCTGAGCTGGCACTCTCTCACATAGTGCCCTCGTTGTCTGCAATTGTAGCACTCCACTCTTCTACTCCGGTATCGATCACCATTTTCGGCTCCTTAGCCCTCTTGGCCTCTAGGAGCTCCCCTTGAACATGAGCACCTCCTACATTGCTCATGGCGAACATTCTCCGTCTCAGGTTGTCGTCGATACCGGTCTCTGCTCAATTCTCCACGCCAACCACTAAAGAGGGCCTTCTCCTCCTCATGCTTCATCGTCAAACCTGCTAGTTGCTTGGCAAGAGCTTCCTGACTGGCCAACAAATTCTCCAGTTCCAACAAGGTCGGTTGTGTCGCCCATCCTTGAATTGCTGTAATGAAGGCGCTGTACTCCAGCCTCATGCCATTCAGAATTATCCGCCGTATTCTATCCTCACCAATTTTCGCATTGGCGTCTAGCTGCTCAATCTCCCTACACAAATTATTTACTTTAAGAAAATACTCACTTATAGCCATGTCACATTGGGAGATATTCATCAGCTCCCTCTCGAGCAGTTGCAGCCAACTTGTGTTCTTCCTTGAAAACAATGCGGCGAAGACATCCCATGCCTCTTTTGGTGTCTCCGCATCTTCAATGTGAGACAATAGGCTCTTGTCCACTGTAGCCTTCAACACGAATAATGCTCGATCCGCCTTCACCTTCCACTTCTTGTAAGTTCGGATCGAATTCGGTGGCGGCTCTACCTCATCACCACCCACGATCTCCCACAAGTCTTGACCCTGCAAATATGACTTGATACACGTGCGCCAGTCTCTATAATTATAATTATTCAATTTCTCAATCAAACCACTTATGCCACTCAAGTCTGACATTTCGGCACCACGACGGACTTGGGTTACACAAACCTCCTAGCTTAACAAGGCCTTCGGCACAACAACAAACTCACGGATTACACAAACCTCTTAACCAATAGAACCTAACCTGCTCTGATACCACTTGTTAATTATTAATCTGGATAGTAGAAGAGATATACTATACTTACTTTTATTTAATGGAGAGAGTACAAAATCATAGATTTCTTAATCTACTCACTCACTCCCGGACACAACTTCTACCACCTATTTATACAATTTCTAATGTCGGTTACAAGTATCTAGAATCTATCAGATACTACAAAAAAGCACATTTCTAGTATTTTCCATTCATAAGTCGGTTTGATTAGAATATTCTAGATTAAACTTGATTGATTCCTGTATTGGGCTTGGGCCTCGGTGCTGCTATTTCAACAATTACATTGCCTGATGTCAATTATATTTCACAAACGGTCGGACCCTAATACAACCACTAAAGGATGCCTTTCGGCTCCACCCGGAAGAGTTCCCAAATGATCTCTTCCTGATACTGGATGGTCACCTCAATTACAACCACTTTCACTTTAATCTTGAACCCGATTGGCCCATTTTGACTTGAACCAATAATCATCAATCCTGAAACCACAAATCTTGAAATTGGATATGGTGCCCTTACAACCAATTAAAAGAGTCTGTTGGCCCATTTTAACTTGAGACAATCGTCGAATTTCTTTCCCCGTCCAGAACTAAGTTCGGGTCTTCGGGACACAGTCTGAATGGTGTCCTCCTTTGGACTTTAAACTTGGAAACCTCTCTCATCTAGGTTGCATCTGAAGGACTTAAAGAGTTAGAGCCACTTTAGCTGAACCTGGAGCCCCTGTGTGAATGGAATATATAGATCTTCCTTTCAGGCCTTTGAAACTTTATGGAATAAAGATAACCTCACAAATTTTTTGATGAATAGAGACAAAACACAAAATGAATGCATTATAATTTATTTATGTCAAAACAGATTCTCAAAACACTTCTGTTAAAAATAATATCCAACTTTTAAAAGCAACACGGAAACCCTACAAAGAAATTGACAAAATGAATGAAATAGCATAATGCATCACTATAAGATATTCTTATATGATATTTCGTTTACCAAACAAAATGTGAAGAATCAACTTAGCAATGCCAAAAATGAACCACAACTAAATCAGAATATATATTTTTTTATTGGGGTTCTTGGTTCACTCAGGAGCGATAAAGATAACATATTAAAAAAGAGTAAACCTAGGAATTATCTGTGATCGTTTTATTTTCTCTGTCTTTCTTTTCTAGTTTTCCTTTTATTTTATTTTAAGTTATATTTTTCTTTCTTGTAAAAAGACACATCTGGTGTCCGACGTTATTAGGAATTTGGAGGCATGATCTCCATCTTTCTCTCAATTTTTTTATTTTTTTTTTATTTTTATCGAGTTTCAGCCTTTTCTGGTTCATATTAACACAAATTGGTATAATTGTCGTTTGGGTACCATTTAGTTTAATCGCTTCGGATTTGGAGATTTTTCAGTTCATGGATCATTTGGGTTTATATAATTTTATATTCAGATACTTAATATTTGTAGATTTATTTAGGTTCAGAAATTATTCGATCCGATTAATTATTACAAGTTCGGATCATTTATTTTTTACATATTTAATAGGTCCGAGTAGGATTTTGGAATGTTGATTTTATCAAGAGAGTTATTCCGGTTGGCTCTAGGTTTATCAATGATATATATTAAGTTCTATATATTCTCTTACTTCTTTTTTATAATCAATGCAACTAATGTGATCAATGTACCACCCAACATACATTTTAGGATTTTTCTACAAAAGGGGATCTCTTATTGCTCTTATTCCTTGCTTGTAGTGAGAGAAAAATCGAATGCTTCTTGCTTTATTTTTTTCTTTATTTCATTTCCTTTATTTACAAACACCTTATTTTGATGGAGAGTAGAGGAAAGAAGGGGATGTGAAGAATAGAACGGAATGGAAAGGAAGAGAAATGAAGATTAACATAATTAACCTCTTTATGTTTGGATGTTTAATGAGAAAAAACAAATTTAACTTTCCTTCTGTCTTATTTCTTGTTTGCTTGATTAAAATTTAGAATATTAATGAGAAATTTGGTGGCTGTTATAGGTTTGCGACAAAAAACTTGTATGAGAATTATATAGGTAAGATATATAGTTGGACATTTGAGTTATTTTTTCTAAAAATATTTGCAACTAAATTTCTTTCCATCTGTAACACCTCAAATCGGAAGGAAACTCAATTCTATTAATTATAATGATACAAGGTTAAACCTTTCACCTCTTGTACCCTTCACCTCGATCTGACATAATTTTGTCAACCAAACACGATTCAATGAAAAGTTTTCTTTTCTTTCTATTCCCTCCTTTCCTCTACTCTCCATCCAAATAAGGTGAAAGAGAAGAAAAAAAAGGAAAAAGAGCATGCTCTGAAAGATGTCAAATGTAGTGTCTGACAAGGGAAGCTGATCAATATTTTCAAAATAAAAAGGTAAAACACGATTCAATGGAAAGTTTTCTTTTCTTTTCTTTCCATTCCCTCCTTTCCTCTACTCTCCATCCAAATAAGGTGAAAGAGAAGAAAAAAGGAAAAAGAGAACATGCTCTGAAAGATTTCAAATGTAGTGTCTGACAAGGGAAGCTGATCAATATTTTCAAAATGAAAAGGTAAAACAATACAAGTCAAAATTAATATCTTAGTTTTGAACAATTGCATCCCTCAAATATATTGTATTGTCATGGCACTAATTCAGTTGATCACTGTTCAAGTGAAAAGTTTAGTATCTTTGAATTCATCAACTGCTTCAAAAAAATTACACGATATGCTGGTATGGAAAACTTTGTTATTGCAAGGATGGTCTGTTAGATTTAAAATTTTAAGGAAACTGTTACTGTAGCACCAAAATACTATCTCTGTGCTCCCGGCTGTTTGACTGACATCATGTTCTCGGAGCTTTGCAGGTTGCGGACTCGGTTATCCTACCTGGGCTCTTGTAATATCTTCTGTTTACGAGTTACTGACACCCAATCTATGGCAAGTGTATCCATAGACGAAAGTAGAACATTGAGATTGAGGATGATGAATAAGTTGTAGCATAGTTGTATTTTATAAGAGGAGCTAAAAAGTATAACAACTTGTAAAAATTATAAAATACAAAGAATAAAACTTCTAATTTTTAAGCCACCTCTAATTAAACTTTAGATCCACCCTTGAGTGTACCAATTAACCTTTTTAATTTACTGTAGGTCACTCAAAACCTCTAATCACTAATTGAAATTCGAAGCAGCATGCATATTATTTTCCGTTGCAAAATTGTATAAAGTCGTAAATGGAATTGTTAGGAGATTATATAAAACATTTATCAGTCTAAGATGAGCCATTCTATATACTATGGTTAGGTTTGGATGAATGACAAGAATAGCGGAAAGAGTGCTAACTGGAGTTAACTATAAAATATGCTACTATTTGTAAGGGTAAAAAGTGACTATTGCTAAGAGTACACCGACAAAAATTGCTATGTCCGAGCATATCAATATTGTTGACAGGAGTATCCGCAAATATACCGTTAGTAAAAAAATACTTTTATCCTCACAGATAGTGACAAATTTTTGTAATTTAGCTCTATTGATGTTCCTAACTTGTCCAAACAATGAGTTAACAAGAATAGAGCTAACACTACTAGAATTTTGGTTTCTTACATGAGTAAAAAATGGGTTCACTACTACAAAAAAACAGTTTGTACACGGACTTTAACTGGAAAGCTACACGGATTTGGAATCGTGTGCGATACTGGAGTGTAGGAAAGTCCACCATTTACACACGGATAATTTATACGTATACGATTACACTAATCCTACACGGATTTTCTACTCAAGATCCGTGTAGCTAGGGTATGGAGCTACACGGTTTTTTAACAAAAAACCGTGTATGAAATATATTCCTACACGGTTTGCTACACGGATTTTTAGTACAAATCCGTGTAGGAAGATCCTAAATCAATTTTTATTTTTAACACATCCTACACGGATTTTTTCAAATATCCGTGTACGATTTTTTTTTTTTTTTTTTGTATTTTTGGCTAGCCTCCACTTTTGCTAGCCATTATATATAATATCATAATGTTTTTTTTAACCCAAAACAGATAGAAATTGCCAAAACAACATAACAATTCAAATTTAATAATTACACAAATTAATTTATACGAATCCATATTGTGGAGTACAAAATTGGGAAATAAACCACCTTGCCCACATCCCTCTCACTTCGTCGACGTGCTCGGGTGAGTAAGCAACTTGTCTCCGGTTATACTACAATTATAATTTGAGTTAGTAACAAGAGAGGTACCTTAGAGGCAGTTGGATTCTATGTAAATTACCAAAAGTCTACAAACAAAATTAGAGGAAGAAGTGAACTGACAAAAGAAAGAGAGAGAGACAGCAATGGAGGCGCACACACCACCTAAACTCTGACAAAGGAAAGAGAGAGAGAGACAAAGAGAAGAGAGAAGAGAAAGTGCAGCGGACCAGAGGTGAGGGTTTTGAACTCGGACTTGGAAGAATTTTAAAATCAGAGGAAGAAGAAGTGAACTGTGGGGACTTAGAAAATTTTGGAAGATATAATCTAGTGGGCAAGGATTCCTACACGGATTTTTATTACAAATCCGTGTGCAATAGTTATCCTACACGGATATTTAAGTACATATCCGTGTAGCTCTCCTCTTTTCCTACACGATTTTTATTAAATATCCGTATAGGAATAGTCTTTTAACACGGATATTTACGTAACTATCCGTGTAGGAAAAGATCGGTACAACTTCTTACGAGGGACAGGCATATTTATTTCAAAACATGCGCGCCCTATGTAATTAATTACAAATTTAATATTGAATATACCGAAAATAAACACAGAAAAATGAAGAGTTACCTTAATCCCTATATATCTTCCGAATTGGTTCCTCTTAAACCTATCTTAATTTCTCTAAGTGAAAAAAATGTCAAATGTCGATGAAGAACATTCTGTTGAGGCACTACCACCAATTCCAGAGGACTTCATGCCAGTGCCTTGGATCCCACCCGGTTACGAACGACCACCACCAGGTTATCCCAGAAGTTGGCCATGGCCACCATGGCCAACTCGCCCACGTCGCAACCCCAGGGGCCATCCGCCACCGAAGCCCTACATTCGTCGCACAAAGAAAAAAATCTGTTGTTTAGAGTTTCTTTTTTTGTTATTGTAGGAGTTTCTTTTTTTTGTTTTATTATATCAATTTTTGGGTAACTTTTGTATATATATATATCGGTAGTAATATATGAAAGTTTACTTGTTTCTATTTTTGTTCTTTCGTATTTATTTTACGTATTAATTGTACAATTTTAAATTTGTTAATATTTAATATTTCTAACACAGGTGATGAATATTTTTATTTGTAAAATAGTGTACAAGAATGAATACATAAATTATAAAGAAATTAATATTTACAAAGTTCATATCTAAATGAATAAATTTCTTAATTTATAAGAATGAATATTTAAAGAGCTTCACAGCAATGAAAACATGTTCATTTTTATATTTAAATAATAACAAAATATGAAATTGAAAGTATATTATATTTAAAAAAATAAAAATAGGGAATCCTACACGGATATTTAACTACATATCCGTGTAGGAATATGACATAATATAATAAATAATTTGGGTAACATTTAATAAAATTTCACATCCGTGGGCTATCCTACACGGATATTTAATTGAATATCCGTGTAGGAAGATGAAGAATCACCCTTTCTACACGGATTTGTAACTGAAAATCCGTGTAGCTCTCTCACTATTCCTACACGGATATTTAATGAAATATCCGTGTATAAAAGATTAATTTCCACACGGACACTGATTTTTAAGTTAATATTCGTGTAGGATTCCTAGAACACTGGAAAAATCTTATTTCATACACGTTTTTTTATAAAATTGAGAAAATCCGTTTTTTGTAGTAGTGGTTGTTGCAAGGGCTGTACCATGCAACAAGCCCGAAAAATGTCATTTACATGGGTCAACCATGTTAATACTACCCTTGCTGTTACCTCCCTTGTAAATACTTGGTAATTGCATGGACACCCATGCAAATACCCTTTTCCATGAGCCTACCCTTGCAATAACTACGCATGCAAAAACTTTGAGTTTTGGCGCATGACTGGAGTATTTGCAAGGAAACCATAGTGGGACCCATTCGAGTATTTGCAAAGTTAGCCATCTGAGTATTTGTAAGGATAGAAATGTGGGTCCCATGTATGTATTTACAAGGTTAAGTTGTGAGTATTTGCAAGGATAAAATCGTGGGCCCCATGGGAGTATTTACAAGGATAAAACATGTGGGTCCCACTCGATTATTTGCATGGCTAGTGACCGTGGGCCCCACCTAAGTTTTTACATGGGCAGCGACAGCGGGCCCTACATGCTTATTTGCATGGGTATGAACGTGGGTCCCACATATTTAAATTCCCGGATACTGTTGGTGCTGCTTTTGCTTTGTTTTTGCGATGGAAATAATTCAACAGAATTGGAAAGGAAATCCACATTTTATAATTATACAATCCAGTTCCAGTATGGTACCACCCCAGTACGAAGCCAATTCCCACCCATTAATCATTCACAATTCATAATAATAAAAAAACATCAACAACACATTGCAATTTAAAGAGAATTCTTGAAATATAAGCTTTAATCAACATAATGTTAGCAAGCCATTTTACCAAAAACCAAAAAGCATAACAACTACATTAGTGTACAAAACTTGTGCTTTGACCCAAAATATATGGTTAAAACACAAACCAAAAGTTACAAAAACTATATCCCCAAGGATTTTCACATTTCAAAATACCCTACTGATGTTAAAATGTCTACTAGAATGCCGTGTCGTTATTCTAGTTGCCTTGCCCATACCATTGGTTCATTGCGGCTTCCCCATTTGCGCCTCTTGTCCAGTTTGTGCTTGACTTAGCAGGGATTGATAAGTCCCTCCCTGATTAACTCCTCCAATAGAGGCAGCTAAATCCTATGTATTCCACATGGACAGAATTTAGGTCAGTTTGATCATACATTAATGTTATCTATTTTGCAAGCAGCATATATCTCAATTTGATTGCAATAAAATTGTAGTAAAAAGGTTTAACATGTAAGTTGAGGAACAACATTCCGCATTGATAGATCGGGTGATTTGGATTTCTGGTTAGCAATGGTTAATTTATTTATTATGGATACATATTTGCTACTCTTGAAAGGTTGGCTTCAAGAACTGGACTGGTTATTAGGCCAGTTGTTGTTTGGTTGAAAATAGCTGCCGGTAGATTATTTGTGTACCATATTGCCAAATAATGGAGGATAGTTCAGTTCACTCATTAATTATATCAGTTTTGCAAGAAGCATATATCACAACTTGTATTAGAGGAACATCAGCATTTAGTTTGTTAGGTTTTCTTGTGGTCCAAACGTTGAATAGCAATGAAAAATAGTACGCTAACCCAGAACAACGCTAAACCATAATAGCTTTAACAATTGTTGTCAAGATTCTTTCTAGGTATTGAGTATAGTTAGGTCCGTATCTCTTAATTAATATGGAATTTGACCTATGTTAAATATTAATGTTGAGAAGGCACTACTAGTCCAACTAGACCCACATTAATAGAAAATTTCTAGAAGAGTCATAAAATTACAAGGTTGATTAGGAAATCTCTAGAAGAGTCCATATTTATGAAATTAACTTTAGCTAGATTGGTTAGAAAACTTATAGAATCCGTGATATTTTAATTAATGAAGTCCAGTGAACTCCATGACAACTATAAATAGGGTCAGCTTGGTCCCCATTTTGAACCATCCAAGCAAAGAAGCAAGTAAATCAAAGTAAGAGAAAAGTAAGAGAGAAATCAAGTAGAAATTAATCGACACTATAAAAATCTATCTCTATCCGTGAGAGTAAAAATACTTTTTGTTAATGGTATATTTGCGTATACTCCTGTCGGCAATATCGATACACTTAGAAATAATACTTTTCCATCGATGTACTCTTAGAAATAGTCAATTTTTATCCTCGCATATAGTGGTCTATTTTTGTAGTACGTGTATATAGAGCGTTGTATCAGTTTGAAGGTGTAGGATATTATAAGTAGTAGATGAGTAATTTTGGAGGTTAAATAATTGAGCAGTAGAGAGTTGTAATATCAAAAGAGAGTTATAAGAGTATTTTGAGTGATAAATAGAAGCTAATTTTATAGTGTTACTCTCCATACTCAATACTAAAATGTTAAATACTTCCAATATTTCGAGTCATTTGAGAGCATCTTATTACTAAGTCTTGTATGTCCCATGAAAAAAAAATTCCGCTAGTCTTAATTGAGTAATTATTGGTGTCATAATAACACTTAAGTCACAAAATAATTTATGAAATAGTAAATGATAATATAAAAATACTTTAAACTATAACAGATTTGAGCTATAATTATATGGAGAGTGGCTAAGCTCAAAACGTTTGTTCCTAGTCGTCTCAGGAACAAATGATTCGGTTCTCTGATTTTCAAAGTCCAAACGGTTGATCCAAACTGATATGTGTTCAATCTATATAAAAATGTGTTTGGAGACCAAATTTTATATTTTTTGAAATTTTTTTACTATTTATTAAGATGGTTTGAATCGCTGTTTTTATTAAAATTCTGCACTATTGAAAAACAGTGATTTTCAAACCACCTTAATAAATAGTAAAAAATTTCCAAAAAAAATGTAAAATTTAGTCTTCAAACACATTTTAATATAGATTGAACACTTATTGGGTTGGATCGACCGTTTGGACTTTAAAAATCGGAGAACCGAATCATTTGTTCCAAAGGCTAGGAATAAACGTTTTGAGCTTAGCCACTCTCTAATTATATGTAATAATTGGTTGAAATTTGGATAACGGCTGGACGGATTTTTGTCCCCATGGTGTTGATCAAGGGGTCGATCTGTCTTTGCTTCTTTTCAAACTTAGGTAATAAAATATCGCTCTTTACATAGAGTTATTGTAAAATACAATAAGAAATTATTCTTCTTGTCCGTTTAATAAAGTTGCATGATGAAGCATGCCTTGTTCAGAAATTCAAATGAGTTAAATAGAATGCATTCAGAAATTGCTTCCTTTGTATTTCTTACCAAAAAAATGTTATTACCTGAAGTAAATTGTTCAATACTATTAGATACCAAACCAATACTTGAAGCAATTCAGAAACCCTAAAAGTAGAAAAAAAAAAAAAAGTAGCTTCCAACAAACTTAAAACATACCAGAGTGACAAGAAATCCCGAATAATTATTCTCTGTATGACACACATGGTCAAATAAAAACATCACATCAAATCAAAATTCTTAGTCTTGAATTATTAAGTAGAAAAAAAACATAAAGCGAGATACAATAATTATGTAAGTTTAGCATATTATTGTGGAGCTAACTAGTAGTCCTGCATCACCACATCAGGCTCCAGAATTTTCATAAATGTTAATTTGATGAGGTTAATGTATAATGGTAAGTGTGTAATGGCAAAGAAAGCGACAGCAAAGCACATGACGGCATATATAGGCCAACCCCAGGAAAATTGGAGCTTTACTGCAACAAGAAAAAAGTCTCCTACACAGAATGAGACAAGCGTAGAGACAATTGCGATGAAGAGGGAGGTCAACCCCAGGATGAGCTTAATGGGAAGTCCCCACTCGAAATCCTTTGCCTGTTCACCAAATTGATAAGAATTTCAGTTTGCAATGTTGAAACGTCAAAAGGTTAGAGAAAAATAATGTGTTCTTGCCCTATAGCTAATATGTTGTGTAATTTGAATTCCTTTTCCGTTGACAGTACGTTCATTTACCTGCTGATCAGTCTCTAACAAAGAAAGGTCATGAGTACATAGTATTGATTGAATGCCTAATAAATATATTACCTAACAAGTCATCATATTAAAAGATTAACAAATTATATTTTCTTGGTTAATTTTGTTAAATAATTAAGCAATGTTAAATTATAAACTTAATTTTTAGGAATATGTATGGTCAAAAGAATAATCTATGAGACATATTCAAGTTTCGTAGGGAGTTCTAAAGGTTTTTTGGATTTAAAAACTAATAAAAGTCAGAATTCTATGTATTGTTTAGGAAAAAATGGGTGTAATTAATGGTAGTCTGTTGTTGTCTTTTTGGGAATCTTAAAACGTTTTCTTAGGTCTATATATGCATGATAAAGTTATTTTGTATTGGTAAGAGAGAAAAATGGTGTATGTTGAATGGGAAATTTAAGAATTTGTATTGAACTTGTCTCTAAATACTGCACCAATTTTATCTTATTTCTATGAAAGTGGTATGAGAGCCATAACGAGCACTGGTTTAGCATCACTTAAACGAAGGCTCTACTCATCACTACACAAGACTCATGAGAAGTCGTGGAGAATGGCTCTGACGAGCATGATCTGAAAGAAAATTTGTTGGTTAATCAAAGAAAGACCTTGAAGGAGTCGCGTCAAAAGGATAAAACCACTCTTTATCTTCTTTATATCAAGCAGTTGATGAATCCAGCTTTGAGAAAATAGTCAGTGCAAAATACTCAATCGATGCTTGGGATATACTCAAGAAGGCATACAAGGGCAATGTGTGAGTTGAACAAATGCATCTAAAAATTGTTAACGATGAGTTTGAAACAATGTAACATGAAAGAGGTGGAAAGCATATCTAATTACATCACGAGAATACAAATCATTGTCCATCAATTAAAGAGAAATTGTGATACTCTAATCAATGTAAAAGTGGTGGATAAAATACTTCATTATTCTTTGATGGATGATTTTGAAAACGTGGTGTGCAATTGAAGTGTCCAAAAATTTGGAGTTTATGACCATTGACGACCTTTCAAGTTTCTTGGAGATCGACACTCATAAAGAAAGGAAAATGAAGATGAAGCAGCAATTGCTGGAAGAAGCTTTGAAAGCCAATGTACCACTAAAAGTAGAGAAAGCCATGAAAAAAACTCTTCGTTAATTACGAGGAACTCTATCTCTTGATTCATTTTATTATTCATCCCCCTAACAATTTTTAAGTTTTTGGCTATATTTCAATAGTGATTGAGGTGGAGACACTGATACATAGAAAGGGCACCATGGGATTTTTATTTTATATGGCCAATACAACTCCACTTGGCTTTCAAAGAAAGAACCAATCATGACACTTTCGACATGTGAGGTAGAATATGATATAGCAGCGGCATGTGTGTGTCACACGATTTGGTTAAGAGGTTAATTACTTGAACAAATTAATTTTGATCAGGGGATACGGGTACTCAATTATTTTGATAGCATGTCGGCAATTAAGTTGGTAAAGAATTTGGTGCATCATACTAAGAAGCGAGCATATTGATGCAATATTTCATTTTATTAATGAGAATGCATGTGAAGGAGAAGAATATAAAATTGACACACGTTAATAGTGGAGATCAAGTTGCCGATATTTTTACAAAGTCAGTGCCAATCAAGATGTTTAAGAAATTCAAAAAATTTCTTGGGATGAAAGATGAAAAATAAATTAAGTTTAAAGAGGGGTGTTAATTAAATTATAATAATTTATGAAGAGAGTTCTAGAAGTTTTTTGGGGACTTCTAAAGGTTTATTGGATTTAAAAAAAAAAAAACTTAAATTCCGAATTATATATATTGCTTAGGAAAAAAACAACTGTAATAATCTGTTGGAAAGCTTAAAGTTATCTTAGGTATGCATGATAAAGTTATTTTATAATAATAGTAAGAGATAAATTTTTTGTTGAGTACTTACTTTCATATATTCCACCAAAATTTATCTTATTTCTATCAAGCAATCTATATTATGCATTGTAAAATTCTGCATGCAAAAGGTTAAAGAAAGGAAAAACGAAGAAATCTCACATCCTAATTAACCCAAAAAAAATTCTAATTAAGACATCTGGGGAACATATTTAAATAAGGTTTTTGCAATACCTTGAAACTTGAGGTGAGGATTCCAAGGAACATCACAATAGATGTAACAGAGAAGCAAAGAGCGACGAGGGATAAGATGACAAACAGCTGAAAAGTTGGTCTGTTACCGAGGATTGGAAACCCAGACTGCTGGTCTAGACCTCCTGGAACTGTGCTGACAGTTGCAAAGGCTGCCGTCGCAGATAGAGCGGCCACCGTGGAGCAATACTGGGAAATGGTTGTCAGCCAATTGCTTCCGTCTTTAATCAGTGTATCATGACTCTCTGCAAACACCTCATATGGTTTCTTTCCATCTTTGTTGATTGTTGATAATATTTCTAGTTTATTCATTGTACTACGGACATACTGCGCACCGCAAATATAACTTATGCTCAGTTTATTTTATTTAATTCAATTTTTTACAGAGAATAAGGAGCGAGAGAGATCACCTTACCTTGTACCAAGTATACTCCCATTGCATCTGAAGTGCTGCTCCAGTGCTCCATGGGCGGCTATGACTGAGCTTGGCTGCGAGATGTACAGCACTATTATCATCTTTATCTATTTTCCGAAATACGCTCTCCACAGTTTTAACACCCAGCATGTACGTGTACACGTGGACTTGGCGATGCTCCACAGCTAATAAAACAATATTTTTCTTATCCTTGTCTTTGTCCATGACTGCCACTGGATACCTCTTAAGGATTTTTTTCACCATCTCTGTTATTCCATTCTTTGCAGCTACCAAAACAGGGCTTTCTGTAGCACATGCTGACAAAATTGTAATAAATGTTAACAAAACGTGTTGCAACATGCTTTGGATTCGTCATCTCTTTTCTAACAGTATAAGCCAATAGGAAGTTTTTTATCTTGACTCTGTAATAAATTTTTGTTCTTTAATTTATGCTTGAGATGTTGCTACTTCTATAGTAGCATCTTACTAGCAAGGTACCTGATTGTATATAAAATTATTTGGGCAAGTATTGCTGCTGAAACTGAAAATTTAGCTTATTCTTAATTGTATATAAAATTATTTGTGTTAGAAGGCTAGAAAAAGAGAAATTTAGCAACACCTAAATAATATTAGGGAGAATTTATAGTGTGCCCATACAAACTTTCAAAATAGCCAATATCCTCATGAAAACACCATAATATATATCCAATATATCCATGGATATATATTGGATATTATGGTGCTTTCATGTGAAAATTGGCTATTTTATATGGGCACAATAGAAATTCTCCCATAATATTTCATTATACTAATCGTGTGTTAAGCTTGACTATTATAAAATTAGGACATAACAGTATCAGGTCTCTTCATTGATTCCTTCTCTTCAACAATTTTCAGAGAACCTTTCTCCAAGACTTTTTTAGCATGTATATGCGCACCAAATTTAGGCTTTAATCAGGATGGTTTCGTCTGCATTAGTTAAAGAATATGATAGCATAGCAAAATACATGATCCCATAACCTGATTAAGGAAGTGTAAGGAATCTTCTATAAGTAGTAGAATAACGAGGATTGACTTAGCTTCTCTCAGTTGCACAACTATTACTATTTTATATGTACGTATCTAGTATTGACAATTTAACCAAGAGAATTAAAGCATCATTGTATTTCATATTGCTGATTTTTGTAGATGGTATTTCCAGCCAGCCAAGAACAGGCCAAGCAAGGACTAGATGGAGGATACTACTTTCTTGTACCTGCTGGGCCATTTGGAAGAATTGAAATCTGAGGATCATTGAAGATAAGAGAGTGCCTGTTGATATGATAGGGGCATGGATTGTACATGAGGCAACTCTGTCGGAAAAGTTCTTTAAATTCCAGTTACAGTAACTTGGTTAGTTTAATTTTCAGTACCAGATAGGCATAGCAAATAGGGGTTCTGTTGTGTGAAAACTTGTGCTGGCTGTAACCCTATTCTTCTTATTTTAAAAAAAACTACATCTGGCAGCCCCTGCCCGATTTAAAAAATAATAATAATTTGTAGATGGTATAGAATATTTTACAACCCCATCATACTGTTTATCAAAAAAAAAAAAAAAAACCAATCACCGCACTGTTCATTAATAATACTTAAAATAAAAGCATTAGAAGTTAATTATATGCGTAGAAAATCAATTAAGAATTATTTTCATATATGTAATTAGCCAACATAAGTAAAATAGATTCTGATTCATTTACTGCAATAAATGGCAAAAAAAAAAATTCAAAATCGAGAAAATTTATTTTCTAATCAACATACCTTCACTTGAGTTCAGTACTATGTTTTCATCTAAGCCCTGATAAAGAGGTTCTTTTGATGTTTCCATTGGAGGGAGTTCTAATCCAATATCAGGTATTTGAGAGACGCCGCCAACTGGTTTCTTTCCACCGCTGGCTTCCTCATACTCCCAGAGTGTTGACCAATCCACCAGTTCCTTCATTATTGTCAGTGCATTTCTGTGCTTTTGTTTAAGTCTTGTAACTGTTCGCAGTCTCCGTTGAATAATCCACCCTTTAGGGAGTTATTCATGGAGTGATGTACTAAATATTGTAAACAACTGAGCAAAAGGTCGATAATAATTGGCAACTTTTCTTTCACATTTCAATAAAATCTAAATTAATTGTTCCAAGCCATATAATGAATCATACTCTTTTCCTTCTTTCTCTGGTCATGCGCCGGGAAATTATATTATTGTTGGTATACTATGTTTATATTTTTGTTTCTTCTCTATTTGTAAATACTTGTTTTCTATTGCCTAAATAAAGTTTGTACATCATCATAAACCAGATAACCTCTTTAAGCAAGTATCTAAAATGAATACCGACTGTTGTCTAATTAGTAAGAATTTCGAAAAGAACGGTCAATTACTTTATCTAGAAATTAAAAATGAACTGTGCATATTGAGCTTATAATTAGTTAATTTATCATATACCTTCTATAAGTTATACCTTCTATAAGAGCTAGTTCATATTATTCATATTTTAAATGAGAGGAGCTTTTTACATATAATTATAAAATTACTTTTTTTCAATTAGGGTATACCTATCACAAGAACTTTCAGCAGTTAATTGGTGTCGAAGAGTAACTTGACATTTTTCTTGAAGAAATTATGCAAACATAGATACATGCACGTACCTATCCCAGTAACAAATAATAGGAGATTAGCGATAATCTTGAAAAAGGAAATCATCGTATCATAGTTCTGTGGGTATCTGTGTTTCTGAATTTTAGATGGCCTATCTTCATCTTCCTTTCGTGCTCCAGCTTTCATGCAGGATAAAAATGAAGGGAAACAAAAAAAAAAAATTATGAACACAAATAAGACTTCATTAAAAATTACCATATCATGTTATCATTTTTCCAAAACCTTTGTCCTGTATTATTATTTAGGTCCTTAATGAATCATTTTATGCTTTTAAATATTAGCTTGTCATACTGCCAAAACTAATCCTTAACCCAACAGAAAGAGATTCTAGATGATTATGATCCTTATTAACAACATATCAGTCTAATCGAAGATTTAATTGACAAAAGTATATCTTAATTTAATATATCGTACAAAACTAAAATTAAATAGTCTCGTACAAAATTTAAAACCAAACAGATGATCTTTCTTTTGTTTGTAGAGGAAAGTAATGATATCAGAATTTGACTTTGGTACATATCAAGAAGCCAAGAAATCAATGGTTTCTGGTGATTCATTTGCACCGTTTATTTTTCATCCTAATTAGTAAAACACAAGTTTAAAATTACAATCTTTAACGAGAATCAATTACTTCAAAAATAAATCAAGATCAACAGTTCACATGTATATCTGAATATATATTTTAAATTATTCATAAAAAATGGAATTGTGTTCATGGGAACACCAAAAATATTGACATTGGATTTCTCCTGATTAAATACTGTGAGGTAAATAAAGTAAAAACATTTTGTTTTTACATTTTTATAGGGTCTTGATCTTTCGTACAATTAGTTATATGAAAGTCTATTTTCTTTGTTTTTGATGTTTAGTAGAGAAATATGAAAGTCTATTTTCATTAGATTATCAGTTTTATACCATTAGTTAACCTTGAGAATATAGCCAAGTGTTACTAAATTCTAAGGAAAAAACTGATATATTGATATAATTATAACATATATAATAATTTGTATACTATACATTGATTTTCTTCATCACCGCAGCAAGCCTGACAGACAGCAGATTTTAAGCAACAATAAGCTGCAATAGTGGAAATAAGAAAGTTTAGTAGACAAAAGAAATGATCTATATGAACAATTTGTTCTTAATATTTTGATTAATTATATTGAGTTCTTTTTTTCTCATACCGACAGGATTATATATGTATCTGACGATCAAAGAAAATAGGCCAACGCAAACATTGTATATCGGCGGTAGTACTTTCTCTTCATACATCTGAATACCTGTTCGGTCTTCTTCAAAAAAATATTTTTCCCTCTCCAACCAATCAGCAAATTGAAACTCGACTGGGGATGTAGATGTACCTACTATCAAAGTATTAAACATTCTCAAGTCAAATTGTGAATAAGCACCACATAGCAATTATTATTACTGTAAAAATCAAAATAAAAAGTTATTGTCTTATTTTATTTTATTTTTATAGTGACACTGCTATTTTCAAAACTGGATGCTCAACTCAAAATACTTTTATATTTTTATAACAAATTTATCCTTAATTTATATTAATATTTTTCGAATTGGATTTTTCTTTTGTTTGCATCAGTGCATTGTTTAAAAAAGAAGAAGATAAAATATGATATATGAAAACGGTATTATCATCTTTGGATAGTAACAGAGAGATTTTAATTTGTGAAAATCTAACTTTTCTTTTATGAAAAAATTAACTGAAGACTATATGTTGGTTACTACAAAAGTTCAAGAGGAAAGTTGTCTCAGTAACTTGAAAAGATAATTATTTATACTACAAGATATCAATAAAATTCGTTATGTGTGAGGTTAAACTTTGACATCTAATTTTCATAGATAAACTTGCATTTTTTACATAAACAATTTTTTCGTATTTGCAGCACAATTCATTCAATTTATTGTTTCTTTGAAGTTATTTAGAATTTTTGTTCAATTTTAATTGGTTTCCTCTATTGTTTGTTTGAAAATGTCAAGATTCAAAATAGCGATTATTGTGTCATCAGTGAAAAGTCTTAAAAAAAATGCTATAACTCAACTATTGTGCCGAAAATAGCTTATTGCGCTATAGCTTTAAGGTCCGAAATCACTATTGTGCTATTATAGCTAGCTATTTAGAACACTAGAAAATATAGATAAATTAGAATAAACGAACCTAATATATTTTGTTGAATTAATTTTAAAATTATGTAAACGATAATCAGATCTAGACATAAATTACACAAAAAATAATAAATAATTTGAACGAAAGAATAAATTGAACCAATTTTTCTGCAAGTATTTAAAAAAAATTGTCTATGTTAAAAATGTGACTTTATCTATAAAATTTAAATATCAGAGTTTAGCCTCACATAATGAATTTTATTAGTTCTTATACTATAAATAGTTTACTAGTGAGACATTTTTATATTTATATAAGTCTTTGTGCTTCAGTGTATTGCTAAAAAAGAAGAAGATAAAGTATGGTATATGAAGTAAAGTATTTTCTTATATTTGACTTTAACAGAAATGTTTTTAATTTGTTGGAACCTTTTTTAAATTTTGTATAAAAATTAACCTTAAGAATGTGCAGTGACTACTAAATTTGATATAAAAATATAAAAATTTCTTTGAGTTGAGCATCTAGCTTTCAAAGTAGCAGTGTCACCATTAAAATAAAAATTAAAATCAATAAGATAAGACATTCTTGCATTATCTTTCAATAGCATTTAATAGTTTTCATTTATATATTTGATACCAAATTTTATTAACTTTCTACCATAATTAAGAGATTTTAAAGTAGAATAAATTGAGTATGAAGAGGGAAAAGTTTCTCTCAACGCTCAATATTCTAATTGTTGCTCTCAGAATAGCACTGCCCTTAGTATTAAAGTAATCTATGGAAAAATGTAATCAGATTGTTAAACACCATATAGCAATTATTATTATGGTAAAAATCACAATTAATATTTAGATTTAAATGGGGGGCAGAGAGAGAGTGACAGAGTTAAGTACAGTAATATAGAATTGTATCATATAGGCCAAAGCGAGCTCCACTCTTGAAAACAGAGGGCATGTTAGACAGAGTGTGAAGTGCAGTTTCTCCGTTTGAATTGAAATAGTTCACCAACAGTGGATAAAGGTGAATGATATCATAGGCCAAATCTACAGTCAATAATAAATTTGAATGATTATATTATTCATGCACTTTTTATTTTACTTTTATTTTTTGGTGAAAGCGCATACCAAAATTTTCTACTCTGATGGCGTAGTGAAGGATACTGTTACCATCATATCTCCTACAGTGAGTGATGTCTCTCCTGAATTTGCAGTCTACATCATCAATTGTCAGGTTTTGAATCATATGGATGGCAGACTCAAGCACAAAGAAGGCTTTCTTCTTTCCGTGACGCACGGCCAAAAAGAGAGGAGTCTCCTGAAGGTTGTTACGTGCATCAGTTACCATTTCTGGACACATTTTTGTTATCCTCCTGCAAACCTTCTCCAGTCCGAGAGCCGCCGCTAGATGAAGTGGGGTATCCCCAGTGTTATTTTTTAAGTTCAAGATTTCGCACCTCTCTGTGAGAATTGCATCAAATATTCTTAGAACCCAAAATGGAAATTCAATTGTGGTCTACATGTTTATGTATTAATTGAATCATAATTAATTATATTTAACATTATTTTTAGAAAGAAGCATGCCAAGGTGATCAATTGTCCATTACATAGAACATATTGCTTTTTTTTTTTTAATAAGAAAGTAGTAACATTTTCACTTTCACATTACATAACCACTACAGCTAGTAAGAAAAATGTAAGGTTTTGATCAGCGGTAATACCTCTGTTTTCTTTAACAATATCGAGGAGAAATAAAACTACATATTCCGGGGCACCAGAAATTGCAACATGAAGCAAGGTCTCATTGGCATAAGTAATGCGCTGGCCTTGGATTTGCTCTTCACGATAGATCTCACCTGCCATTTCCCATCGATGATTCATGGCTGCTTTGAAGAGCTTCTTCAGCCGATTGTACAACCAGGCATCATCAAAAAGTTTTTGCTCCCTTTGAAGAGCTTCTTCAGCCGATTGTAACACTGGGGATACCCTACTTCTGAGGTTTTGCGATTCAACAGAAGATATGGGCATTGTTATTGCTCCCTTTTTTATCAGAGTTAAATTAAGTTGTATGTGAATTTTGCTTGATAGGTAGAGAGCACCAGAGATATTATGATCCCTTTTATAAGGAACAAACTAGCAAGGAGAGCTTGTAGTTGTGTGATTCACTGCTCTTGAATTCTCATTTACGTACAGTAGCTAGCTTTATCATATCGTGTGTCCTTACAAAAAGGAAAAGAGAAAGCTAATTGGCCAGGAATAAAGAACCTAAATTACATGTTGTACTGCTTTAGAGTTGTCTCTTAAAAATAAAATGATTATAGCTTTTTTTAGTAAGTCTTTAATATATACTTCATAATAAATTAATAGGAGTAAAGCCGATATATTTTGTTCTTCTTTTTAAAAATTTTATCCAAGTGTAGAACAAATTAAGATATCAATAGTCTCTCAATTACTACCATCCAAATTATAACATTTGATTAAAAAAAAGTACGTACAACTTAATTATTATGTGTAATTGAGTAAAATCAATTTTAAAATGACTAGTAGACCTTTTATTTTTTATACTAAAAAAAAATTAATAGCTTACATGCTTCTATATGAGCAACATTAGTAGACCTTCTATATATATGAGCAAACCAATATACATCACAAGTGACAAACAAAATTTGTAAATTTTTTAATTCATTTAGTTTGAAGTCTTTAATATTTTCGAATTCATTAACTTCAACATCTTTTTTGACCGCTTGACTTCATACGAAATGAATTTGAAAATTTATAAATTTTACTCGTAAATACATCCCTCGTAAGGTAGATCGTTTTGAATTTGTTGTTTGAAGCCTATTTGATGGATTTTGGAGTCAATATTACTATGGCTAAAATAACACTGATGTCATAGTAGTCAGACTCAACAAGAAGTAATAATTCAAAACCTATAAAGTGCAGGGCTAATATACCTGGCCAATTAGACAGGTTGTCTTGGGATCGGATGAAATTAAGTTCAGATTATCTTTGAAGAATTAGTTATATATATGAGTTGCATTATGCTGGTTCGGAATTATTCAAGATTTTGGATGTCTGATTGATTAAGTTTGTGTAATAATGCGTTGCGTGTAATTTACTTGCAGACTACAAACACAAATAATTAATTAATCTGTTGGGTCGGACTGTGATTGAATTAACTTATAGCTGTATTCATATTAATTTTTTGACTTCGGTAAGTACGTATTAGATTTGAATTGTTTCCAGATTATATTTTTGAATAACTATAACCCGGATCGTCCGCGTTCTAATCTTAATGGATTTTGGATCAACCCGGCCAACTAAGAAATCAAATGTCTAATTCACGTATGTGTGTACCATAAGTTTTGGGTATAAATATATTTTTTGGATTTAACAAAGCATTTTTTAATTTATTGTATTTAACACACACACACACACACACACACACACATAAAACTTCATAAATGCTTTGATGAATAGTGTCAAAACAAAAAAAGAAGTTCAGTATTATGGAATAAATTATAATTAAACAATATGTAAATATAGTATTGTGTAATTTGAGATTTATGTAAAAAAAAAAAACTCTCAAAGACGTACTTTCCTATTTAATACAAAAATATTATCCAACTTTAGAAAAAGCAATACAGCAATGTCCCCTAGAAAAAAATTGATATATTAATGAGAGAGCAAACTGCTGCATCTGCAAATTACATGATATTTCATTATTACCTACCAACAAAATGTAAAGAATCAACCTTAACACTTGTAAAAAGGACTCCACTACTAAATATGAATATCTTTCATCAGGTTTCAATCGCTTGTGCGCGGTTCAAATTAACACAAATTAGTGCAATTGTTGTTTAACATTTAGTTTTGGTCGCTTCCGATTTAGAGTTTTTCGGGTTATTTATCATTTGGATTTAGATAATTTTATGTTCGAATGCTTAATATTTGTTAGTTTATTTAGGCTTGAATTATTTTTTTCGAATTTGATTATACCGGGGAGGATCATTTGATTTTGAAATTTTAGTAGGTCTGAGTTGGATTGGAGTGTAGAGTTTATCGTGAGGGTTATTTTGAAGGATATGTATATATATGCATGCTACAAATTAAGGAAACAATTAATATAACAATCCGTTCTAATACTAAAAAAAAATACCATTATTTCTCCTAGTACGTAATTTCTTATTATGACCATTCCATTCATGTCATTAAACCATAATATTATATGAAGTTCTATTCTCGTTTATATTTTTGATAACCTATAATCTGGTGCAGGCAAATGTGAGAACTTTACAATGATGCAACTAATGTGAAAATTTGTACAATCCAACATATGTTTCGGATTTTCCTAAAAAAGGGGGTCTCTTATTGCTTTCATTCCTTGCTTGCAGTGAGAGAAAATTTGGTTGCTTCTTGCTTTGTTCTATTTCTTTATTTCATTTTCTTTTAGAAAGAGAAAAAGAAAAAGGGAGGAGAAGACATGCTTTGGAAAATGCCAAATGTAGCGTCTGAGTCTAATAAAGTAAGCTGATCAATATTTACAAAAGAACTACGGGCTTAGTGTAGTAGTACGAATTTTCATTTCACTTTCTAGATAACGCAAATTCAATTATCGAAAATAGCATCTAACATCTATAAAAGATGTTAGAGTTTACTGGAGCCCTTTAATTAAAAAAAAATTACAAATGAAAAATCAAATACAAACCAAAATTAACATCTTAATTAGTTTTGAACAATTGCATCTCCCAAATGTTATGTATTGTCATGGCACAACAACCAAGCCTTTAGTTCCCAAAAAAAATGAGTAAGCTAGAAATGAATCCCAATTGGAATCACAAAACCAAAGTAGATAGTAATAAATAATAATAAAACTAATAATAACTATAAAAATACTAATTACAATAATGGAACCAATAATAATAGTAATAATACTAGCAATAATGCTAACTATATATATATATTATGCCTACATTACAGATCGTAGGGGCCGAAGTCCTAAGCCAAATATTCTTGATTTTTGTTGTTGTACTTATTCCACAATATTTGTTTTATTTCACAATAAACTTATTCTACGACAATTTAAAACTAGATAAATTTGTACATCTGTTTGTAATAACTAGGCCTAGCAAACTCTTATGCTTTCCTACTGCTATATATGTTCTGCTAATTTGGTATCTCCTATAGTGTTGTTGTCACTTATTGATATTTTATTACTTGTTTAGTTTTTGGATATCTACAGTCGTTACCTTTCACTGCTTTTGTATGAATAATTAACATGTTTGTAATGAAACATGTGGGATTACCCACTTTTCTTAAAATAAAATAAAAATTGTACATATAATATATATTTTTTTTAAAAAGTCCAATTTCAGAGTGATGAAGGCAGATTAATTTGTTGATATATTAGACATTTCATATGGGCCAAAGCTACTACCAGCTTGGGTAAGAGTCAGTCCATGTCCAATAGAGAGTGCAGTTAATTAACAATTAGATATTGTCATTGGAGCAAAGAGAAGGTTTGGGGTTTCAAAAGTTTGGATTCCTCATTTGAAACAAATTTGACAGATTTTTGAAGTCGTGCTCACCAAGAGACATCCAATATATTTTTAAAGTTGTGCACACTAGTTTTACGCTTGTTAATGATATCTAAACAATTAATAAAAATAACTTTATTATTTAATATAAGAATTAGGCTTTAATTTAGTGGGAGAGGGGGGTTTCCGATGTCCATCGGACCAGAGTCTATTCGATGGGTGGTTTCTACCGTCCGATCCACTTCAAAATTTGTGCGCACGGATAATAAAGCAAACAGCATGAATATTAAAGTGATGTGCACAGATCTTGAAGTGGATCGGACGATAGAAACCACCCATCGAACAGTCTCTGGTCCGATGGGCATCGGACAACCCCTCTCCCTAGTTTAGTAGCAAAGATAAATTAAAAGATGGTCAGTAGATGGATACTTCTATTGATCATTGTAAGACATATTCTCAAAAAGAAACAAAAAAAAAACATGGTAAATTAAAATTGACTATTTCACCTCGTATTCATTATAACGACCTGATTCTTTTCGTTTTTGTACTATATATCTAAGCGCGCCAGCAACAAGGTCTAACGAAATCTACTCTTGTTAGACCTTATATATAATGGAAATTTGCACATATACCCAACCGATCAGCAACAATTTCTTGTGTTTTTAAAAAAAAAATGGATATAAGCGTTAATTGTTGTGATGTTACATATTATGTTTCTCAAATGATAGTTCTAGTCTGTATCATGATATATTATGATACATCAATTTAATATTTTTGACGTGTTCTGTTGTGAATAAAACATTTTCCATTATCATAATTGTTTATATTAAAAAGAAGATGTGAATAACGTTGTTTATCTTTTAAATACAGTGTATATTATTTTTTGTAATTTAAAAATTGTTAAAACATTCATAAATCGACTGTTGAAACTCAACCATTTAATTAATATTTTAAATCATTTAATACAGTTAAAAAACTTTTAAATCAACTTAAGTTAAATTTATACTCTTTTTAAACAATTTAAATTTTTAGTTTTATTTAATAAATAGATAACATATCTTCAAGCTTTTTTTTTTTTTTTACTTTGGTTAATATTATCAAATATTTCAAATGAATTTACCAAAAAACATAGATATAACTGTTCTTTTTTCAAAATCCAAATTCCGTTTAAAGTAGGTCCTCCAATATTCTGATGTCAAAAAACATAATTCGAAATATTAGCAACATTTCAAATTACAAATTTCGCGAGGGTTTATCTAAAATACTACTTACAAAGTTAATATCGCCAAGTACTGTAGACTAGTCAAATTTTAAGAAAATCTTCTTCTTAGAAAAACCAAAATAAAATTTATAGAAATGAAATCCCCATTTTACCCCTGCGAGAAACTCAGAAACAACCTATATATAAGCCGTTGCACTAGGTGTTCAGAAAGGCAGGCATCCTTTCTCTGACAGGTGACAAGTCTCTCTTCTCCATTTTCCCGCTATTTCTCTAAATTTCTCCGGATTTTTTTTGTACCACCCTCAAAAAGATTTAAAAATAAAAACCATCCGAAACAACTTTTTATCAAAAATACCACTTTCGCGGACTGAATCTGTGTATCCAAAGGGACCAGATTCGTAGATTGAGCACGCGGATCCGGATCTGCGGACTGAGCATGCGGATCTGTGGATCTGCGGATTGAGTCCGCGTATCCAAATTTTGACAACAAATTAAAAATAATTAATAAATTTACAACAAATTAAAAATAATTTAAAATTAAATTTAAAATTCGGATATGCGGACTTAGTCCACGAATCCGTAGTTCCGCATACTCAGCCTGCAGATCCGGATCTGGTTCCTCTGGATACGCGGATTCAGTCTGCGGGAGTGGTATTTTTGATATAAAAAAGTTGTCCCGGGTGGTATTTATTTTTAAACTCTTTTCCAGGGTGGTACAAAAAAAATCCGGAAATTTCTCTTCCACTCTTTCTATAATTTAGTTATCATCTATATATATTGAGATTTTATAAGATAAGCTCACAAGTTTCGATTAGATATGTTATATACTTATAGTCCCCTCACAACTCACAAATTCTTTTTTTTTTTTTTTTTTGAAGGACAACTGACCACTAGCCGCCGGACAATAGATTTATTAAAAGGAATATTTACATAATATTTTTACACACTCATAATATAATCAACTAGTAATAAAAACACACAACTCACAACTTATGTAGTTTCTTATTTATCTTTAAGCACTACTAGAATTTCCGCTTTTTCCAAGGGGAGGAAATATTATTTCCAAGAGGAGGAAGGGTTCATGGAAAAGAAATGGTGCTTCCTGATACACTTAACTATTTCCAACGGCAGACCTATGGAAATAGTAGCGCATGGAAATCCCTGTTGTTTGCTCATGGAAATATTTACTACTTGCCCTTGGAAATAATTTGGCATGACCCATGACCCGCTAAACAGACCAAGTATTATATTTTAATGAAAGTTCATGGAAATACCTAATAGTTATACCCTTGGAAATAAGTGAGAAGTTGGAAGACATATTATTTCTATGAGTTACCCTTGAAAATGTTTTGTTTAATCTATTTATATTATTTTATAGTGAAGGTTGATGGAAATACTAAACCACTATGTGCATGGAAATATTTTATTGATTCAATTTATATTATTTTATAGTTAGATTAATTATTTCCATAAGGCTACCGTTGGAAAAATTTAATTCTTGAGACTGTAACATTTATGTTTATTTGAGATTTTCCTTTGAATGTTGAACAGAACTAAATCACAGTAGCAAACAATATTTAATTAAAATAAACTAAAACATTAGAATGAAAACTTAAATTTTGGTCTTTGGAAATTAATTACCAAACATTTACAAGAATTAAACTTCTTCCTGATTTTGTTATGTCACGCATAACAAAAGAAAATCTGAGTAATATGTGCAATTTGTTTATAAACAAAATTTATACCGCCCTTTATCCCCCACTTCATAACTTCATCCAAAATCAAGCGATGGGAACCTTGGGAGTTCTTATTTTACATGATTTGATTTTCTCACAAGTATCACTAGTAATGACAATTTAACATTTCCATCCTATTATTTTGAAACAAATTAGGCACTGTTTGCGAGTGGGAGCCACGGCACTCGAGACACTGTTAAGTACCCATGGCAACAGTATGTCAAGCTTGGTACTGTGCTTAGGCATTTTGGCTATACAGCTCCATGGATGTTTGGAATCTGAAATACAGGTAAATAATAATTCAACATATGACTAAATAGTAAATCCATAATCTATATATATATATATAGAGAGAGAGAGAGAGAGAGAGAGATTGAGATGTTTGACACGAATGGTACTGATCATAGTAGATTTCTTCTTTGTTGACATACATGTGCAAGGAATCTAGAGTTAATATATCTACTAATCACATAGAGAGGCCTGCTATCTATGGTGTACACCCATCCCTTTCAATATGACATCCACCGCGTATCTCTTGTGAAGTTATCAAAACTAGGGTTCCTAAGAACAAACATCTCATCTTCTTTATAATAATCTAATAATTTTACTAATTCACATAATTTGAAACCATACCCATAAAAAAAGTTAACAACCCAGTTACAATCGTGTCCTTTTGTCCATACATATGCACAAAGTAAATATACCTGCAATTGTAACTTTGCTGCAACACGACTACTCATCTGGCTTGCAAGGTGCTCCTATAAATCTGTTGCTGCAGGGATCTCCTCTTCATCCCTTATCTAATCCAGAAACCTGGAAGACCAACTCAGATTAGGCATACAATTCATTAGATCTTGTCAAAAAGCAAGTGATAAAATTAAATAACTACATTCGACAAAATCAGTACACCAATAGAAACCCATTTTCCACAAAATATTGATGGAATCATCACTGGTTTGACACTAAACTGATACAAACCAAAGTTATTGTATGAAGGCGAATTGTGAGAAGAACCAAGAAAGTACTAATTCTCTATGTACATGAAGTGTTGAGATGATTGACTTACGCTAACATATGATGAGTGGATGCTTTTCTCTATTACTAAATCATTTCTACATACAAATTTAAAAAAACAGTGCGTACCAGTATCAAATAACCTCAAATATGCAATTTATACACAAATTTGTTGTTTCATGACCTAATTTGTGCAGGGCATTTCAACAAACACCTTGTATGCACAGTAAGATAAAAACTATCAATTGTTATGAAACTATCAACTACCTAATGGATTGACTTTGAATTTAGCATTCTAACAGCAACTAACCAAATGAAACAACAAAAATGTGGGGAAAAAAAAATCACCTTGCCAGGCATTTGTTGTGCTACAAGTCCTTCCAATTTTGAGGAAATTGTTTGGATTTTGGCGATGCTTCAAAGAAGAAAGGGGGGACGGGACACGACGAGGACGATAGCCTAGAAGTCCTTACTTTTGATTTTGAGGCGCGGTTCTAGGCCAAAATGGGGAGAAGGGGGATGGCGGTAAGAAAGAAGAAAAGAAATTAGGTTAGGCGGCTGTGGGGAGAGACTTATCGTTTTACAGTAATAGAGGGAATCAAAATTTTGGAGGCAAAGGAAAAATTTTAGGAGGGAAATGAAGTTGGTGAAATTTTTGGATTTTGATAGTCTTGAGAGTGGAGACTGGAGAGATTATTCTCAGAAATCTTTCAAATGGGATTTTAGAAGAAAAAAAAAACGCTCAAAGTCCAGAGAAGAGAGATTGAAGAGAGATCTACCCATGAATTCTTTTCTCTAAGGTAACATAATAATTGTGTTTAGATCAGGACAGTCAGATCATCATTTTGCACGAATATTAAAGGAGTCAGTGCATCACCTAGAGTCAGATCTAAACATAAATATTATGTTACCTCAGAGAATGGGGACTCTCTACCCCAACCTCTTCAATGAAGACATCACATTTGCTAATTGTGCAATGCATGTGCAGTAAATAATATGAAAAAATTTCAATTTTTTTTTTAAATTATTTACATTTTCTATGGCCAAATGATACTTATAATTGTCAATTTTATAGACATTCATCATTATTTGTCTCTTCAAATTTAGCAAATATTTGCTGACCGTTCATTTTCACATGACCAATTGACAGTCGATCTGAAATGAAATAATTTCAAATTTGTTTAGAAATGATCAAGGGAAAACATTAAACATAATCAAACTAAAATTGCTGAAGTTTTATTGTGTTTAAGTTTCGATCCAATGTGTAGTGTCTATAGCCATTCGATGTTTCAGTATTCTGTCGACTTGATTAATAAGTAAATGAAAATAAAATTTCATCAAACTTTTCTATGATAAAATAAATTCAGTGCTCTTTCATTTCAACGGTTCCGATCGACCAACAGACGATACATTCCCGTGCGTCTTCATAACTCATAAAGCAAGAGTTCATGTTTCATTAAACATAAACTCTTGCTTCGTAAGCTAATGAAGACGCACCGAAATGTATCGTCCCTTAGTCGATCGGAACCATTGATTATGTTCACTGTTATCCTTGATTATTTCATAATAAATTTGGAATCATTTCATTTCAGATCGACTGTCGTTCGCTCACGTGAAAATAAACGGTCCACAAATATTGGCACACATTGAATGGGGCAAATAATGATGAAATTCTATAACATTGATAATCATAAGTATAATTTGGCCATCAAAACGTAAAATATTTTCAAATATATTTTTTAGAATTTTTTTTCATGTTATTTGTTATGCTAATTTTGTTTTGTTTTATTTTCATAATATATTTCTCAAAATTCTGTCACTACAAGTGCAATTAAATAAATAAACATAACTATTAACGATATCACAAAATTTACATAATGTAGAAATTTTGTTTGGTAAATAAATTTTATCCTAATAAAATACCTTTAAATGAACAAGTGCAATTAATTTTCCTCACTGAGCTTTGAAATTTGTAGCAATTTTGTTAACAGAGCAGTTTTAATTTTATACAATGCACATGTATATAATTTAAAGAGCGTCCAATATATTTAATACACTACTTGAAGCTAAAACTGCAATGTTAATATATGTACTTCAGAAATTTCTTATTCCCATTGCATCCAGAGAGGATTTTTGGAGCCGCCACTCTTGTACTCATTTTGCCCTAGATATTTTCACTTCCCTCTCTCAAGCCAATTTTTTCATTTCCCTCCCTCTTGTCTCCCTCTCTCTCCGAGGGTTTTCAAAATCAGTCTCTACGCCGCTCAGCACAAATCTGGCTCCCCTCTATATCCGTGACTCAGCAACTTCAGCCTCTCTCTCCCTCCGCTGTTACCTTCGCCGCCCAACGCAATGCCGACCCTCCCCTCTCTTTAGGTCAGCACCGATTTTACTCTATCGGATTTCTTTTAGATTATCTTCATCTATACAATAGTTTGAATCACCATGATTGTTTTCCATTTTGGCTTATTATTGATTTCATGTTATCAGACCGGTACCTGTCCTCTGGTACTAGTCTGAAATCCAAGTACTTATCGGTGCCTTTTGTTTTATGCAATATATGCATATGAAATAGTAGGTTTTTGTGTATTGCAATCATTATTTGGTTATTTTATTTCATTCCTGAACAAGATCAGTACTCAACATCATAGATACAATTTATATTTACCTAGATCATTACAATTGGTACCAATCTTGAATCCAAGTTTGAGATTAACATCATTTTTTAATGTATGAACAATTATGTGTGCTTGCTGCTATGAACAACTTATGTGCTTTGTTTCAGTCAAGTTGTTTGCAGTCAAGTGTGTTTGCAACACTGGAGTTTGAATGCTGTTGGTGATGTGCTTTGTGAAATTGGAACAGACAAAGCAACACTTGAGTTTGAATTCCTTGGAACAGACAAACCATTAATTTTTGTTTTCATCACAGTTTTTTTTGTCAAGATACTGGATACTAAAGTGGCAGTCACTAAAGAAAGTCCATTGCAGCTATTGTTTCAAAGATGAAGTTGATCTTATCTGCTGACCACTGTGTCTTTGATGGCCAGCCATCAGGTAAGATATAAAAATTCGATTCAACGATGGTAAAAAACATGGCCTGCTGGGCTCTAGTATCAAAACTCTATACTTGTGTGCTTAAGTACTCTAGCATCAAAACTTTATTACATTCTCTTCTTAAGCACTTGATTAAGGAGAAAATAGACATCGCGTCAGTAGGTCTGATTTAGGGCAAAATTGTGATGGATTGGCCTAGCAGATCAAATCTTTGTTGTGTTCTTCACTCTTACCTACATGTGATTCGACAGATTTTGCAAGATAAGTTTATTCTTTATATATTTCTTTCATTTTAGTAAAACTTGGCAGCATAACTACTTGCTGTGCATTATTCTAGTAAGATAAGTGGTATATATAACACTGCATTATTTGTTTACTTAATTTTATTTCCAACAAAAAATAATGCAACAGAAGTTGACAGCTGGGAAGCTTAGGGTCCACCACTATTACTATTGAAATTTTCTGTAATACAAGGATGTAATGAGCGCAGCTACATAAAAATAATTATGTATATATGCATGAAAGAAATCATAATTTTCTAAATAAAACTTGTTCTTTTTCAGTAAATACGAAGAGACATGCGCTCCTCGTGTGTAAGATTTATGTTTCCTCACTTGCAATTCATAGCAAGATATTTCTCAGGTTATTTATAACCTAGTGCAGTTTATTTTCATTTGAGGTGCTACTTTTAACCTTTCAAACCTTTCTACTGACTATTACTTGCATTGAATTTATCATTTTAGGAGATTTCTTCGAGCACTAGCCTCTTCTTCGAGCAGCACTAGCCTCCAAGCTAATAATAATATAATTCTTATGATTTATTTTATTAATTTTGTTGGTGACAGACTTGATAATTTCACATGGATGTTTACTGGACAATTACTCAGATAGAGCAGGACATATTTTCTTAACATCAACCTGCTCATCTAGTGTGGGCAAAATCTTCATCCTAGGCATAATAGAGGATCTAGAAGTTGTAACATATGAATATCCTTGGGGTTAAATTATTTTGTAGTTTGTGTTAATGGTTGCCGGGTATATTTTGGGACAATGTGTTGTACAAGTTCTTGTAATTTGGTACTGTTTTTGTAATGCTTTTTGGTATTTTGGTATTTTGGTACAATGCATGATGATTAAACTTTGTCAATTAGTGTTAATTACATGTTTTTTCTCTATATTTCAATGTATTTGTTAATTTGGTTGAATGGGATTTGGGGAATGTAAATGGGTTAGTACTGGGTTGGTACAGGGAGGATTGTAGAATGAGGGCATGTTGAAATGATGCCATTTAGGCTTGTTATTACCGTAGGTAATCCATGGAATAACAAAAATCATTTTTCAATGCAAATATTTGCTCTTGAATATACTCAGGTGGGTCCCATGTACTATGTCCTTGGAAATACTCTGAAGGGTCCCACGTATTCTGCCCATGGAAATAAACAGGTGGGCCCTATGTTTCTTGGCCTTGGAAATACTAAGGTGGGTCTCACATTCTTTGCCCTTGGAAATGCTTTAGACAGTGCCCAAGTGTGAAAGTATTTCCATGTGTTCTTTTTCCATGAGTATGCTCATGGAAATAGTCAGAAGTGAGTATTTCCAACGGTGTCCATGGAAATAAGTACTATTTCCAACGAGGGTTGTAGCAACGGTAGTTTTTCCAACGGTAGCCGTTGGAAATGACGATTTCAGGGCTTTTTCCAACGGTATGCCCATGGAAAACGCGATTTCCTCCTCTTGCAAAAAACGGATTTTCTAGTAGTGAAGGACTTGAATTTATCTTATTCACCTCTGAACTCTCACTACAGCAGAATATTTTTACTGCGACCGGTATCAGAGACCGGTGCTGACGTCGGTCGCAGATAGGTCATTTTACTCCAAAAAAAAAAAAAAAAAACGAAAATCATATGCGACGAGGACTTTCAGCGAGGACATCTGCGACCGGCGCCTTCGCCGGTCGCAGATAGGTCATTTTTCTAAAAAAAAAATAAAAAGAAAAACGAAAATCATATGGGACGAGGACTTTCAGCGAGGACATCTGCGACCGGCGCCTTCGCCGGTCGCTAATAGTATTTTTTTATTTTTATTTTTTTAATGGCCCGAATTTATTCTGCGAAATTTCGCCCCAAAACCCTTATTCGCGCCAGAACCCCAAAAATTTTCGCCCCAGAGCAACATTTCGCCCCAAAATTTCGCTCCCTGCCACCGTTCTCCGCCCTTGCTCGTGTCTCAGCCCAGAACGACGATCTCCCAGCAGAACCCTTGCTCGTGTCTCCGCCCAGAACGACGGTCTCTCTGTCGCCGTTCTCCACCAAATGTGAAATTTCGCTCCTTGCGCTCGTAACAGGTTTGTGAAAATCAACTCGCGCCACTGTCAAAGAACCAACTCGGGTACTTAGTAGCATCTGACATTTTAGTTATAAGTTTAGTTATAGTTTCGTTTTTTGTATTTTTTTTCTGTTTTTTGGTACTGTTTTTTTCTTCTTTTTTTTCTGTTTTTAATTTTCTGTTTTTAAGCCGTTTTTTTCTTCTGTTTTTTGTATTATTACTGTTTTTTTTCTTTTTATTTTTTCGTTTTTATTTTTCGTTTTTATTTTCTGTTTTTAGTCCTTTTTTTTTTCTGTTTTTTTTTCGAAATTTGCTCCAATTTCCTCCATTTTTAGTTAGTTTGTTTAATAAGTTTAGTTAGTTTTTTTAGTTTGTTTAGTTAGTTTTTTTTTTCTGATTTTTCTCCATTTTTTTTTTCTGTTTTTTTCTGAAATTTGCTCCAATTTCATCCATTTTTAGTTAGTTTTTTTTAGTTTGTTTAGTTAGTTTTTTTTTTTTTCTGTTTTTTCTCCATTTTTTTTTTTTCTGTTTTGTTTAATTTGTTATTTTCAAGTTTAGATATGTAATTAGTGTTTCTGTTTTTTAGGATAAAATTATTCGATGAGAGCAATAGCAGCTTGGGAGCAACAGATCGGTGCTGTTTGTTTTTGGTGAGCATTTCCTTTAATTTTGGTACCAGCTGTACCAACAGATTGGTACCTTACAAATGCAGAAATGCAGAGATAGGTTTTGTTTTGCCCAATTTATACCTCATGAGACACCATATTATTAGAAATGAATGTTGTACATTTACTTGGGACCAACTAATTAATTTAGTACATCTCAAGTGGAGCCGATCTGAAAAGTAATACCATTCTATTTTAGGGTTTTTTTTTTGGCCAAAATTATTAATTCATCTAAGTATACATTATCAACTAAAATAGCAAAGCTTTCAAATTGTTTTTAATTCATCTAAGTATACATTATGCATGTAAACCCTTTATTCAAATTTTGAAACCCACAACCTCCCAACACATCACATTATATTGTTATGTAGTAAATCCTCTTGACTGTTGTTTTCATATAGGTCCTAGGTTGAAAGTGGCTCAAAGAGAGGTACTGAAGAAGCAGAAGAATTACTTGTACTCAGGCAAGTTTTCTCCCTCTCTCAATGAAGTGGTAGTTAATTACATTATATTGTGCAGTACAGTTAGTTAGTTATCGGTATAGTATTGTTTTATGATCCAACAAAACCGGAACATTTAGTATGCCTGTTAGATTCATACCCGTTCAAAATTAATCCAATAGGGATTAATTTTGAATAGTCCCCGTTTTGGGACTGCTCTTTGAATACTTTGTCTCATTTAGGATGTGAAGAAATATTTGTGGATTTAGTATTTTAGAAAGATTCGGTGTCATATTTCCTTGTTGTTCCTACGAGTACGTATTGAAGCATGTCCAGAATGATGTGTTTCTAATGCGTACTCGGGGAATAGAGGGGAAATGCTGCTGAATTTTTCTTAAATACTAAATCCATAGATATTTCTTCACTATTGAGACATAGTATTCAAAGAGTGGGATAGGATTGTACACCGGCCCTTTGTAAGCCTCAAAAGACTAACCATTTTGGACCTATTTATATTTGATGTCATTATTTCATTGAAGTGTTAGAATATAAGGAAGGCATAACTTCAAGTTCAGTTTTGACCTTGTATGCATTTAATTTTATGTAGACCTAATCAAAGCAAAGCAAGGCAAGGCAAGCGAGGCGTCCTCTCTCTTTATCTGGTACGTATGTTTAAATTCATAGTTTATGTAGTGTAGATGCCGCTTGTATGGCTGTATACAAGTCTTGTTGCATGGATGATGTAACAATTGATTGTGATTTCAATTTTTGAATTGTGAGGTTGTTTAGAAACGTGTAGGAAGCGTAGCCGTCAAAATCTGCTGCTGGAAGCGAGAATATATCTCAGGGACATTTTCACAAACACTTGACGTGCAAGAGAGTTGTATTATACGACTTACAAAAAAGAAGAGAAGAGAGCTGAGGATTGGGGCAGGGGAAGAGAGAGTTTGTAAGTAGAGATGGAGGCAGGGATGGTGTGCGCTAGCTCCAATCAATGATGGGCTTCGATCAAGCTCCAATCGTGTCTGTATCACATTGCACATAATTATTATTATTAAATTTTACTTGATTTTCTTAATTCAAATTAGCCAACTGAAATTTTTAATTAAGATTTCATTATGTAAAACCTTACATTACTGGTTAAAGTCATCAATTTTGATATATGTCAAATAATTGACTCATTAAATACTAATTTGAACCAATCTAAAAAAATAAAGGAAATAATTGTAAATTTTTTTTAAAGACTCTTGTAAAATATGAAATAATTGTAGATTTAGTATTACAACTCTTTCTTTTTCTTTTGTTGAATTAACAGATAGAATGTACAACAACCAAATTGAAAAATTATATCATTAATGTCCAACAGGATTAAATGTGGAAATACCACATCTTAAGTACAGTAAGATGTTGTGAGGGATTTTTAATACCAAAAGAGGAAAAGAAGAAGCAAGTGTTATTATGTGACTTCTTCCAAAGAAGAATTGACAAGTGCAAAATTGAAGAAAATGTGAGAATTTTTAAAAGAAATGCCTCCACTATAATGTGGATCACATCACCAGAATCAAATGATGGTCATTCCTTACTGAAGCTCTTTACAACAATACTCACTCCTTGCTCCAGCAACCATCTCAGTGCAATCTGCAAATTTCACATATTAGTACTTAGAGAAATGTGAAGCAAGATTCTCTCAAATTGTTCTCAGGATTTGCTGTTGTGGCGATGGAACAAAAACTCAAAAGAGTATTCGGCAAAATCGATTTATGAAGTTCTGGTGGCAGCAGGGAAAACCAATTGGAAATATGAATTCACCTGGCATCTACAAATTCCTCCAACAGTTCGCCTGTTTGCATTCCTATTGTTAAAGAACAAACTCCTTACACACGAAACCATGGCGCGAAGGGGATTTCACTGTGAACATCGGTGTGAAGTATGCCAAGACCGTCCCTTAGAAACAGCTCTGCACCTCTTCTTTCATTGTAATTTTTCAATTAGCTTCTGGTCTAGACTTTGTTTGCTTGCCGGTTTCAGAGTTATGCAAATTAGAGATACAATTCAATCCACACTGCATAAATCGGCCAGACCATACAGAGGTCGGAGGGCAAGGAGAAAATGGGGAGCCTTTTTCTTTGCAGGCTGCTGGTTTATTTGGAGAAATAGGAACAGTACAATTTTTGAAGGAAGGGGTACTGATCCAAGATGTGTTGCTGAAAACGCAAGGCGGGAAGCCTTGATGTGTCTCCAGTTTGTTTGAAAAGTTCTGATGTTTGCTCTTTGTTTTTTTTTGGATGGGTAAGATGTATAGTTAGTAGGTTGCATAAACAGTTGTAATTATTCTGATAGCTTCTATCAGAGTTAAAAAAAAAAAAAATGATTCTTGAGATAAATTACATTTGCCTGAATGTCAATTTCACAAACGGAACAGTCGGACCCTTACATTACAACCACTAAAGGATGCCTTTCGGCTCCACCCCGAAGAGTTCCCAAATGAACACTTCCTTGATACTGGATGGTCACCTCAATTACAACCACTTTCACTTTCGGAACCGCATCCTCTGCTGCAATTTTATAGTGCAGCATCCTACTGCACTTTCAGACGGTCTAGATTTAATCTCAGCTGGTGAGTGCTCGGATGATGGAGGGGGCAATATTAATTTTTCTTTAAAATTCGTGCCAAAATTTTATTTTGTCCGTCCGATAAAAAATGAACGGACCATATTAAAAGTGCAGCAGGATGCTGCACTATAAAATTGCAGCAGAGGATTTGGTTCTCTTTCACTTTAATCTTGAACCCAGTGGCCCATTTTGACTTGAACCAATAATCATCAAGCCTGAAACACAAATCTTGAAATTGGATATGGTGCCCTTACAACCAATTAAAAGAGTCTGCTGGCTCATTTTAACTTGAGACAATTAATCCTCGAATTTCCCCGTCCAGAACTAAGTTCTGGACATAGTCTGAATGGTGTCCTCCTTTGGACTTTAAACTTGGAAACCTCTCTCATCTAGGTTGCATCTGAAGGACTTAAATAGTTAGAGCCACTTTAGCTGAACCTGAACCCCCTGTGTGAATGGAATTAATAGATCTTCCTTTCAGGCCTTTGAAACTTTGAAATCAACGGTGAAGGACTTAGTACGCCTGTGAATAAGCAGACTAGGATATCAATTTTCTTAATTTGCATATGCATGAGACCTAGCCCTAGCTAGTATTTGGTTCTCTATATAGGCGTCAAATAAATTCTGAAATGAACGAGGTATTCGAGAACCATACTGGCCCTTGAGATAAATAACAGCAGGTGCTTGCATCCGCCGGAAGTTAACTGTGTATTATGGAATAAAGATAACATCACAAATTTTTGGATGAATAGAGACAAAACACAAAATGAATGAATTATAATTTATTTATGTCAAAACAGATTCTCAAAAAACTTTTCTGTTAAAAATAATATCCAACTTTTAAAAGCAACACGGAAACCCTATACAAAGAAATTGACAGAATGAATGAAATAGCATAATGCATCACTATAAGATATTCTTATATATATATATGATATTTCGTTTATCAAACAAAATGTGAAGAGTCAACTTATAATTAGCAATGGCGAAAAGGACTCCACAACTAAATCAGAATATTTTTTATTGGGATTCTTGGTTCACTCAGGAGCGATAAAGATAACATATTAAAAAATAGTAAACCTAAGGGAATAATCTGTGATGGTTTTATTTTCTATATGTCTTTCTTTCTAGTTTTCCTTTTATTTTATTTTAAATTATATTTTCCTTTCTTGTAAAATGACACATTTGGTGTCCAATGTTAGTAGGAATTTGGAGGCGTGACCGGTGACCTCCATCTTTTTCTAAAAAAAAAAAAAAATCTTTTATCGAGTTTCAAACTTTTCTGGTTCATATTATGATATTAACTCAGATTGGTATAACTGTCGTTTGGGTACCATTTAGTTTGATCGCTTCGGATTTGGTGATTTTGCGGTTCATGGATCATTTGGGTTTATATAATTTTATATTCGGATACTTAATATTTGTAGATTTATTTAGGTTCTTAAATGATTCGATCCAATTAAGTACAAGTTCGGATCATTTATTTTTTACATATTTAGTAGGTCCGAGTAGGAATTTCGAATGTTGATTTTATCAAGAGAGTTATTCTGGTCGGTTCTAGTATTATCAATGATATATATTTTCTATTCTCCTACTTTTTGATAATAATTGCAACTAACGTGATCAATGCACGACCCAACATACATTTTAGGATTTTACTACAAAAGAGGATCTCTTATTGCTCTTATTCCTTGCTTGTAGTGAGAGAAAAATTGAATGCTTCTTGCTTTATCTTTTTCTTTATTTCACTTTCTTTGTAAATAAAGAAGAAAAAAAGGGAAAATAGAACATGCTATGAAAGATGTCAAATGTAGTGTCTGACAAGGAAAGCTGATCAATATTTTTCAAAACGAAAAGGTAAAATAATACAAGCCAAAATTAATATCTTAGTTTTGAACAATTACATCCCTCAAATGTGTTGTATTGTCAGTGCAGTAATTCAGTTGATCACTGTTCAAGTGAAAAGTTTAGTATCTTTGAATTCATCAAGCTTTAAAAAAATTACAGCATATATATACTGGTATGAAAACTTTGTTATTGCAAGGATAAACTGTTAGATTTAAAATTTCAATGAAACTGTTACTGTAGCACCCAAAATACTATCTTTGTGCTCTCGGCTGTTTGACTGACATCATGTTCTCGGAGCTTTGCTGTTTGCGGACTCGGTTATCCTACATGGGCTCTTGGGATATCTTATGTTATTTACGAGTTACGGATACTCAATCTATAGCAAGTGTATCCATAGACGAAAGTAGAACATTGACATTGGGGACGCTGAATAAGTTGTTGTAGCTTAGTTGTATTTTATAAGAGGAGCTAAAAAGTATAATAACTTGTAAAAATTATAAAATACAAAGAATAAGACTTCTAAATTTTAAGCCACCTCTAATTAAACTTTAGATCCACCCCTGAGTGTACCAACCTTTTTAAACTTTAGATCCACCCCTGAGTGTACCAACCTTTTTAATTTACTGTAGGTCACTCAAAATCTCTAATCACTAATTGAAATTCGAAGCAGCATGCATATTTTCCGTAGCAAAATTGTATAAAGTCGTAAACGGAATTGTTAGGAGATTATATAAAACATTTATTAGTCTAAGATGAGCCATTCTATATACTATGGTTAGGTTTTGATGAATGACAAGAATAACGGAAAGAGTGCTAACTGGAGTTAACTATAAAATATGCTACTATCTGCGAGGGTAAAAAGTAACTATTGCCGAGATTAGGACAAAAATTGCTATATCCGAGCATATCAATATTGTTGACAGGAGTATCCGCAAAGATACCGTTAGTAAAAAATACTTTTATCCTCGCAGATAGTGACAAATTTTTATAATTTAGCTCTATTGATCTTGCTAACCTGTCCAAACAATGAGTTAGCAAGAATGGAGCTAAACTACAAAAATTGTTTTGTTTTCTTGTGGTCCAAATGTTGAATAGCAATGAAAAATAGTACGCTAATCCAGAACAACGCTAAACCATAATAGCTTTAACTATTGTTGTCAAGATTCTTTTTAGGTATGGAGTATAATTAGGTCCGTATCTCTTAATTAATATGGAATATGACCTTTGTTAAATATTAATGTTGAGAAAGGCACCACTAGTCCAACTGGACCCACATAAATAGGAATTTCTAAAAGAGTCATGAAATTATAAGGTTGATTAGGAAATCTCTAGAAGTCCATATTTATGAAATTAACTTTAGCTAGATTGGTTAGAAAACTCATAGAATCAGTGATATTTTAATGAAGTCCAGAGAACTCCATGACAACTATAATTAAATAGGGTCAGCTTGGTCCCCATTTTGAACCATCCAAGCAAAGAAGCAAGTAATAAAAGTAAGAGAGAAGTAAGAGAGAAATCAAGTAGAAATCGATACACTATAAAAATCTATCTCTATATATCCATGAGATTTTGCTGACAGTATCTTTGAGTATACTCCTGTCGGTAATATCGATACGCTCAGAAATAATACTTTTCCGTCGATGTACTCTTAGAAATAGTCAATTTTTATCTTCGCATATAGTGGTCTATTTTTGTAGTACGTGTATATAAAGCGTTGTATCAGTTTGAAGGTGTAGGATATTATAAGTAGTAGATGAGTAATTTTGGAGGTTAGATAATTGAGCAGTAGAGAGTTGTAATATCAAAACATAGTTTTAAGAGTATTTTGAGTGATAAATAGAAGCTAATTTTATAGTGTTACTCTCCATACTCAATACTAAAATGTTAAATACTTCCAATATTTCGAGTCATTTGAAAGTATCTTATTACCTAAGTCCTGTATATCCCATATGAGAAAAAAAAATTCCGCTAGTCATAATAATTGAGAAATTATTGGTGTCATAATAACACTGAAGTTACAAAATAATTTATGAAATAGTAAATGATAATATAAAAATACTTTAAACTATAACAGATTTGGGCTATAATTATATGTAATAATTGGTTGAAATTTGGATAACGGCTGGACGGATTTTTGTCCCCATGCTGTTGATCAAGGGGTCTGTCTTTGCTTCTTTTCAAACTTAGGTAATAAAATATCGCTCATTACATACTGTCATTGTAAAATACAATAAGCAATTATTCTTCTTGTCCATTTAATAAAATTGGATGATGAAGCATGCCTTGTTCAGAAATTCAAATGAGTTAAATAGAATGCATTCAGAAGTTGCTTCCTTTGTATTTCTTACCAAAAAAATGTTATTACCTGAAGTAAATTGATCAATGCTATTAGATACCAAACCAAAACTTGAAGCAATTCAGAAACCCTAAAAGTAGAAAAAAAGTAGCTTCCAATGCAACAAACTTAAAACATACAAGAGTGACAAGAAATCCTGAATAATTATTCTCTGTATGACACATATGGTCAAATAAAAACATCACATCAAATCAAAATTCTTAGTCTTGAATTATTAAGTAGAAAAAAAACATAAAACGAGATACAATAATTATGTATGTTTAGCATATTATTGTGGAGCTGGCTAGTAGTCCAGCTGCATCACCACATCATCAGGCTCCAGAATTTTCATAAATGTTAATTTGATGAGGCTAATGTATAATGGGTAGTGTGCACTGGCAAAGAAAGCGACAGCATAGCACATGACAGCATATATAGGGTACACGGAAAATTTGAGCTTTTCTGCAACAAGAAAATAGTCTCCTACACAGAATGAGACAAGCGTAGAAGCAATTGCGATGAAGAGGGAGGTCAACCCCAGGATGAACTTTTTGGGAAGTCCCCTCTCGAAATCCCTTACCTGATAACCAAATCGATAAGAATTTCAGTTTGCATTAACATCAAAAGGTGACCAACAAAACTTGTGCTCCTGCTAAGGTTTTGGCAGACAGAATTTATGTGCAGGTTGGCTGGTGGTTGAAATGTTGTACATAGTGCTGTTTAGAGGTTTTGCAGTATAGTGTTATAGAAAGAAAGACTTGAGGCTTTGATGTAAAAACATTTTATTTCTTGTAACTGTTGGTAGCTACTGCCAACTTTTCAAAAAAAAAAAAAAACATCAAAAGGTGAGAGAAAAGTTATGTGTTCTTGCCCTATAACTAACATGTTTTGTAATTTGAATTCCTTTTCCGTTGACAGTATGGCCACTTACCTGCTAAGTCTCTAACAAAGAAAGATCACGAGTACATACTATTGATTGAATGCCTAATAAATATATTACCTAACAAGTCATCATACTAAAAGATTAACAAGTCATATTTTCTTGGTTAATTTTGTTATTTTATTTAAGAAATGTTAAATTATAAACTTAATTTTTAGGAATATGTATGGTCAAAAGAATAATCTATGAAACGCATTCAAGTTTCTTGGGGAGTTCTAAAGGTTTTTTGGATTTTAAAAACTAATAAAATTCAGAATTCTATTTATTGTTTAGGAAAAAATGGGTGTAATTAATGGTAGTCTGTTGTTGTCTTTTTGGGAATCTTAAAACGTTTTCTTAGGTCTATATATGCATGATAAAGTTATTGTATTAGTAAGAGAGAAAATGATGTATATTGGATGAGAAATTTCAAAATTTGTATTGAACTTGTCTCCAAATACTGCACAAAATTTATCTTATTTCTATGAAAGTTGGTATCAGAGTCATAATGAGCACTGGTTTAGCATCACTTAGACAAGTATTGTTACCTTGTCTCACAAAGAATAACTATGACAATTGGTGAATACAAATGAAGGCTCCACTCATTGTTACACAAGACACATGAGAAGTAGTTAAGAATGAGCATGATCTGAAAGAAAATTTGTCGGTTAATCAAATAAAAACCTTGAAGGTGTCACATCAAAAGGATAAAACCACTCTTTATCTTCTTTATATCAAGCGGTTGATGAATCCAGCTTAGAGAAAATAGTCAGTGCAAAATACTCAATTGATGCTTGGGATATACTCGAGAAGGCATACAAGGGCAATGTGTTAGTTGAACAAGTACATCTAAAAATGGTTAACGATGAGTTTGAATCAATGAACATAAAAGAGGTGGAAATCATATCCAAATACATCACGAGAATACAAATCATTGTCAACCAATTAGAGAGAAATTGTGATACTCTAATTAATGTAAAAGTGATGGATAAAATACTTCATTCTTTGATGGATGATTTTGAAAATGTGGTGTGCAATTGAAGTGTCCAAAAATTTGGATTTTATGACCATTAGCAACCTTTCAAGTTCCTTGGAGATCGAGACTCATGTGGAAAGGAAAATGAAGATGAAGCAATAATTGCTGGAAGAAGCTTTTCAAGCCAATGTACGTACCACTAAAAGAAGAGAAAGCCATCAAAGGAATTCTTTGTTAATTATGAGGTACTCTAAAAGAAGAGAGAGCTTTTCATCCGCTAAGAATTTTTAAGTTTTTGGCTATATTTCAATAGTGATTGAGGTTGAGACACAGATGCATAGAAAGGGCACCTTGAGATTTTTATTTTATATGGCCAATACAGCTTTCACTTGGCTTTCAAAGAAGGAACCAATCGTGACACTTTCGACATGTGAGGTAGAATATGTTATAGCAGCGGCATGTGTGTGTCACACGATTTGGTTAAGGGGGTTAATTATTTGAAGAAATTAATTTTGTTCAGGATGCGGTACTCAATTATTTTGATAGCATGTCAGCAATTAAGTTGGTAAAGAATTTGGTTCATCATATATTAAGGAACGAGCATATTGATGTAATATTTCATTTTATTAATGAGCATGCATGTGAAGAAGAAGAATATGAAATTGACACATGTTAATAGTGGAGATCAAGTTGCCGACATTTTTACAAAGTCAATGCCAATCAAGATATTTAAGAAATTCAAAATAATTCTTGGGATGAAAGATGAAAATCAAATTAAGTTTAAAGAGGGGTGTTAATTAAATTATAATAATTTATGAAGAGAGTTCTAGAAGTTTTTTGGGGACTTCTAAAGGTTTATTGGCTTTAAAAAAAAAAACTTAAATTTGGAATTATATATATTGCTTAGGAAAAAAAACAAGTGTAATAGTCTGTTGGAAAGCTTAGAAGTTATCTTGGGTATGCATGATAAAGTAATTTTATAATAATAGTAAGAGAGAAATTATAGTTCGAATATAAAAACTTTAAATTTTTTGTTGAGTACTTGCTTTCATATATTCCACCAAAATTTATCTTATGTCTATCAAGCAATCTATATTATGCATTGTAAAATTCTGCATGCAAAAGGTTAAAGAAAGGAAAAACGAAGAAATCTCACATCCTAATTAACCCAAAACAACTTCCAATTAAGACATCTGGGGAAAATATTTAAATAAGGGTTTTGCAATACCTTGAAACTTGAGGTGAGTATTGCAAGGAACATCACAATAGATGTAACAGAGAAGCAAAGAGCAACGAGGGATGAGATGGCAAATGTCTGAAAAGTTGGTCTGTTACTGAGGATTGGAAACCCAGATTGCTGATCTAGACCTCCTGGAACTGTGCTGACAGATGCAAAGGCTACCGTTGCGAACAGAGCAGCCACCGTGGAGCAAGACTGGGAAATGGATGTCAGCCAACTGATTCCGTCTTTAATCAGTGTATCATGACTCTCTTCAAATACCTCCTCTGGTCTCTTTCCATCTTTGTTGATTGTTGATAATATTTCTAGGTTCATTGTACTACGCACATACTGCACACCGTAAATAACTAAATATTACTTATGTTCAGTTTATTTTATTTAATTCCATTTTTTACAGAGAATAAGGAAGGAGAGAGATCACCTTACCTTGTACCAAGTATACTCCCATTGCATCTGAAGTGCCGGTCCAGTGCTCCATGGGCGGCTATGACTGAGCTTGGCTGCGAGATGTAGAGCACTATTATCATCTTTATCTACTTTCCGAAATATGCTCTCCACAGTTTGAACACCCAGCATGTAGGTGTAAACATGGACTTGGCGATGCTCCACGGCCAATAAAACAATATTTTTCTTATCCTTGTCTTTGTCCATGACTGCCACTGGATACTTCTTAAGGATTCTTTTCACCATCTCTGTTATTCCATTCTTTGCAGCTACCAAAACAGGGCTTTCTGTAGCATATTCTGACAAAATTGTAATAAATGTTAACAAAACGTGTTGCAACATGCTTTGGATTCGTCATCTCTTTTCTAACAGTATAAGCCAATAGGAAGTTTTCTATCTTGACTCTGTAATAAATTTTTGTTCTTTAATTTATGCTTGAGATGTTGCTAGTGCTATAGTAGCATCTTACTAGCAAGGTACCTGATTAGCTGTTTTTGGGCAAGTATTGCTGCTGAAACTGAAAATTTAGCTTATTCTTAATTGTATATAAAATTATTTGTGTTAGAAGAATAGAAAAAGAGAAATTTAGCAACACCTAAATAATATTTGGGAGAATTTATAGTGTGCCCATACAAACTTTCAAAATAGCCAATATCCTCATGAAAACACCATAATATATATCCAATATATCCATGGATATATATTGGAGGATACTATTTTCTTGTACCTGCTGGGCCATTTGGAAGAATTGAAATCTGAGGATCTTTGAAGATAAGAGAGTGCCGGTTGGTATGATAGGGGCATGGATTGTACATGAGGCAACGCAGTCGGAAAAGTTCTGTAAATTCCAGTTACAGTAACTTGGTTAATTTAATTTTCAGTACCAGATAGGCATAGCAAATAGGGGTTCTGTTGTGTGATGAGTGTTAGCTTGTAAACTTGTGCTGGCTGTAACCCTATTCTTCTTATTTTTCAAAAAAACTACATCTGGCAGCCCCTGCCCGATTTTAAAAAAAAAATAATAATTTGTAGATGGTATAGAATATTTTACAACCCAATCATACTGTTTATCCAAAAAAAAAAACAAATCACCTCACTGTTCATTACAAATAATACTTAAAATAAAAGCATTAGAAGTTAATTATATGCGTAGAAAATCAATTAAAATTATTTTCATATATGTAAGCCAACATAAGTAAAGTAGATTCTGATTCATTTACTGAAATAAATGGCAAAAAAAAATTCAAAATCGAGAAAATTTATTTTCTAATCAACATACCTTCACTTGAGTTCAGTATTATGTTTTCATCTAAGCCCTGATAAAGAGGTTCTTTTGATGTTTCCATTGAAGGGTGTTCTAATCCAATAAAAGGTATTTCAGAGCAAGAGAAGCCGCCAACTGGTTTCTTTCCACCGCTGGCTTCCTCATACTCCCAGAGTGTTGAATGATCCACCAGTTTCTTCATTATTTTCAGTGCATTTCTGTGCTGTCCTTTAATTTTTGTAAGTATGTGCAGTCTCCGTTGAATAAACCACCCTTTAGGAAGTTATTCATGGAGTGATGTACTAAATATTGTAAACAACTGAGCAAAAGGTCGATAATAATTGGCAACTTTTCTTTCACATTTCAATAAAATCTAAATTAATTGTTCCAAGCCATATAATGAATCATACTCTTTTCCTTCTTTCTCTGGTCATGCGCCGGGAAATTATATTATTGTTGGTATACTATGTTTATTTTTTTGTTTCTTCTCTATTTGTAAATACTTGTTTTCTATTGCCTAAATAAAGTTTGTACATCATCATAAACCAGATAACCTCTTTAAGCAAGTATCTAAAATGAATACCGACTGTTGTCTAATTAGTAAGAATTTCGAAAAGAACGGTCAATTACTTTATCTAGAAATTAAAAATGAACTGTGCATATTGAGCTTATAATTAGTTAATTTATCATATACCTTCTATAAGTTATACCTTCTATAAGAGCTAGTTCATATTATTCATATTTTAAATGAGAGGAGCTTTTTACATATAATTATAAAATTAATTTTTTTCAATTAGGGTATACCTATCACAAGAACTTTCAGCAGTTAATTGGTGTCGAAGAGTAACTTGACATTTTTCTTGAAGAAATTATGCAAACATAGATACATGCACGTACCTATCCCAGTAACAAATAATAGGAGATTAGCGATAATCTTGAAAAAGGAAATCATCGTATCATAGTTCTGTGGGTATCTGTGTTTCTGAATTTTAGATGGCCTATCTTCATCTTCCTTTCGTGCTCCAGCTTTCATGCAGGATAAAAATGAAGGGAAACAAAAAAAAAAAATTATGAACACAAATAAGACTTCATTAAAAATTACCATATCATGTTATCATTTTTCCAAAACCTTTGTCCTGTATTATTATTTAGGTCCTTAATGAATCATTTTATGCTTTTAAATATTAGCTTGTCATACTGCCAAAACTAATCCTTAACCCAACAGAAAGAGATTCTAGATGATTATGATCCTTATTAACAACATATCAGTCTAATCGAAGATTTAATTGACAAAAGTATATCTTAATTTAATATATCGTACAAAACTAAAATTAAATAGTCTCGTACAAAATTTAAAACCAAACAGATGATCTTTCTTTTGTTTGTAGAGGAAAGTAATGATATCAGAATTTGACTTTGGTACATATCAAGAAGCCAAGAAATCAATGGTTTATGGTGATTCATTTGCACCGTTTATTTTTTTGATCCTAATTAGTAAAACACAAGTTTAAAATTACAATCTTTAACGAGAATCAATTACTTCAAAAATAAATCAAGATCAACAGTTCACATGTATATCTGAATATATATTTTAAATTATTCATAAAAAATGGAATTGTGTTCATGGGAACACCAAAAATATTGACATTGGATTTCTCCTGATTAAATACTGTGAGGTAAATAAAGTAAAAACATTTTGTTTTTACATTTTTATAGGGTCTTGATCTTTCGTACAATTAGTTATATGAAAGTCTATTTTCTTTGTTTTTGATGTTTAGTAGAGAAATATGAAAGTCTATTTTCATTAGATTATCAGTTTTATACCATTAGTTAACCTTGAGAATCTAGCCAAGTGTTACTAAATTCGAAGGAAAAAACTGATATATTGATATAATTATAACATATATAATAGTTTGCATACTATACATTGATTTTCTTCATCACCGCAGCAAGCCTGACAGCTAGCAGATTTTAAGCAAGAAGCTGCAATAGTGGAAATAGGAAAGTTTAGTAGACAAAAGAAATGATCTATATGAACAGTTTGTTCTTATTTTGATTAATTATATTGAGTTTTTTTTTTTTTCATACCGACAGGATTACATATGTATCTGCCGATCAAAGAAAGTAGGTCAACGCAAACATTGTATATCGGCGGTAGTACTTTCTCTTCACTTATCGTAATACCTAGGCGTGTTAAAGAATATTTTTCCCTCTCCAACCAATCAGCAAATTGAAACTCGACTGGGGATGTAGATGTACCTACTATCAAAGTATTAAACATTCTCAAGTCAAATTGTGAATAAGCACCACATAGCAATTATTATTACTGTAAAAATCAAAATAAAAAGTTATTGTCTTATTTTATTTTATTTTTATAGTGACACTGCTATTTTCAAAACTGGATGCTCAACTCAAAATACTTTTATATTTTTATAACAAATTTATCCTTAATTTATATTAATATTTTTCGAATTGGATTTTTCTTTTGTTTGCATCAGTGCATTGTTTAAAAAAGAAGAAGATAAAATATGATATATGAAAACGGTATTATCATCTTTTTGGGATAGTAACAGAGAGATTTTAATTTGTGAAAACCTAACTATTTTTTTATTAAAAATATACCTTAAGACTATATGTTGGTGGTGACTACAAAAATTCAAGAGAAAAATGTCTCACTAGCTTGAAAAGATAACTATTTATACAATAAGATATAAAAAAAATTCATTATGTGAGGTTAAACTTTGACATCTAATTTTCATAGATAAACTTGCATTTTTTACATAAACAATTTTTTCGTATTTGCAGCACAATTCATTCAATTTATTGTTTCTTTGAAGTTATTTAGAATTTTTGTTCAATTTTAATTGGTTTCCTCTATTGTTTGTTTTGAAAATGTCAAGATTCAAAATAGCGATTATTGTGTCATCAGTGGAAAGTCTTAAAAAAATGCTATAACTCAATTATTGTGCCGAAAATAGCTTATTGCGCTATAGCTTTAAGGTCCGAAATCACTATTGTGCTATTATAGCTAGCTATTTAGAACACTGGAAAATATAGATAAATTAGAATAAACGAACCTAATATATTTTGTTGAATTAATTTTAAAATTATGTAAACGATAATCAGATCTAGACATGAATTACACAAAAAATAATAAATAATTTGAACGAAAGAATAAATTGAACCAATTTTTCTGCAAGTATTTTAAAAAAATTGTCTATGTTAAAAATGTGACTTTATCTATAAAATTTAAATATCAGAGTTTAGCTTCACATAATGAATTTTATTAGTTTTTATACTATAAATAGTTTACTAGTGAGACATTTTTATATTTATATAAGTCTTTGTGCTTCAGTGTATTGCTAAAAAAGAAGAAGATAAAGTATGGTATATGAAGTAAAGTATTTTCTTATATTTGACTTTAACAGAAATGTTTTTAATTTGTTGGAACCTTTTTTAAATTTTGTATAAAAATTAACCTTAAGAATGTGCAGTGACTACTAAATTTGATATAAAAATATAAAAATTTCTTTGAGTTGAGCATCTAGCTTTCAAAGTAGCAGTGTCACCATTAAAATAAAAATTAAAATCAATAAGATAACACATTCTTGCATTATCTTTCAATATCATTTAATAGTTTTCATTTATATATTTGATACCAAATTTTATTAACTTTCTACCATAATTAAGAGATTTTAAAGAAGAATAAATTGAGTATGAAGAGGGAAAAGTTTCTCTCAGCGCTCAATATTCTAATTGTTGCTCTCAGAATAGCACTGCCCTTAGTATTAAAGTAATCTATGGAAAAATGTAATCAGATTGTTAAACACCATATAGCAATTATTATTATGGTAAAAATCACAATTAATATTTAGATTTAAATGGGGGGCAGAGAGAGAGTGACAGAGTTAAGTACAGTAATATAGAATTGTATCATATAGGCCAAAGCGAGCTCCACTCTTGAAAACAGAGGGCATGTTAGACAGAGTGTGAAGTGCAGTTTCTCCGTTTGAATTGAAATAGTTCACCAACCGTGGATAAAGGCGAATGATATCATAGGCCAAATCTACAGTCAATAAATTTGAATGGTTATATTATACATGTACTTTTTATTTTACTTTTATTTTTTTGGTGAAAGCGCATACCAAATTGTTCTCCTCTGATGGCGTAGTGAAGGATATTGTTACCATCATGTCTCCTACAGTGAGTGGTGTCTCTCCTTGATAAGCAGCCTTCATCAATTGTCAGGTTTTGAATCATATGGATGGCAGACTCAAGCACAAAGAAGGCTTTCTTCTTTCTGTGACGCACGGCCAAAAAGAGAGGAGTCTCCTGAAGGTTGTTACGTGCATCAGTTACCATTTCTGGACACATTTTTGTTATCCTCCCTGCAAACCATCTCCATTCCGAGAGCGGCCGCTAGATGAAGTGGGGTATCCCCAGTGTTATTTTTTAAGCTCAAGATTTCGCACCTCTCTGTGAGAATTGCATCAAATATTCTTAGAACTCAAAATGGAAATTCAAATGTGGTCTACATTTTTATGTATTAATTGAATCATAATTAATTATATTTAACATAATTTTTAGAAAGAAGCATGCCAAGGTGATCAATTGTCCATTACAATAGAACATATTGCTTTTTTTTTTTAATAAGAAAGTAGTAACATTTTCACTTTCACATTACATAACCACTACAGCTAGTAAGAAAAATTTAAGGTTTTGATCAGCGGTAATACCTCTGTTTTTTTCAACAATATCGAGGAGATTAAAAACTACTTTTTCCGTGGCAACAGAAATTGCAACATGAAGCAAGGTCTCATTGGCAGAATTAATGCAATGGCCTTGGATTTTCTCGTCACGGTAGATCTCAGCCACCATTTTCCATCGATGATTCATGGCTGCTTTGAAGAGCTGGTTCGCCAGATGGTTCAACGAGGCATCCTCATGAATAGGTTGTGTTGGCAGTTCAAACAAAGATATGGACATGATTATCACTCCCTTTCTTATCAGAGTTAAACTAAATTGTATGTGAATTTTGCTTGATAGGTAGAGAGTACCAGAGATATTATGATCCCTTTTATAAGGAACAAAACTAGCAAGGAGAGCTTGTAGTCGTGTGATTCACTGCTCTTCAATTCTCATTTACGTACAGTAGCTAGCTTTATCATATCGTGTGTCCTTACAAAAAGGAAAAGAGAAAGCTACTTGGCCAGGAATATATAAAGAACCTAATTACATGTTGAAGTGCTTTAGAGTTGTCTCTTAAAAATAAAATGATTATAGTTTTTTTTAGTAAGTCTTTAATACTTCATAATAAATAGGAGTAAAGCCGATATATTTTCTTCTTTTTTTAAATATTATCCAAGTGTAGAACAAATTAAGATATCAATAGTCTCTCAATTACCACCATCCAAATTATAGCATTTGATTAAGAAAAGTACATACAACTTAATTATTATGTGTAATTGAGTAAAATCAATTTTAAAATGACTAGTAGACCTCTTATTTTTTATACTAAGAAAAAATTAATGGCTTACATGCTTCTATATGAGCAACATTAGTAGACCTTCTATATATATGAGCAAACCAATATACATCACAAGTGACAAACAAAATTTGTAAATTTTTGAATTAATTTAGTTTGAAGTCTTTAATATTTTCGAATTCATTAACTTCAACATCAATTTTGACCACTTGATTTCATACGAAATGAATTTGAAAATTTATAAATTTTACTTGTAAATGCATATTCCTCGTAAGATAGATCGGTTTGGATTCATTGTTTGAAGCCTATTTGATGAATTTTGGAGTCACTATTACTATGGCTAAATTAACACTAATGTCATAGTATGTAGTCAGACTCAAGAAGTAATATTTCAAAACCTATAAAGTGGCTAATATACCTGGCCAATTAGACAGGTTGTCTTTGGATCGGATTAAATTAATTAGGTTCAGATTATCTTTGAAGATTAGTTATATGAGTTGGATTATGTTGGTTCGGAATTATTCGAGATTTTGGATGTCTGATTGATTATGCTTGTGTAATAATGCGTTGCGTGTAATTTACTTGCAGACTACAAACACAAATAATTAATTAATCTGTTGGGTCGGACTGTGATTGAATTAAATTATAGTTATATTCATATTAATTTGTGGACTTCGAATAAGTATTAGATTTGATTTGTTTTCAGATTATATTTTTGAATAACTATAACTCGGATCATCCGCGTTCTAATTAATCTTAATGGATTTTGGATCTATCCAACCAACTAAGAAATCAAATGTCTAATTCACGTATGTGTACCGTAAGTTTTGGTATAAATCTATTTTTGGATTTAACAAAGAATTTTTTTCTTAATTATCGTATTAAATATATATATAACTTCATTAATGCTTTGATGAATAGAGTCAAAACTAAAAAAGAAGTTCAGTATTATGGAATAAATTATAATTAAACTATATGTAATTATAATATTGTGTAATTTGAGATTTATGTCAAAAAGAAACTCTCAAAGACGTACTTTCCTATTTAATACAAAATATTATCCAACTTCTAATAAAAGCAATACGGTAATATCCCCTAGAAAAAAAAATTGATATATTAATGAGAGAGCAAAATGCATCTGCAAATTACATGATATTTCATTATTACCTACCAACAAAATTAATGTAAAGAATCAACCTTAACACTTGTAAAAAGGAACTAAATATATATGAATATCTTTCATCATCAAGATTCAATCGCTTGTACGCGCGCGGTTCAAATTTCCACAAATTAGTACAATTGTTGTTTGGGTAACATTTAGTTTTGGTCGCTTCCGATTTGGAGTTTTTTTTTCGGGTTATGTATCATTTGGATTTAGATAATTTTATGTTCGAAAGCTTAATATTTGTTAGTTTATTTAGGCTTCAATTATTTTTTTCGAATTTGATTATACCGGGGAGGATCATTTGATTTTGAAATTTTAGTAGGTCTGAGTTGGATTGGAGTGTAGAGTTTATCGTGAGGGTTATTTTGAAGGAAATGTATATCCATGCTACAAATTAAGGAAACAATTAATATAACAATCCGTTCTAATACTAAAAAAAAATACCATTATTTCTTTTAATTAGTACGTAATTTCTTACTATGACCATTCCATTCATGCCATTAAACCATAATATTATATGAAGTTCTATTCTCGTTCATATTTTTGATCACCTATAATTTGGTGTAGGCAAAGGTGAGAACTTTACAATGATGCAACTAATGTGAAAATTTGTACAATCCAACATATATGTTTCAGATTTTCCTACAAAAAGGGGGTCTCTTATTGTTGCTTTTATTATTCCTTGCTTCCAGTGAGAGAAAATATGATTGCTTCCTGCTTTATTATGTTTCTTTACTTCCTTTTGGTTTAGAAAGAGAAAAAGAAAAAGGGAGGAGAGGACATGCTTTGAAATATGCCAAATGTAGCGTCTGACAAAGCAAGCTGATCAATATTTACAAAAGAACTGCGGGTTTAATGTAGTAGTACGAGTTTTCATTTCGCTTTCTAGATAATGCAAATTTAATTATCGAGAATAGCATCTAACATCTATAAAAGATGTTAGAGTTTACTGGAGCCCTTTAGTAAGAAAAATTTCAAATGAAAAAAGCAAATACAAACCAAAATTAACATCTTAATTAGTTTTGAACAATTGCATCACGTACTATGTATTGTCATGGCACAACCACCATGCATTTAGTCCCAAACAAATTGGAGTAAGCTAGAAATGAAACTCAATTAGAATCACAAAACAAAAGTATTAATTTTCAAAGTCCCAAACAAATTGGAGTAAGCTAGAGTTTATCGTGAGGGTTATTTTGAAGGATATGTATATGCATGCTACAAATTAAGGAAACAATTAATATAACAATCCGTTCTAATACTAAAAAAAATACCATTATTTCTCCTAGTACGTAATTTCTTACTATGACCATTCCATTCATGCCATTAAACCATAATATTATATGAAGTTCTATTCTCGTTTATATTTTTGATCACCTATAATCTGGTGTAGGCAAATGTGAGAACTTTACAATGATGCAATTAATGTGAAAATTTGTACAATCCAACATATATGTTTCAGATTTTCCTACAAAAGGGGGTCTCTTATTATTGCTTTTATTATTCCTTGCTTCCAGTGAGAGAAAATTTAGTTGCTTCTTGCTTTATTCTGTTTCTTTACTTCCTTTTCGTTTAGAAAGAGAAAAAGAAAAAGAGAGGAGAGGACATGCTTTGAAATATGTCAAATGTAGTGTCTGACAAGACAAGCTGATCAATATTTACAAATGAACTGCGGGTTTAATATAGTGGCACGAGTCCTTGTATCGCCTTCTAGATGAAGCAAATTAAATTATATAGAATAGCATCTAAAAAATGTTGGGTGTACCGGGCCCTTTAATAAAAAAAAATTACAAATGAAAAAGTAAATACAAACCAAAATTAACATCTTAGTTAGTTTTGAATAATTGCATCCCCAAATGTTGTGTATTGTCATGGCACAACAACCAAGTTTTAGTCTCAAACAAGTTGGAGTAAACTAGAAATAAACCCAATTGAAATCACAAAGTCAAAGTAGATATTTATAAATAATATAATTAATAATAAATATAATAATACTAATAATGATAATGGTACCAATAAAAATAGTAATAATACTAGCAATAATACTAACTATATATATTATGCCTACATTACAGATCGTAGGGGCCGAAGTCCTAAGCCAAATATTCTTGATTTTTTTGTTGTACTTATTCCGCAATATTTTTTTTTTATATTTCACAATAAACTTATTCTACGACAATTTAAAACTAGATAAATTTGTACATCTGTTCGTAATAACTAGGCCTAGCAAACTCTTATGCTTTCCTACTGCTATGTTCTGCTAATTAGGTATCTCCTATAGTGTTGTTGTCATTATTGATATTTTATTACCTGTTTAGTTTTTGGATATCTACAGTGGTTACCTTCCACTGCTTTTGTATGAATAATTAACATGTTTCTAATGAAACATGTGGATTACCCACTTTTCTTAAAAAAAAAAAAAAATTGTACATATAATATTTTTTTCAAAAAAAAAGTTGAGAGATATTTTTTTTAAAATATATATTTAATGACGCACAATATAAATAATTAAATGACAAGTGACTGTCAACATATAACTACTCAACTCATAAAAAAATAAGAACTTTAAGCTGTTATTTCAGTGGAATTAACTAGAAGAGTGCTATTTTTTATTATCCCAACTAGAAAATTAAGTGATATTAATTTCGATCTCAAACTAAACCTACGGCATCAAAAAGTCAAAACCCAAAGTCTTCTAAAATTATTTTGTTATGCAATGCGTGGGGTTAGTTGAGTCATGAATATCCAAAATACATAATTCTTGTGTCAAGAATCCGGCTAGTATGATATTAGTGTCATTTTAGTTTATATAACACCAACTTTAAAATCTATCGAATCAGCTTAAAACGGTGAATTTAAACCATTCAAACCGATTTATTGTACGATGATGTGTTAAATGTAAAATTTATATTTTTTTCAAGTTATTTATGTTGAAAAATGAATGTATTAAAGTTAACTTAAAAACTACATTTGACCACTTTACTTGATACTAAATAAATTTAAAAAATTATAAATTTTGTATGTAAATGTACAACTAATGAAGTAGATTGGTTTAAACGGCTTGGATTCGCCATTTGAAGCCAATTTGACAGGTTTTGAAGTTGGTGTTATATAAGTCGAAATGACACGATGTCATACTAGCCAGATTCTTTTTTTGTATGTAACAAGTTTCGTTTTTTATTTAATTTCTTGTGAACCAAAGACCTGTCAAAAAAAAAAAAAAATCATTTGTTAAATATTAATTAATCGTATACAATATTCGTATCTTCTTTCTATTGCTCGATCGGAAATAAACCTGCTGTTATTCCAAAGGGATAACAGGACCCTATTATTCGTATTTGAACTATTTAAAGTTTTCCACGCACAAATCTCAAGAAAATTCTTTTTTTATGTGTGAATCTCATAAAGTTCAACGGTTAAGATCGGAATACACGATCCTGTTATTTCTTTGGAATAACAGTAGATTTATTTCCCTATTGCTCGCTCTCTACTCAGTGCAACAGCAAAATTAGACATCAAAATAACAAAATTTGATTTGATCAGAGTATCCGACCCTCTTTCGGATTCTGTCCGTCCCTCCCTCGAATCCGTATCTCCAGGTACCGGATTCAAGCAAATTACAAACAGACGGCTCAGATTAACTCCAGTTAGGTCAAAGTCAATTCGGTACCTATAAAAAATATAGGAGTCTGTTTTGAGATTCGTGTCAAGTTAAAAGAACTAATATAGTCTGTTTGTAATTTACTTGAGTCAGGTACCTTTGGGTGATCGGAATTGCCCTCCCTCTCTCTCTGAATCCAGTTCAATACCTGATTGAGTTAATGAGATATAAATCGTCAATTTTAATCCGGCACAAATCTCAAAACAGAACCCCTATTTCTGAATAGGCACCCTATCAGCTTGTGAGTTCTGACGGCTGCAAGTATTGTACTCGGCAATACCTGACTATCCCTCTCGCACCTTCGAGAGCAGACTCACACTGTCACACACAGTCAGGGTGACTTGGATTTTCAAAATTAAGTGGAAAAGTACGGGTTCAGTACTACTTTACTTCTTAAAATTAATTATTTGTTCTTTTTTGAAACTGCAAAACCCACTAAACCAGTCTAAAAGCACTGTTAGTGAGAAACTTTGTTGTTTTTTAATATATAAAAAGTTTTATAGAAATTTTTGAGTCTGAATTAACTTTGTTGTTTTTTAATATATAAAATGATATTATTTTGTTGTTGTTTTATTATGTAAGAGTATACTATTTTTATTGTTTTTTTTATTATGTTGATTGTTTTTTATCTGGCACCTATTAATAATCTGGTGCAGGCAAATGTGAGGACTTTACAATGATGCAACTAATGTGAAAATTTGTACAATCCAACATATATTTTTCGGATTTTTCTGCAAAAGGGTCTCTTATTGTTGTTATTCCTTACTTGCAACGAGAGAAAATTTGATTGCTTCTTGCTTTATTATGTTTCTTTATTTCCTTTTCTTATAGAAAGAGAAAAAGAAAAGAGGAGAGGACATGCTTTGAAAAATATCAAATGTAGTGTAGTGTCAAACAAGGCAATTAAGCTGATCAATATTTACAAATGAACTGCAGGCTTAATATAGTGGCACGAGTCCTCGTCTTGCTTTCCGGATGACGCAAATTTAATTATGGAGAATAGCATCTAAAAGATGTTGGGGTGTACCAGGACCGTTTAATGAAAAAAATTACAAATGAAAAAGTAAATACAAACCAAAATTAACATCTTAATTAGTTTTGAACAATTGCATCCCCAAATGATATGTATTGTCATGGACTTCAATTTGGGTTTGCTGCCCGTCAGACTTAAATTTGCGTCCAATGGGCTCCATAACTGTTCGATCCACTTTAAAATTCGTGTGCATGGATATTAAAACAAATGTGCACGGATATTAAAGTGCTGTAGATTTTAAAGATGATTGGACGGCTATGGAACCCATCGAACTCAGTTTGAGTTCGATAGGCATGGAACCCATGGAACTTAGTTTGAGTCCGATAGGCATCAGACCCAAACTCATCTCATTGTCATGGCACAACAACCAAGCTTTTAGTCCCAAACAAGTTGGAGTAAGCTAGAAATGAAACCCATTCGAAATTACAAAGTGAAGGTAGATAGTAATAAATAGAGTGGAACTAGGGTGCTCCTAGGAGTACCAAATCCCTTTGTACTCTTAATTCTAAAATCTATCGAATTAACTTCGAATGACAAATCCAAACCGTTGAAATTCTTCTACCTTACGAGTGATGCGTCTACATGTAAAAATTTTAAAGTTTCAAATTAATTTACTATAAAGTCAAGTGGTTAAAATTAGAAGGTTTCTAAATTATTTTAATGCATTCATTTTTTGGAAGTCTTGTGACCACTTAACTTTATACTAAATTAGTTCGAAACTTTAAAATTTTCACATATAGACGTATCACTCGTAAGGTAGAAGGATTTCAATGGTTTAGATTCATTGTTTGAAATTAATCCGATATGTTTTAGAGTTAAGAGTACAAAGGGACTTAGTACTCCTAGGAGCACCCTAGTTCTACTCTAATAAATAATAATAAAACTAATAGTAACTATAATAATACTAATAATGATAATGGTACCAATAATAATAGTAATAATACTATCAATAATGCTAACTATATATTATGCTACATTATGGATTGTAGGGGCCGAAGTCTTAAGCCATACATCTTTCATTTTTTTGTTGTACTTATTTTGCATTTTTTTTAATTTCACAATAAACTTGTTCTACGACAATTTAATACAAGGTAAATTTGTACATGTGTTTGTAATAACTAGGCCTAGCAAACTCTTATGCTTTTCTACTGCTATGTTATGCTTAGATATATATCTCCTATAGCAGTGGCGAAGCCATGGTATAAGAATGGGGTCAATTAATTTCTATTTTTTTTCAAAAAAAAAATATTTGCAACTTATTATCTGTGTAATTTATAGTAAAATATTACTAATTAATAGTGTAAAATAATTTCATTTGGAATAAGAAAATTTTATATAATTGATTCACATGCACGTTTAATATCTATGTACTTATTATCTATGTAATTTATTATCTATGTAACTTAATATTATCTATGTAATTTATTATCTATGTAACTTACGATATTTATGTAACTTATAATCTATGTAATTTATAGTAAAATATTACTAATAGTGTAAAATAATCTCATTTGCAATAAGAAAATTTTATATGAGATTGATTAACAAATTGACTTCAATTGTCAATCACCTTCAAATAAGTTCGCTTGCAGTGTGATAATCATTGAAAAACTTAAATTTATTTCACAAACCAACCAGTTATGACCCAATTAATTAACTGTTAGAATAAATAAGATGACAAGTATGCATCCTGCAGATTTTACTATAGAGATAAATAATTACTAGATTTATCTATTCAAATGCCGAGATTTATTAACAGCCTGGCTTGGTTAAATATTTTAGGGTATTCAAATACTATCCAAATACCGCTTACCGCTTAAGCCTAAGGGCTAGTATTAGTGGTGTAAAAAGGTTTCTTTATTTTAATTTGCATCAAATCAGCCTGATCTGTTTGTAAAAAGAAAAACAGGAAAATGAAAAAAAAAAAAAAAACAAGTCAAGCTGCTTTTCTTTATTTTTTACATAAAGTTAATGCTTATGACACTTGTCTCGTTTGAAAGATTGGGGACAACAATCCTTGTTTATCTTCTCTTATAAAGATTTAAGGAGAAAATAAAACAATTTTTATCTATATATGAACTTCTGTAAAATATGATTGGCACATTTCACAAATTTAATTAACACTCTCTTAAGACCTATTTATTTATAAACTATATTTAAACAAGTTAGATCAATATCTAAACAAATTAAAAGTTGAGTGATGATAAATGCAATATATCTCCTAATGCACACTTCTTACATTATTGAGGTTTTTTTTGTTTTGGAAAATGTTAATATTTAAAAAAAAAATTTGAAAGTTGCACTTCACTCATTTTTATTAATAAAATTTAGACTATGAAAAATTTTCTGAACATTAATTTTTGTATACTAGATATAAATACTTATATATTAATATAGATATGTACAACTTTCGTATTAGGTATAAACATATTTGAAATGTAAATGAAAAGCAGAGAAAGAGACGCGTAAGAATAATATATATCTAATGAAGTATAAAACTACATAACAGACGTCTAAAAATTACAGTTTTGAACAATCCGGATAAAATACACGCTGAAATAAGCTAAACCCAATTTCAACGGAGTCGATATCCTCAGAGGCATGCAACAAAATCTTTCTGTTTAGATCCGGACCGTTCGATCAGAATTCATTTCAACGAGGATCTATGATGAACCTGCACGATCTTCTTTCGGGCAAGATCAACACTGGTTTTCTATGTCTAAACTTTTGGGCCGAGATGAAACTCCGGTCCATTTCATCAGCACTGGGAGATGGGAATGGACTATAAAATTAAGATCCGTCAATTAATGGTGCGTGGAATAGCATCTTTGGATTGAAACAAAGGGGAAAATTAAGATAGATGAAACTATGAAAGGAAGAGTTGGCAGCAATAACCACAGATAATATATATGTGTTCGTGATGAAAATTAAGTTAGGACCCACTGGTCGATCTTGCACTGTCAATTGCTGTTCTTTTCTGTATATTTCGTAAAAGACCAATGTCAAGACTCAAGAGTAGTGATTTGTTAATTTAATATCATATGCCCTAATGCCCGTATATATGTTATGTCGGCATATATGTTGGTGTGGTAGTGAGATTTATGAAAAGTGCCAATTTCAGAGTATGATGAAGGCAGAATAATTTGTTGATATATTAGACAGTTCATATGGGCCAAAGCCACTACCAGCTTGGGTAAGAGTCAGTCCATGTCCAATAGAGAGTGCAGTTAACTAACAATTAAGTATTGTTATTGGAGCAAAGAGAAGGTTTGGAGTTTCAACAGTTTGGATTCGTCATTTGAAACAAATTCGACAGATTTTTGAAGTTGTACTCACCAAGAGGCATCCCATAGATTTTTGAAGTTGTGCACACTAGTTTTACACTTTTTAATGATATCTAAACAATTGATAAAAATAACTTTATTATTTAATATAAGAACTAGTTATTGATTTAGTGGCAAAGGTAATACCCTCGTGTGAGAGATCACAGGTTCGAAACTTAGATGAATTTTTTTTTCTTGTGGATTTAAATAATTAAATAGCTTGACTTCTAACATTCACTTTAAAAAAAATCCTTGTCAGAAACCCTGTTACATCTTTGTCAAAGAATATGGTCAGAAGATGGATACTTCTTTTGATCAGTTTAAGACATTCTCAAAACGAAAAAAAAAATGGTAAATTAAAATTGACTTTTCACCTTGTATTTTTTTTTTTTTTTTTGTTATGGTTAGTGAAAATCGCCAACAAATTGTATTGATAAAAAAATTTATTTACACAATCAAAGAAAAATAAATTATATATACACACTAAAAGTCCAGTAACTGTCTATTTTTACCGCGAGATTGTCCATTGACTGATTCTTCTCGTTTTTATCATAACGACCTGATTCTTCTCGTTTTTGTCCTATCTAAGCACGTCAGCAACAAGAGAGAGGGGTGTCCGATGCCCATCGGACCAAATTCGGTTCGATGGGTGGTTTCTACCGTTTAATTCACTTCACTACAGCAGATTTGGGTATCAACGACCGTTATCAGCGACCGGCGCTTTATTTGGTCGCTGATTCCCTTTTTTCTTAAAAAAAAAAGAAAATCAGCCAAAAAAAAGCGACCAGCTTTTTCAGCGACGACTATCAGCGACCGGCACCATTAGTGGTCTCTGAAACACTTTCAGAGACCGGCGACAAATACTATCAGAGACGAAATTAGTGGTCTCTGAAACACTTTCAAAGACCGGCGACAATACTATCAGAGACGACATTAACCCGGTCGCTGAAACTTTTCGCTGAAAACCGCGAAACCCTTCCTTTTTCTTTTCTCTGCCGCGCATTTCCAAATTTTAGGTTTAAAAGCTCCGCCGATTCCCCGCGCCGACTCCACCGATTCTGCTGCCGTCCCGCCGTTCAGCTGTCGCCTATCTTCTCTATCGGTATGATGTTGTCCTTACACCGATTTTCTTTCATTTTTAGTTTCGTTTTTTATTTTTAGTTTTTAATTTAGTTTTTAGTTTTTAGTTTTTGATTGTTGTTTTTAGTTTTTTTTTTGCATTATTTCGGTTTTTTTGTTTTGTTTACTGTTTTTCTCTTTTTTTTGCTTTTTTTAATTTCTTTTTTTAATCCCTTTTTATTTCTGTTTTTTTTTTTCGTTTTTTTTCTGTTTTTGTTATTTTCTTGTGTTTTTCCCCCTTTTGCTTTTTTTTTTTTTTTTTTTTTTTTTTTCTGTTTTGCTGTTTTGCTGTTTTTCATTTTTTTTTTCTTTTCTGTTTTTCTGTTTTTCTGTTTTTTTTCCCTTTTTTTCCTATAGAATTGATTTTTTTTTTCTTCTGTTTTTAGTAAAATTGTTGATGTTTGCTCTTTTTTTAGGAGAAGATCAAGATATTCACCCGCTGCCACTCATTGCCACTCGCTCGCACCATAAGTATTCAATTAGAATTGAAATATATTGAAAATATTTGGAATTGGATTAGGATTAAATTGAGATTGAATTGGGATTGAATTGGGATTAAATTAGGATTAAATTGGGATTGAATCGTGTGAATCTATGTTAATATTAGTTTTCTATAGATGAACATCACACTTTGCTAAGTAAACCCACATTCTAAGTAATATATAGATGAATATCACACTTTGTTAATGGGTCATGTGTCATGGGTTAATCATAACTATGTATGCAATTTGAGGTCATTCCATGACTTGTAGCTAAGTGTAAAATTTTAGTTTTGTTGGGACTGTTTTATTGAAGTGGTATTTGCACCAGTATAATGAAATCATAAAGAGTTAGAAATTTATAGTTTTTTTTTTTTGCATGAATGACCTTATACTTGTTTCTATTTATATGTTTATCTAGGAATAACTAATAATTTTGATTTGTATTAATGTAGGAATAAGAATGCCGGTCATGACGTGAAAGACTGTAATTTTGGAATTTGGTTTCAATTTATATTTTCTAATATGAAGTTCTAAATATGCAGGATAAATTTGTCAGTTAGTTTTCGCTTATTTTATTTCATGACTTGAGAATTTTGAGGAATTTATAATTTGGTACTATGGCAAAATTATAATTGTTGTATGTCAATGTTATTACTGTTGTATCTCAAAACAGAATTGTAATTTGTACTATATTTGATAGTGCATTGTGCTGTAGTGAATAAAAGCAATACAAAAAACAAAATAAATTTTTTTTTAAAAAAAAAAAATACAAAATACCATCAGCAACCGGTTTATAGTATCTGCGACCAAACATTTGGTCGCTGATATCTTAAAATGACGTCACCAATTAATTTCAGCGACCAAAACATTTTGGTCTCTGATAACCTATCAGAGACCGGGATGACGTCATTCAGCGACCGGTGACGTCATCTGAAAAGCATCAGAGACGATACTTTCAGCGACCGGGTTATCAGCGACCAAATATTAGCATCAGCGACCAAATCTACTATCAGAGACCGGCGCCTTGACTTTCAGAGACCGGTTTCACCGGTCTCTGATGCTCGTTTCTGTTGTAGTGCTTCAAGATCTGTGCGCACAAATATTAAAACAAATAGCACGGATATTAAAATGATACGAGCAGATCTTGAAGTGGATCGGACATAGAAACCACCCATTGAATCTAGTCTGATGTGCATCGGACACCTCCCTCTCCCGCCAGCAACAAGGTCAGACGAAATCTACTCTTGGTAGACCTTATATATAACGGAAATTTGCATATATACCCTATCGATCAGCAACAATTTCTTTTTTTTTTTAAAAATGGATATAAGCATTAATTGTTGTGATGCTACATATTATGTTTCTCAAATGATAGTTCTAGTCTGTATCATGATATATTATGATACATCAATTTAATATTTTTGACGTGTTCTGTTGTGAATAAAACAATTCCATTATCATAATTGTTTATATTAAAAAAGATGTGAATACGTTGTTTATTTTTTAAATACAGTGTACATTATTTTTTGTAATTTAAAAATTGTTAAAACATTAATAAATGGACTGTTGAAACTCAACCATTTAATTAATATTTTAAATCATTTAATACAGTTAAAAAACTTTTAAATCAACTTAAGTTAAATTTATACTCTTTAAAAAAAATTAATTTCTTAGTTTTATTTAATAAATAGATAACATATCTTCAAGCTTTTTTTTTTTTTTTACTTTGGTTAATATTATCAAATATTTCAAATGAATTTACCAAAAAACATATATATAACTGTTCTTTTTCAAACTCCAAATTCCGTTTAAAGTAGGTCCTCCAATATTCTGAGTGTCAAAAAACATAATTCGCAATATTAGCAACATTTCAAATTACAAACTTCGCGAGGGTTTATCTAAAATACTACTTACAAAGTTAATATCGCCAAGTACTGTAGACTATTCAAATTTTAAGAAAATCTTCTTCTTAGAAAAAACAAAAGAAAATTTATAGAAATGAAATCCCCATTTTACCCCTGCGAGAAACTCAGAAACAGCCTATATATAAGCCGTTGCACTAGGTGTTCAGAAAGGCAGGCGTCCTTTAATTTCTCTGAAAGGTGACAAGTCTCTCTTCTCCATTTTCCCGCTATTTCTCTAAATTTCTCTTCCACTCTTTCTATAATTTAGTTATCATCTATATATATTGAGATTTTATAAGATAAGCTCACAAGTTTCGATTAGATATGTTATATTCCCCTCACAACTCACAAATTCTTTTTTTTTTTTTTTTTTTGTAGGACAACTGACCACTAGCCGCCGGACAATAGATTTATTAAAAGGAATATTTACATAATATTTTTACACACTCAAAATATAATCAACTAGTAATAAAACACACAACTCACAACTTATATAGTTTCTTATTTATCTTTTAAGGACTTGAATTTATCTTATTCACCTTTGAACTCTTACAATCTTTTCTCATTTATTCTTATTCACCTCTCTAACTTATGTGCCGTTTAAAACTGATTGTGCGTTCCTTCGTGCTGCCGAAATTTTTATTAATATACAAAATAACAAATTAATTTAACAATCTATACAATTTTTACAAAGAATTTGAAAAATATCCATACCAATGACTGTGTCATTGATTTCAGAAAATCAAACCGATTACAAATTCATCGGTTCCAGAAAACTGAAACCGCTCACAAAGTCATTAATTTCAGAACCGATGACTATATCATCGGTCCCAGGCTATATTCATATATTCACTGCATTTCATTATTGATCGGTCAAAAGGCTGTATTTACTTTTGAATGCATTAAAATTAATATAGAGTCAAGTGGTCAAAGGAGTTCAAAAAATGAATGCATTAAAATTAATTTATAAACCTTAAACTTTTGACCACTTGACTCTATATTAAATTAATTCGAAACTTTAAAATTTTCACATGTAGACGCATCACTCGTTAGGTAGAAGGGTTTCAACGGTTTGGATTCATCGTTTAAAGTCGATTCGATATATTTTAGAATCAAGTTCACAAGAGATTTGGTGAACTTAGGAGCACCCTAGTTCTACTCTCTCTATATATATATCTATCAATAGGCTGAATAGAGCTTATTATTAAAAAAAAAAAATCAGTGTCCATTGTAAATTATTATTAAACAAATCAATGTCCGTTTTAAATCTCAAATGGAATGTGAAGAGATGGAGGAAAGAGGAAAGAAAAAAAAAATCCTCATTTATTAATTAGTTTAGAAAATAAATTATTTATTCATCCATTATCAATTAATGAAATAAAAAGATTCTCATTAATAAGATTAAAGAAGGATGTCATGTATCAAGCATAGATTGGCTAAACTCAATGATGGACAGAGGATTCGGTTCCTCAAATCTTAATCCATGATCTCATATCGTATCTGACACATGTCGTATCACCGTATCCACATCTCTATTGAAAAGAGTTTAATGAAAAAAATCAACTTTTGCCTGGATAAAAGTAAATATAAAATAAATAAGATGCAACAAAATATAAAAATTGGAACTAGTTTTAGATCTATCCATAATCCATGTATCAAATAATATGTAAAATTAAGGCTCATCAGCTGACATCTGTACTCAAGTAGATTCAAACAATTAAATATCTGCCAAACTTGAAATTTGTTGATGTATAAATCATTAAATAATCTTCCTCAAGTACTTTTTATTTATTGCATTCTCCGAAAATTGAGTTATTACTTACATTTACTGGTCTAATCTTATAATCGATCTAGTTAGGGATACAAACGGACCGTATATTTGAATTTGAATCCGAAATTTTATGGATTCAAATAGTCAGATATAGATCATTTGTATTCATGCGGATACAAATATGAATCGGCTTTGTACCGATATAATTCAAATATTATTCTATCAGTATGGAACCCATTACCGATAGAAGGAAATTTGCAATGTCATACCGATAGATGTGAGAAATTCTTTTTCTACCGCTCGTATGTTTTGTATCGATAGAGGAAGCTTTTTTTTAACAAATTGATAATACTGGCTAGCCCCAATTTGCCAGCCATAATAACTAAAACATGCAATACTCTGTCCAAGGAACATAAATTTGAAAACATAATCGTCAAAAATTATAATTAATACTATGCATATTCATGTTTTATACGGAGACTATAATTTGACGCAATTGAAATATGTTTAATCGGTTATAAACTGCTGACAGTGTTAAATTATTAATTTTTAAATCGTCCAATTAAAAAATGACTGTTAAATTGTTAATTTTTAATACGATCATCATATAATCTTTAGTCAATATAACCGAGCTTAAATTTTTAAGTCCAAAACTCAACACGCATGCCTGAAACTTACAATTTTGAACGATTTTTTTTTTTTTTCAAATCAGATTTAAACTTTCAATTTCCCGTATCAAAGATATTTTCTTAGCAACTAGATCAAATATCAATTATAAACACTCATATATATGAACCAATCAACTACTTAAAAAATTGAAGATGACAACACGCATGCCTGAAACTTACAATTTTGAACGATTTTTTTTTTTTTTCAAATCAGATTTAAACTTTCAATTTCCCGTATGAAAGATATTTTCTTAGCAACTAGATCAAATATCAATTATAAACACTCATATATATGAACCAATCAACTACTTAAAAAATTGAAGATGATAGAGTAGGTGATAAAGTAGGATATTAAATCCTTACATTACAATGTTTATTAAGAAAAAAACAAAACAAAAGAACTCAAAGACCTATGAAAATTACCAAAGACCAAAACTGAGACAAAAATGTTCACCAAAATACAGTTAAGAGTCTAGAGATAATGTGCACATTTATTTTAGATAAACTTGATAGTGCTTGCTCAATTATACCAAAGAGTATTCACAGTAAATTAAAGTAAGACAAAAGAGGCCCATTACCATCATTAAAGCACTAAACAAGACCCATTAACATTATTTAAGCACTAGAAAGATGCATAAATCTACTCAAAAATAAAAACAAATTTCTCCCTCTCTTGGAAATACCTCATTTAGAAGGCAATCATTCCGCGGTATAAACAGGTTATGACCGTGACAGAACACCTTTAGAGCTGTAATTGTGATAGTAGAAACACGAAAAAAAATCAGAATATTCAGAACTATTTTTGGTACTCAACTTAGTAAAAATATGAATTTTGAAAAAAAAAAAAAAATAGTAGTCAAACCTAGGGATAGAACCGTGGCGCCGCAAGTCAAATTCAGTGGCCTGACGAAGGGCCCTTGCAAATGCCTTGAAAGTTGCCTCTATTATATGATGCGAGTTCTTCCCAGCAAGCTTTTGAAATTTAAACATTTAATAACTTAGAATTAGAACTTTTTGAAACTATGGGTTGCTAGGCCAGATACAACATACAAGTACTAATTCCAGTTTGGTATAATTCAGAATATGTTTTTGAACTATACCTATTGATTTCTTAATTGTAGTCTGGATTTGTTGCTATTCAATTTGACAATAATTTAAACTTTTTGAGTGAGGCTATAGTACTATGCATAATTTATGATCGGTAGGGGTACAAAAGTAAGATTACCCAGTTAAAAGAAAGACACTCCTATTTAGTAAGTATCGGACAACTTCTCACAAGCAAGCCCTATCTTAATACATTGCAATGACATAAACTCATACCTATGTTGACTTAATTACCAATCACATAAAAAAGAGAGATGAGAAGAAAAAATACATGGACATGGCGCACACCGGTCAGTAAATTAAAGTGAGATCATTACCTGATGGATGTGAAGTGTCATGCCAGATGTGTTAACCAAAGACTGGAAAAAGTGCTCCACTAGCTGAAACAAAAAACAAGTCAATAAATAAATACTCTAACTAATCATCTGACGGATATCATTTTTAGCAAAAGAAAAGGGTGGTACTGTACCTGAGTGTCGTATGTACCAACTCTTTCAGTTGGTATACTCAGATCACAACTCAAATGGGGCCTCCCTGATAAATCCTGAAAGAATATAACAAATAAATTAACGAGGATAGATATGCATTTTGCAAAGATAACATGCATATTAATTTTGAAATGAGACTACAGTACTATGAATAGCGCATACTGAAGTGAGGCTATGGTACTATGGATCAATATCTCCATTATTAAAGTTCAAACAGTCGATCTGAACTGTTCAACATCATCTTCATATGAAAATACACTTGTAAATAAAATTTTACATTTTTAACAATTTTTTTACTATTTTTTTAGATAGGTAGAATTTTTTTATATCAAGTGATTTTCGACATATCTAAAAAAAAGGAAAAAAAATCTAAAATATGTAAAATTTAGTCTACAAGTATATTTATGTATGGAGATCATGTTGAATGGTTCAGATCGACTGTTTGAACTTAAAATAAAGATATTGATCCATAGTACAATCCAATCCGCACCATGCATAGTACTATACACTCACTTTTAATTATGATATACACTATCAATAAGTTAAAAAGATATTAAGACTGTAAATAGATAATAGGTTTTACCAGTATAACTTCAATTGGAGCTGAAAAATGGCCAATTCGTTTTCTTTCCTATCTCCAAGTGCGAGTTGCCCAGAGGTCAAACCAAATGGCCAAATCCTGTTAAATGGTTAAAATTTCCTTTCCTAATCTCCTATGGTGCATGATATATAGTTTGTAAACAAAGGCCTCTTTTTAATGGTGTTCACTTGTGATGAGTAATTCAAACCATTACAAGTCAAACTTATATGCCTTTAAAACACCTTCACATGTAAAGTTATTAATATAATGAGAAACTTACAACTATACAAATTAACCCTATCAACAAATAAGCAAGCATATTTTTAACACAAAGGTTGTCTTTTTGCAAATTTGGGTTTTATTGGCAAAACTCTCAAAGTAACATGTATGTATGTATAATTACCGTGCCAATAGCAAGTGCAACATCTTCATTTGTATGGTGATCATCAATGTGGATATCACCTGATGCTCTTACATAGACATCAAATAACCCATGTGAAGCAAGTTGCTAGAGAGAACATAAAAAGAAAAGGAAGTCAACAATAATCAGAAAATAATAAAGAGTGAGGCTATGATACTATGCATAGCGCAGATTGGTCCGTACTATGGATCAATATTTTCATTTCCAAAGTTTGAATAGTTGATCTAAACTGGTCTAGAATTTATAGATCAAGTGATAATCTACCCATCTAAAAAAATAGTAAAAATATTCTACAAAAATGTAAAATCTGATCTACAAGTACACTTTCATATGGAGATCATGTTGAATAGTTTAGATTGATGGTTTGAACTTTGAAAATAGAGATATTGATCCATTGTTCAGATTAATCCGCGCTATCATAGTATCATAACCTCATTCTTAATATAAATATTTGACAAAATTAATATGCTCACATCTAACATATGATCCAAGAAAGGTATTCCCGTGCTTGAATCTGAAATCCCAGAACCATCAAGGTTTATCTTAACATGCACATTGGTTTCCTTTGTTACTCTCCTTACTTCGCCAATCCTACAAGCTGCCAATATTGAATTACAATTTTAGAACAGATCAAGTAATCACTTCTCTTCCAATTTTTTTTTATTTCTACCAAATTACCAGTAAATTTAAAAGCATAAAAAAAAACTTATACACCAATATTCAATCAATTAATTCAAATAGAATGATTTAATTTACATATATGCCAAATTATATATCAAATTGGAATTTTAGTACAAGCTACTTATAAATCAAATACTTACAATTTCATTGATTTCTACCAAATTAGAATTTTATAACAGATCAAGTAATCACTTTTCTTATAATTTCATTGATTCCTACCAAATTACCAGCAAATTTAAAAGCTTAGAAAAAAATATAAACCAATCCAAGCTGCCTATACCAAATTAGAATTTCAGAACAGATTCATTGGATTACAATTTCATTAAATTTCTACCACATTACCAGCAAATTTAACTTACATGAAGATTGCTGAAGCTTATACCAAATTAGAATTTCAGAATCGATTCATTGGATTACAATTTCATTAAATTTCTACCAAATTACCAGCAAATTTAACTTACATGGAGATTGCTGAGGAGGGATAGCGGCAACGCTGTTTTCTTCAGTCATATGAGCATTGAGAGAAGCCATTGACATGAGAATCAGCCTTGATTTCAGCTTAGAATGTCGAAAGCAAGGTATGCAAGGAAAAAGAAGCGATTCAAGTTTAACTAGGGTTTTGCGAAGAAGAGTATGAGGAGAAGATACAGGTGTAGAGAGAGACAAGGAACGAATTGAAGTACTCATTTAGTGGATTCAACAAAGGGAATGGTCACTCACTGGTGGTGAAGTAGCGGCGAAAGGCGACTCGGCGAGTGTGTAGCTTTCTTCAAAAGAGAATAAGAATTTATATCAACTGGTGTAACATAATATTTATGTTTAGATGTGAGCTGTCCGATCAGAATATTCTATTATCAGATTCTGATGTGACGGTTTGGACCTAAACTTAAATATTCTGTTACCTCAGAGAAGCAATAGGAGCGATCCGATGGGCGTCGGTCTACACTGTCTATTGCCTGTCTAAACCGTCTGATCTCATCAAAAGTCGTGTACACTTATCTTAGTGCAGATCGGTGAGCATAAAAAAAAGATGCGGATTTTGATAAACTTCTTACAAAACGAATTTTTGGGCCGTTCTATTTTGATTGTGTTGGGCCCACAGCAGAATATCTTCTGCGAAATCCCCACAATTAATCCTGTGGGTTAAAATTGTAAAAGCAACTCCATATCAGAGCCAGGTTATGTTGCGTCGGATTTTATATTTTTACGTGATTAATAATGAACCATGATTAACTCCTAATGAGTAGCATCAAAATATTATTATATATTCTTCTCAAATGATTGACGTTATTCTATTTTTTTTATTTTCTACATATCTAAACAAACAAAAAATATGAAGAAATGTAAAATTTGATCTATCAAATGGAGGTTATGTTGAATGGTTCAGATTGCTTGATTGAAATTCAAAAATATAAATATAAATCGATAGTACTGAAGGTTATGTTGAATGGTTCAGATTGCTTGATTGAAATTCAAAAATATAAATATAAATCGATAGTACTGACCAATCTGTTCTACTTAATATCATAGCCTTACTCTTAGTATAAATATATGACAAAATTAAAATCCACTTTACTACAATTAAAGTATCAAAGAAATAAACCTCACATCTAACATATGATCCAAGAAAGGTATTACAAGCTGCTTATATCAAATTAGAATATCAGAACCCACCGATTAATCACTTTACTTACAATTTCATTGATTTCTACCAAAATACCAGTTAATTTAAAAGCTTAAAAACATATGTTAGATTTTAGAAGCTGCTTGTATCAAATTACAAGCTAATATTCAATTAATCCTACAAGCTTCTTGTATCAATTCATTGTTATTAGAACTCCCAACTTTTTGGTGATATTATTTTTAGTGTTTATATTTGCATAGTACAGTATTTTTCAATTAATTTAGAGTTTATACAATTTCTAAAAGCGAATATCTGATTTGAGTCGCTTCTTTATTATCTCCTCCAAGCGTTTTTTTAAAACATCCCACATATCTGCATCCATATCTACATCCGTTTACTATCTGCATCCATATCTACATCCGTATTCGCATATATGAATTTAATATCAGCATTATCAGCTCCGGATCTGCTCCGTTTACACCCCTAAGTTATAGCATTGCTCTAAAAAAATAAGTTACATTATAGATAGATATATAATCTGGGATGTCGCGGTTACAGTATCATCTACAGTTCGCACCAACTCTCATCCGTTCGATTTTCATTTTGTATGTTTTATTAATCAAAGAACCAAATTTTGATTTTTCTCCTGATCTCTAGTCCTCTAAGGTCATGTTTGGTTGTGGAGTAAGTAGTTGAGTAAACCCTTTAATCCACCTTTAAGGAGTCAAATGAGAAGTAAATTTGAAAGAGTAAGATGGAGTAGCATTTGAGTTAATTTGAATTAAGTTATTCTACTTCTCTAGGTGGAGTAATTTACTCCACTTGTGGGTCCTACAATTAGAATAACATCATTTTATAATTTTTTTTTTTTCATTAGCTTACTCCACCAAATTCTAACCAAAATTCAACCAAACATAATTATTTTAATTCACTTTAACTTAAAATAAGAAATTTAATCAGGAGTAACTTTATTCCATTGTAACTTTACTCCAACCAAACATTGACCCTAGGCTCCGAACATTATTCTTTATAGTACCTGTGACTGTGACACGTAGGAAAAACAAATTACGCAATTCAGTACCTACATCTACATAGACATAGTCAACAAAATTGACTTAACCTGTGGTACAGCAAAAGCCGGAGTACCTTCCCAAAAGTTTCACCTTCTCATTGCGCCTCTACCGACAACATTTCCCTCCTCTCCGTTCATCTTCGCCAAAACCAAACAACGCCACAGTTAACTCGAGCAACAGAGCCTAATTTTATAGTCTTTCCTTGGTTCACTTTGCAAGTTGCAACACCATCTGTACTGCTCTTTCCCATTCGCTATGGAACGCTTCGACTTCCATCGAGAGCTTACCACCCATCAACCCACTAGAAAGGCCTTACTCTGCTTCATCTTGGCCCACACTCTCCTCAGTCTCATATACCACTACTCACTTACAATGTTTGTTTGTATTTCTGATTATACTTGCGTAAGAATCTCTGCACGTTGCCTGTTCGATGAAATGTCTGAGAGAGGGATTTACCGCAATATCACCAATATACTTGTTTTATGCACTGGGTTGTACAACAAGGAAATGGTGTTGGGCTTGGAGATCATGGAGAGAGGTGAGGTGGAGGCAGGGTAGTTCTATTGAGGGTTTGCTTTGGTTGGTATACACATGGTGCGGGACGGGAGAGGTATGTAAGAAGTTGTTTATTCACACTTTGATCTATGAACAAATGCTTATAAAGAAATCTATCACATGCTTTCTTTGCAGGTATTTGTTCTTCCAAATCTACGAAGTATCATATCTTCTTTTTACTAATATCCAAAATTAAATGCCACATAAATATTTTCATGTAAATTTCAGTAACAATGCCTTCTTGATCTAATGGAAAATACCAAAATTAGGATAGCATGTTAAGTGCCTGCTATTAATGCATGGTTTGGTGATATTGTGCCTCAAAAAATGGAACTTTGAATTTGAACCATGAGATTATATTGGAGAGTATGGATTACATAATTATAGAACCATACTTTTACAATAAGCATCTCTGCATCAAATCCAATTGCTAGCTCAGATTCTTATATTATGGTCAAGACTTGGTTCGTAGAATTTAGAATTTATTGTTTTAACAAAAACATAAGTTTGTTGTTAAACTTAAAATATCAGTGTGCTAAAAGTAATATGTGCTACCAATTTAATACAATAGCAGCATCATCATGACATGGATCCATAAAACACAAAACAAAAAGTTTCTGCGGTCAATAATATACTACTTATAATCACATAGTTTTCGTTTTCAAGTTTATTTTTATCAATCATCATTGTGATTAGAGAAGACAATTAAGCCTAGGCCCAGTTAAGTACACTCAGCCTACTCAGCCTGACAGATAGTCTGGCTCAATATTCATTGGGCAAAGTGATGGAATTGTCATACATGCCAAGTTATTTTGGACTGAAATTCATAAGTTTAATTTCTGAAATTAACTATGGATTATACTATATTGGGCCGCATATATTATGGGCCAGAATTATCTGCACTATCTCTGAATGGGTGCATCTGAATTGGTGCGACCCAACATGTGCAAACAAACTGGTGCTTATTGTTTTATTATGCAGTAGCAATTCGGAATTTAATCAATCCATCTGAATTCGCATGTTCCAAAAGACAGAGAGAAAGTGAGGAGGGGGTTGTTTGATCGGTGCTAGCACTCCGACTCACAGTTGTTTTTGAATCTGTTTGTTTGTGTGAATATCGGTAGAGATATAGTTGCTATTGCTGCATACATCCGACACATAAGGAATAGATGGAAGTTACTACTTACCCTAGCACTTGAAGTCTTTGCTGCGCTGCTTGTGGTAAATTCTATCTTAGATTTAATTTTACACATGGGTCCTGATTCAGATAGTGATGAATTGACTGAATTGCAATTGAACTGTATCTCTGCCTGAAACCTTACACAGCCATTGTTGGGCCTATAAACAGGTGGGGTGAAACCTGGGCTTAAGAGTTTGGCCCACTGGCCCATCCCACCTTGTAAAATGATTTAATGTTGCCTTTTTTTTATTGTTATTGTTGTTGTTATTAGGTATCGTTATTATTATGTAAATTGCTTGCATATTATTTCATTTTGTATTAGTTCATTAATAAGTAATATGAATGTTGTGATGTATTTTAATGTGTTTAATGTAGTGGCGGAGTGTACCAAGTTCTATGCATTGTATGATTAAAGTAGACATGCTAAACTATAATCCTATTAGTTAGTGGTATTCAGTTTTTGGTGCTTAATTGTATGGTTCATACTTCATAGTTAAAGAAAATGAATAAGGCAAATCACCTTGTTGGCCTAATGCAAGATGGAGTAAATTTTTAAGACAACAGACCGAGCCTAGACTTCATGCAGGCCGGTGAAAATGTACTTTAATTGACAATCCAATTTCAGTTCAAACCCATAATAGGATCAGGTTTCTAGGTACATTTTCATATGAAGATTGTGTTTAACGGTTCAGATCGACTGTTTGAACTTTAAAAATAAAGATATGGACCAATAGCACGGATTGATCCGTAATATGCATATTACCATAGACTCACTCTTGAAGTTAATATTTTTTCTGTTTGATAGGAATTCTTGGACTCGATATCATTATGTGCAGGATATGCTAGCCCGGCCTATTGCCATTCTCACTTGGACATGGGGTCCATAACAAAAATCTTTAGCAAATCATTGCTCGGAAGAGAAACCTTATATTCATCAAGTGAGATTTCAATCCTACGGCTCAAATGCACAAATTAAATTATTGTGGCCGTCGGGTGAAATTTCCTTTTTTTTTCTCTCGTTGGATTCTATTCACCATATCTTCAAGCAATTAATTCTTGCATCATATTCTGTCCAAACCCCTTCTCGCCTTATTTCCTTCCTCCTCCACTTGTCCACTCTTCTATCTTCAAATTCTAGATCTACAATACTTTTAAAGGAGCCCTTTCTCCTTCGCTAGGTTGAATCTGAAAATTCAGGTACATTTTTTCCATGTTGATCTAGGGTTCTCTAGTATAGTTGTTGAATTGTTATGTCCTTTCTGAGGTTTTTTTTTTTAACTTCACTGCCCTTTGTTATGTTGTTTTGCATATTTGTATATTTGTAGTTCTGTTATGAGTTATGACCGATATTCTTTTAGATCTAATCATATTTGGTTATTATATTAGAAAAAGCAACCTTGTTTATTTAGATCTAGCCATATTTGGATGATATTCTCTAAACTAGAATTTGTTAGTAGACTTTTTTTGTTCTAGATCTTACAAATCAGACGGACTAATATAAATTATATATTTTGTTCCTCGATCGTATCGATTTGACGATGTTATCCTTTAATTTTGAAGTTATTTAATTCAGATCTCACTGATTTGATGGCTTTATCGTAATCGTCGTGTTATTTTCCTCAATCACTTCGATCTGATAGCCTTACATTTCGTAATTCATTTTTATAGAGTTATCGTCTTTGGAACCTCATTATTTTGATAATTAAGAAGCTTTTTATTGATTATTTCATTGATGTTCTACTGAATTTTACATATCTAATGGAGAGCTTAGATAACAATTTAATAGCATAAAGTTTTATAAAAATCATTTCTATGGGAGTTAGTCATTATTTTGATAAGAAACTTTTAATTGATTAATTCATTCATGTTCTACTACTGTATCTTACATATCCAATGGAGAGCTTAGATAACAATTCAATAGCTTGGCTAGAGTTTCAGCTTTTTGCGTGTATAAAAATTTATAAAAATATAATGGAGAGCTTAGATAACAATTTAATTGAATAAACTGTGAGATTGAAACAGTTACTTTATTAGCTTCTACTTTCATATAAAAGAACATATATTGAGAGTGCAGAAATATAGTAGTTCATATGAGAAGGCATAATTTACGTTGAGAAAGCTCTAAATATTTCTATAAATGTTTGTTAATTCTGGCAAAAATAAGGGCTTGTATGAAATTAGTCTAATGCTTTGTTTTGAAGTTGAGATATATTCTTTAAATTTGTTGATTGAATGAAATAATTTTGGAAAATTTTACTTGAACAATATTATATTGAATCTGCGTGTCCTTGCCCTTAAATATTGATGTTTAAAATTGATTACATTGATAAATGTTCTTTTGTTGGTTCTTTAAGAACCAAAAAAGCAAATATCTTTAATATGTCACATAGATAATCATTTCCTATATGAGTTGTTGCCAAAACTAAGTAGAGTTGTTAAAAGTAATTAGTAGATCTCTACAGTTAGTATTTTCTTAGATATAGACCTTCAGTAGTTTTCAGAACAAGTTGCCTAAATTGAATAGTTTTCACCATCCTGCTTAAAAAAAGACAGAATTTACATGGAAATATATACAGTTGCCAATTGGAAGGATGAAAGATGTTTGAGGTTGCCTAGTTGAAGTAGTGGCAGTGGCCATTTTGCAGTTAGTGTATTGCTCCAATAGTGTAAATAAAATGTTCAATTTACTACGCATTTTTCCCAGAAGGAATCCTAAAAAATTGTGTAAGCTGTACAGCTTTTCAAACCAATAATACTTTCATTAAATAACACATTAATTTTACATCAAGAAGGCTTCATAATACTTTGACTGAGCTCATTTACTTCTAATCTCTTATTTGATATGTACTTCATTGTTGGTCTAAAGAATATGTAAGACAGCTTTAACAGAAAACACTGTATCATTTGCAGGAACATTGTCAAAATGGAGAATACTACATCTGGGGTGAAACGATCTCGTGAACCAAATGATGAACTGGTTGAATTACAGCCAGACCATAGATCTCAACATGTTCTTGAAGACAAGTTCCTTAAGCCGCTAACGACCCGTAAACACATGATAAAAAAAAAGGTACCATATGATAATCGTTATGAGGAATATGTGATACAAGCTGGTCTGTTTGGCGTTCACCAAATCGGGCACATACCCGCAGATCATGCACTTATAAGTGCTCTTGTGGAGAGATGGCGTCAGGAGACGCACACATTTCATTTCCCAGTTGGGGAGATGACAATCACACTTGAAGATGTTGCTGTTCTTTTAGGGTTGCGGGTTGATGGGGACCCACTTTGTCTCCGAACAGATTGTGATTGGTCAGCTGTGGTGGAATCCTTGCTCGGAAAGAGAGTAGAGAAGAGAACATTTCGACTAAGAAGCAAAGTGGCCATTAATATTTCGTGGTTGAGTGAGTCTTTCTCTGAATGTCCTGAAGATGCATCTGATGTCGAGGTGCAGCAGTATGCAAGGGCATATATGCTAATGCTTATTGGCTCCCTTTTGTTCACTGATCATTCAGGGGACTCCATCTCTGCTATATACCTCCCGCTTCTTGCTGATTTTGAGAGAGCCGGGAGATATAGTTGGGGAAGTGGCGTGCTGGCATATCTATACAAAGAACTTTGCTTAGGAACTAAGCCAGAACGGAAGCAATTCGGGGGATCAGTTTTATTGCTGCAACTTTGGTCTTGGGAAAGGCTCCCAATGGGGCGTCCAAAGTACCGAAGAAATGTTGAAGAGCCTCAACTTGGTGTTGGTGATGATTTAAACCGAAGACCTCCACTTGGTTTTGGTTGGTCTGGGTACAAGCAGTTTGCAGATCATGTGACTTGCAGAGTACAAGACTCCTATCGTGTGGAGATTGATGGATTGAATGATGGGAATGTGAAATGGCTCCCATATCAGAACAAGATGCATTTGCTCCCACCAATATGTGCAGAAAGTAATTACTTGTGGAGAACCACAGCTCCGTTAATTCACTTCTGGATTGTTGAGATGTACAATCCAGGAAGAGTTGCACGGCAATTCGGCCGATACCAACAAATCCCACCAGATCTCCGGGACACGATAGAATCACTGCATGACATGCAGAATGGTACTGGTGATAATTGGCCCAAAATACATCGAGAGTACTTGCGATGCTGGAGAAATCGAGATGACATGTGTTTGGTTGACCCAAGGCCATATGATGCATCTCAGCATGAGGAATACATGCGATGGTTTTCTAACGCTTCCATTTTGTATCTCCAAAGTCCAAATGGTGTACCGAATACATACAGCTCAGTAAGATCCCTAAAGTTCTCTCGTCTTTTACTCTTTACTTCCTTTGTCAGGACTTAACAGTTTCATTTTTATATGATAGGCCCAAAGTCTAAGGCAGATTGCGGCAAGTATTGTGGAGAGATTCCAAGATGTGGCTGATATGGAAATGAGAACGTTTGGTCGTGATTTACTGCATAGTTGCAAGGAGGCTATAAAGGATATCCTTCAACCTGTTAATGGTGAGTACAACATCTTTGCTGCCTTAGACAATGAACTGATCCAGCAGCCGGCTGTTGAGCCTGTGCATGATGACGAACCAGAACCATCAAATCGTCGAGCAAGGAGGGGCTGAAGGTTTTACATTTACTTAGTATTTTGAAGATAAACAGGCAAGAGGTTTCATGGTGTTGAATTTGTTATTTGTCAGTCTGATTTACCGAGTACTTTATGATTTTTATCCGTTGTTTGTTGAACTTTATTGTTTGGAGAATTTGTGCTATTGTAATAATTGACTTGTTGGTTGTGTGGTTTGGTTGATATTTTGGATATTTAGTATTTATAGACTTGCTTTTTCGTTAGTCTATATAAATTATTTGATACTTATCTTATAGCCATGAGAATCTTATGGATAGAATATCATAATTGCAAGTTTTTTTAACTGCTCTAGTGAGTGCCCGATTATCTGATGGAACAGAGGTATTGCTTCCCTTGCTTACAACCTAGTCATTATTATATTGATTAATCGAGTGGACCATTAGGAGAAAAATAAAAATTTCTTCTCCTGCATATCATCTGTCTGTACTTGCTCAAAGTTTATCCCATAAATTTCTCTGTTATACTATTAATAGAGTTTTGTTCAATATCATTCTCTTTCATGGAATTTTTGCGTTTGATGAACCTGGGATAAGGACACATGGTTGTGTTTGGGTTCAGGTCTGATGTTCTTAATTGCACGTTGGGATCATGCGGTGGTTTATTTTATTTTACTATTTTTTTTTTGGCAGTAAAACCCGTAGGTAATTTTATTAATTTAAAAATTTTCAAATCAGTTGTTGCATAAGATTAGACAAGAAATATCTTAGAAAACACTCAGCTGTGAACATTTGATAAATTATCATGTATGTTCTTAAGGCTGTACTCCAGAAACTGCTGCCGCAGAGGAAGGGGAAGGGACGGAGAGGAAGAGATGTGGGGGTTGTCTACCTCCAAACAGTAGAGTTTACACCTCGAATTGGAGGTTACAGATTTTGTGAAAAATTCACAGTGCGTCCTCCTCTCCTCACCTCACCTCCAAACAGTGACTTCTCCCCTTCGCTCCTTTTCCGCTTCCCCCCTTCTAGAGCAAGTAAACAAGATGGGCCGCCCGTAGATACGCGTATTTCTCCTTCCTTCCCTTTAACGAAAGGGTTCTCCCCCTCTCTGGAGCACAGCCTAAGTCTCCTCAAAAGATGATCATTTCCGGTTTAAGATGTTAGAAATATTTGTATTTATGTATGTTTTACATCGATTGAAAATAAAAATGTTATACATGTATGTTTTTCTCCCAGAATAGCATTTCAAAAATTAAAATTGTTGTACCTTGGAAATTTTAAATACCTGCTCTGCTTATGAAATTTCATCAATAGAAATTGCACGAGGAGTATATTATTTCATCATCTACTTTGAAATGCTTAACATTATTTCAAATAAAAATTTATCTTTCAATTTATATTCCTATAAGAAGTCTAAAGTTTGTATAAATTGAACTCGAGTCAGATCTTACTACAAATAGTCCTACAATACAAAGAATCCAAGTCAAGTTTGCAAGGCTACTCACCTCTGTCAACAAGGTCTCGATATCGAGTCGCTTGGGGAAAATGTGGCATGTTGAGCTAAGTCGGGATGAGACCAATACCTACTTCAAGAAGGGATGGCCTGAGTTTCTAAAAGCCCTGAGTTTCTAAAAGCCCACAAGATTCAACTTGAGATCTTCATGTTGTTCTCTTATGAGGGGCAATCAAATTTCTCTATTGATATTTTTTTATCAGACATCCTGCCTCAAAGTGTACAATGGCAGTGTATATAGGTGAAATTGATGCTCAGAGAGATTTACAGGTTCCGGAGGGTCGCCAGGCCGATGATGGTTCTGATGACGGTTAGTTCTATTGTTGTGTATGTGTATTTGTTGGCTTGGTTCTGGTTAATTGCTGTTACAAAATTAAACATAGGTGAAAGGAATTTCACCCTTTTATGCCCAATGGTCATATAGATTTCAGTTTACTATAATAGGCTAGCTAGTGGCTGATGCAATTACAATTTACAACGAATTTTGCTTTTTCTATATCAAAATTTGAATTAAAACTGAGGACTAATTTAGAAATTTATATGCTCGACTGAAAAATTAAGTATCCTACTAAACTGGTCAATATTTTTGATGAAATAGTAAATGATTGATATGACCTTTTCTGACATGCTAGTCAGTGAGTTAAAAAAAATAATACTTGGTCTAAACTCGGGCGAAATTGGGGCTAAGCCATCTTCTCGATAAAAGACAAAAGATTTTGTGGCTCCAATTTAAGACATTTTGGTCTCATTGTATTTTTTAATTAATGCATTAATGGTACCTGCTACAGGAAGCAACTCTGACGATTCGTATACTAAGATCTTAAGATGAAAGTTCTGAATACATCAAAGAAAAAAACCGACTCTGAAAGTTCCTACTCTAGTTCAGACGATCACAACTCTTATGATACTGAATTTACTGGTGAAAAAATATATAAATTACTTGTTCAATTGTTTTTCTGTTTCTTTTTGGTGGTCATTTTAATTCATTTACCAGTTTGCAACAGTATGGACTATTCGTACATATATTTTATTTTTTAATAAAGGGTAAAATAAATATTTTATAAATCTAAGATGAGTTTTAGAAGGATAAATATAATATTATGAATTTTAAAGAGAAAATACGTAATTTCAAAATTTTTGAGGGGTAACATAAAGTTCCTTCTTTTTTTTTTATAGTTATTTTACTTCCTTTATCGGTTTGCAATGATATGGATTATTTGTAATAGGTCAAGTTTCAATTATGAAGAACTTGGGAGGGAATGGAAAGAAAATAAAACTTTCTATTGAATTGTGTTTGATTGACAAAATTATGTCTGAGGTGAAGAGTACAAGAGGTGAAAGATTTAATCTTGTATCATTAAAATTAATATAATCGGTTTCCCTTCCGATTTGGAGTATAACGGATGGAAAGAAATTTTGTTGCAAATATTGTTGGAAAAAATAACACAAATGTCCACTTCTATATTTTATCTATATAACTCTTATATAAGTTTTTTTTGTCACAAATCTACAACAGCTATCAAATTTCTTATTAACCTTCTAAATTTTAATCAACCAAATAATAAATAAGACGGAAAGGAAAGTTAAATTTATTTTTCCTCATTAATCATCCAAACATAAAAAAAATTAAATATGTTAATCTTCCCTTTTTATTCCATTCTATTCCCTTTTATTCTTCCCACCCCCTTCCTTCCTCTACTCTCCATCCAAACAAGGTGTAAGAAAAGGCTTCTGTGACGACTCGCAATATGAACTCACAGAAGGCATGCATGGCCACTGTGAGGAATGAAAGGCGAGAGGCATACCGTGTGAAATACAAAGTCTGTGGCAACTACAATAACCTTGGTAAGGGGTGGAGCAAGTTTTGTGAGGCGAACGGTGTTCGTTTATGCGACCTTTGCCTAATTAAAATTATCGGTGACAATGAATTCCTTATCAAAATTAAGCGCCACTAGCTGTTATATATATTATATATGACCATATTTGGTTTGTGTTTGTTTGAGGCCATATATGTAGAATCAGCCATTAAAATTGTATCAGTTTTAACTTTTTAAGTGTCTTATGCATCATTAGTTTGTATTAGTCTTATATTATGTAGTAGCAGCTTGGACTCACTAGTAATTGATTGGAATTAGAGGCAGCCCGATGGGTTCTATGTCAGGTCAGAGTTGTCTGATCTACATTAAGATTCGTTTGAACAACTTCAATGCGGATTGGATGACTGCAATCAGGCATTAATTGAACTGAAGTTGGTATGATCCCCATTGGAACATCCCCAATCGATAATTGGTTTCATATGATCCTAAGTTTTCATTGCGCCTTAGTACATGTACGTACGGGTACATATATAGGTACATTATAAAAAATAAAATCAGATTCTACCTAGTGTAGTATGAATATAAACGCAAAAAAAAAATAAAAAAAATGAAAGAAGCAGATTTTTTTTTATGCTTGTGGTAAATGTAACATTAAATTGATGTTGGACTCAATTTATGAGGCTAAGATAGTGATATTTGTTTTGTTGATAACACTATAATTGATGTAAAACTTTGATCAATTTGGGAGCACTCAGAATAGTTGGGCCAGATCAAATTAATTAACTGTTAGGTTGAATCAATTGATCAACTAGTTGGGTCTCAGCCATAAGAATTCAGATCTAGTCAGATAGACAGGTATATAATAGAATGAGATGAGGACCGTTTATTTCAATCTGGTACGAATCTCAAAGGCCTCTTGTTCATATAAGGCAAGTCCAAAGTAAAATTGTTTGACTGGAGTTTCCTCAAATATGTGTGGTAGCTGAGGGGATATTCCAACCATAATGAAGATACTTGAATTTTTTTAAAGAAAATAAAACAAGTGCATACACTTTTACAAAGGAGCTCTACTATTGGTCTATTGATTTGATTGAGGGGATATGAGACCTTGATGGTTAGTTTAGAGAAAACTAATTTTGGTGTAGCATGTTGATGTAACAAGAGAATTTTTTTTTTAAAGTTCAAAAGTTGGTGCAAATAAAATCTGAGTGCAATACTGAGATCTACATGGAGAGAAATGGAAAATCAGCAACAAGAGTATATATAGAAAACGATTTTTTTTTCTTTATCTAGATGAACTCGTGAGAAACAAGAATTCATATCACCCAAATCAACATAATATTTATGTTTAGATTCGGACCGTCCGATTGATATCCAACAAAAGTGCAGAAGAGTTACGACTAAAAAGAATAGTCCGGATTCACTAATTGTCCTTATCGCCGGGCGTGTCCGTCGTCTCCATTCAGACTATCTCGCGTGGCGCTCAGCTAATCTCTGTCCATTCGGTGGCTGCCGCGTGGATCGTCGAGCTTTTGCACAATTACCCGGTGGCCAAGGCGGGCCCCACTGCGCATTGGCCACTGTGAGGGTGCCACCTTGTCGCCCACCAATGCTGCTGGGCGGGACCCCCACTGCCTATTGACCACTCTGCCCGTGCCACCTGTCGCGCACTCACGCTCCCGCGCTGTCGCCTCGCCTGTCACGGTCGCGTGCTAGCGGGCAGCAAAGAGGTCTGTCGGAAATCGATCTAAACCGTTGATTTGTGTCGACATAGGGACTGCACTTTGATTCATTGATTGTGATTCCTTCGGCAAAGTTGGTGTGTTCGCGCGTGTAGAGATCAGCAAAATGCGAATGAATGGGTCGCTCGAATGAGCTGCTGAAGAGGGCATTGTAAGTTTGTAGCGGCCGAAGAAAAATATTTCCTGAAAAACCACTGTACGGACACACACATCAGGGATTTTATGTATGTCATAAGGGATTGACAGATATTAGTATTTAAAAAGAATTATAATAAATAAAGAAACAAAATTACTAACTTTTAATTTTCAGTGGACATATATTTATATCTTGTCCATTATTTGATAAGAGAACCTTTTACTATTAGTAAATCCGGACCGTTGTTTATAACTTGGCATGAATTTCAAAGTCCAATAATATTGCCTCCTGCTAGTCCGAATCTCAAACTCGATGAAATTTAATTTCAAATCATAAAATGAGGATGATAGGGCCATGTTACACAGGCCCTAAAAGGCTTAAAGAACATTTGGGATTCGGACCTTGCAATTAATAGGCCAACTCAGAATATGAAAGAAAAGCCCAATTAAATAACAGGCCGACATACCGGCATAACCGGTATAAACCGACATAACTGGTATAAACCGACATACCGGCATAACCGGCATAACCGTAACACACGGCATGAAACCGCTACACGCGAGACAACAAATAACCGACTTCCTAACTGCTCCCAGGAAACTTGCAGAGGGCACGGTTAGGAAGGAGGATATAAAAAGCCTTAGATTTTCTGAAAAGGGGATGGGATTTGCCACCAACAAAAACTACGCTAAGAGAGATATCGATAGGGAAGAGTAGAATATCTCACATCCTCATCCCAATTCCCTAACAAAATCGGTTTGCATCCTGCAGTAAGCCGACCCGTAACTATCTCGACTTATCAATCCAGATAAGGAGAGATTCAGTTCAACCAGTTCATTTCCAGCATACGGACTATCCACTCCAGATAGGCCGTATCAACCACCGTGGGGCCACCAGGCTTAGAAAACTGAAGAACTAGATGGATTCATCACAGATGGTCAACACTTCGCCATCCGGAGTCGAAATCATCTCCTCAAGAGGACTCCCTTATAGCAACTTCGTGTTGGAACAAATCAACGACCCTACAAGGACCCTGGGTAGTACAACACTGACAACCACTATCGTACCACCAGGAATCACAGCGACAACTGTTAACATGCCGCCCCGTCCTTCGGTACCTTCGGTACCCCTGTTAAACGCGGCCACCACATCAAGACCTGCTCCCGTGACAATGTCGCAACCATCCGGCATCGAGATTACTCCTGGTTTAACTGTGGCCCCGCAGCCACAATTCATCCCGTATTACTCCGGGGGACCATACCCCTACACTCCTTATCCATATTATCCCCCAGCAGGGCCTCCGTTCACTTACAACACCCCATATGGACCGTATCCCCAGGGGGCCCCCGGATACTATTATGAATCGACTCCTATACCTTCTTTCCCGCCAAAGTCCACCGCACCGATGCCGTACACCATGAGTCGACCCCTTCAAGAACAGCGAACGGTTCCTCCTGTAGCCGCGCTGGCTCGGCCACCGAGGCAAGATCCCCCTACTGGACGAAGCCAGGCCATTCAACCAAGGAACCTGAATCCCGAATTCGTCCAGGCCAGATCCATTCGAACAGGCGAAACCGACACGCCAGACGAACAGGTTAGAAAGCCTGAGGAACGCAGGAATCATCCTGAGGAGAAACAAGGAGAAAGCCAAGCCTTCGTGCAACAAGACGAACCGCCGCGCCCAGAAGGACATCCGGGTGACTTAGAAGGCCCGATGGATCAAGCCTCTATACGACAACACTCAAGGAAAAAGAGGTCCCATCGAAGTCAGGCGCAATCCCGGCGCGAAAAACCCGATGGTCGACATGAAGAAAGGAGACGCAGTCGCCGTAGAGAACAAAGGCACGAGCGCGAGCGCGATTCTCTCAGCCCTTACCAAAGAATCAGCTTAGCCCGAGTAGAGAAGCTGATCCAAGACCGTATAGCCGAGATGACCAACAAAACAACAGACACTAGAACCATGCCGTTGGGGGTCGAAGATGGTCCCTTGTCAATTGACATATACCGAACACCTATGGCAGACTTCCGCTATCCCAATAACCTACCTAATTTCAAAGGAAGTGGGGATAGCCAAGACCCCACAACTTCATTTATGGGTTCCAAGAACGCCTCCGTCTGCTAGGGGCGTCCGACGCCATCATGTGCCGCATATTCACTACGTGTCTAATGGGTGAGGCATGGGACTGGTACATGACGCAGCCCCGAGGGTCCATCACGAGATTTTCTGACCTTGCTAAAGCTTTTCTGGAACGATACACCTACATCAAGCCGCTACCCGCCACCTGCGAGACACTCCTCGACATTGTGCAAGGCCCCCATGAAAGGACGGGAACCTTTGTAAACCGATTCGTCGAGGCATCACGAAAAATACCTAACCTAAAAGAGGAATTCGCCCTGGCTGCCATAAAGAGAGGACTCAAAAAGGGCGGCCCTGGGACACTGCGGTATGAAGCACACATGAAGAAGATAAACACTTTGTGAGAATTCGTGGCGTTCGCCGAAGGATACATTAGGGCTGAGGAGGACAATAGAAGCCCCAGTCGGCCGAGATCCCGATCACCACGAAGGGAGGATAGAAGTCGGCCGTTCAAACCAAGCCGGCCCAAAGGCCCAAACCCATCTCGCCGGACAAACCGCGCACAACATCCCCAGATAGACCAGGATGAGAAGGAAGAGTACAGACCCTGGTTCGATCGGTATGCACCCTTTACCAAACCGAGACACGAGATGTATCAAATAGTGAAGGAGGAATTTGACTTGCCGACACCCTTGCGACGAGAGATTTTCGAAATTAAAGACCCAAGCAAACGATGTCTGTTCCACGGGTTTGACGGACATTCAACGGGTGACTGTCTCCAACTAAAAGATATACTGGAAAAGTTGGCACGACAGGGCAAGTTAACCGACTACATCAAGCCCGAGTTCTACGAAAAATGGAAGTGGCAATACAACGGGCGCAATAGAGAATTCAAGAAAGATATCCCCTATAAAAAGAACCCCAATAGGGAACGACAAAGGGCGCACCCGACACCAAATCCAGAAAGAACCGCGACATCACCAGAAGACGGGCAAGCAAGCCCTGTGATACATATGATCAGCGGAGGAATCAGCAACATGACTAGCCCGCCCAGGAAGGGTACCAGACGGTACCCCACAGTAATGAGCGTCGATGTCCCACCAAGCAGGAAGCGATCCCGAGAGGACGAAGTCATATCCTTTTCTGAAAAAGATATGGGCGACATCATAAGACCACATGATGATCCCATAGTCTTCACCTTAAAAATTGGCCAGCATAGAGTCCGAAGAATACTCGTAGACACGGGCAGCTCGGCCGACATTCTTTACTTATCAGCATTCAAAAAGATGGGCATGAACGAAGACCAATTGCAAAAAATCGCGTCCCCGTTAGTAAGTTTCACTGGCGATACCCTCCGACCACACGGTATCATGAGGCTTAAGGTCGCTTTCGGTACTCCGCCCAGGACAACAGAAGTTATGGTAGATTTCCTGGTGGTTAGCGCCCCATCAGGTTACAACGCGATACTGGGGCGAAGAACACTCAATCAAATCGAAGCAGTAATATCATCCCCGTGCCTCAAGATCAAGTTCCATACCGAGCAGGGAATAGGAGAGGAATGCGGGCAACAGAAAGTTGCACGCGAATGCTATCTCACCTCACTCCACGGGTATGGAGGCTCTGTCAACAACGTAGAGGCCTCAAACCAAAGGACAAAATTTTCGGCATCAAAACTGCAATCCTCTGCCGACTTCATGCCTCCAAACACGTCTCTTGTTCTCGACCCCACAGATAAAGCCACATCCAAAACAGATTTGGAGCCGATAGACGAAGTGGAACAGATCGAGCTAGGAGAAGGAAAAACTCTGAACATCGGAAAGGCCATTCAAGGAAAGGCGAAAGAGGAATTAATCATGTTTTTACGAGAACACCAATCCGTGTTTGCATGGACAGCAGCCGAGATGCCCGGAATCCCGCGGGCCCTGGCAAAACACAAACTCCACGTGAGACCGGGGGCCAAACCCATACACCAAAAGAAAAGGAATATGGGCGAAGAAAGACAACGAGCGGTAACCAAAGAAGTAACAAAGCTACTCGCAGCAGGATTCATCAGACATGTCGAATGCCCAGAGTGGGTAGCAAATCCCGTGCTAGTTAAAAAATCTAATGGCGATTGGCGAATGTGTATTGACTACACGGACCTCAACAAGGCATGCCCAATGGACCCTTTCCCACTACCGAAAATCGACCAATTAGTCGACTCTACTTCCGGACATGCTTTCCTAAGTTTCATGGATGCCTTCTCAGGCTACAACCAGATCAGGATGTACCAGGAAGACGAAGAAAAAACAACCTTCACCACTCATTCAGGCCTATACTGCTACCGCGTAATGCCCTTCGGATTAAAAAACGCAGGAGCAACATTCCAGAGGATGGTCAACAAAGTCTTTCAAAAACAAATCGGAAGGAACGTCGAAGCATATGTCGATGATCTGCTGGTAAAAAGCATGTCGGATGATGGGCATATCAAAGATTTAAGAGAAACATTTGCAACCCTCAACAAAGCAGACATGAAATTGAACCCCAAGAAGAGCTTCTTTGGACTAACTGGAGGAAAGTTCCTAGGATTTATGGTATCCATTAGAGGAATAGAAATCCACCCCTCTAAGTCGCACGCCATACTGGACATGAAGCCGCCAAGAAACTTGAAGGAACTACAATCCTTGACCGGACGACTCGCAGCGTTAAATAGATTCATCGCGCGGTCAGGAGATGTATGTTTTCCTTTTTTCAAAGCAATGCGCAAATCGCAACGCTTTGAATGGACCGAGGAATGTGCAGCCGCGTTCGAAAGAATCAAGGAATATCTCGCAAACCCGCCTTGCCTCAGTAGACCAACAGCAGGAGACACATTGGTCATATACTTAGCCACCACAGGACATGCGGTAAGCGTAGCCCTAGTTAAAGAGGAAGGACGGGATCTAAAACCGATATATTTTGTGTCCCACGTACTGCGAGAAGCCGAAACCCGATATACTCAGATCGAGAAAGCCGCATATGCCCTCATAGTGGCGGCACGAAAGCTCAGGCCCTATTTTCAATCTCACCCCATGAAGGTTTACACTAGCGTACCCTTGAAAAAGGCCTTTGCTAACCTTGATTCCTCGAGACGATTACTATCCTGGGCCCTCGAGATATCAGAGTACGACATCACCTTCCACTCACAAAGCGCCCAGAAGTCCCAGATATTTGCAGACTTCATAGCAGAATACTCCGGGCTACCCAGCGGTATCGAAGGCAAGTGGACCGTGCATGTCGATGGAGCTTCGTCATTACAAGGCGCTGGAGCGGGGGTATCCGTGATTGGACCGCATGGGGAAACTCTAAATTATGCCCTCCATTTTCAATTCCCCGTCACTAACAATACAGCGGAGTATGAAGCCATGATTGCGGGGTTAAAAATCGCCCAAGGACTAGGTGCCCAAGAAATAACATTGTATAGTGATTCCGAACTAGCGGTCAGACAGATTAACGACGAATGCCGGGTAATTGACGATAAACTGAGGAAGTATCACGATAAGATACGATTGATGAAAGAACAGTTCCAAAGCATAGAAATACAGCACGTATCTCGCAACAAAAACAGCCAGGCTGATGCATTGTCTAAACTCGGTGCCTCAGGGAATCTCGACAAGGATAAACCGGTAATAGTCATGGACGTTCCAGATTCCAGTGTCGATATCCCCACAACAGACTTAATGATGACAAACGAGATCAAGGATACATGGTACACCCCTATGTGGACTTACTTGAACACGGGCATATTACCAACAGAACCACTTGAAGCGCGGCGTCTCAAAAAGATAGCACCCTTGTACTCCATCTTCAATGGCCAGCTCTACAAGAGAGGGTACCTTCGCCCATGGCTCAAATGTGTGCACCAGGATGTCGCTACAAGATTGCTCGAGGAAGTCCACGAAGGAATTTGCGGCAGTCACCAAGGGGCCAAAACCCTTTCCAAACGCGTCCTCCGGGCAGGCTTTTATTGGCCGACAATGCAACAAGATGCCGTTACCCTCGTCAAGAAGTGTGAAAAGTGCCAATTTCACAGTAAACTGAGCAAGATCCCGGCTTACAATCAAATTTCCATATCCGGGGCATGGCCGTTCGACCTATGGGGTATCGACATTGTTGGCCCGTTTCCAACAGCCGTCCACCAGCGGAGATGGATCATTGTTGCTGTCGAATATTTTACGAAATGGGTAGAAGCTGAACCACTAGCCAACATCACCGCAAAAGCAGCAGAAAAATTCATATGGCGCAACATAATATGTCGTTTTGGGCTCCCTCACGCGCTCATATCCGACAATGGAACCCAGTTTAATGCCACTACAACTACTGATTTTTTGGAGCGCCTGGGAATCCGCAATAACTTCACTTCAGTTAGCCACCCCGCAAGTAACGGCCTAGCAAGAAGTCACAAACAGGACAATATTGGAAGGATTGAAGAAGAAAGTCCAAGAAAATAGGAAAAATTGGCCCGACATGCTGGACGAGATACTTTGGGCATACCGGACCACGCAACGAGAAGCAACGCAACAGTCTCCATACTCCTTAGTCTTCGGCATGGAAGCTGTTACACCCCTCGAACTCATCGAGCCATCCTTAAGGGTGTCAACTTATTCCAATGAAGCCAATACAGAAGAAAGACAAACAGACCTTGAACTCATCACGGAGTTAAGGGACAAAGCGAAGGCACGCGTAGCGGAATATCAACGAAGAGTTAAAAAGGCATTTGATAAACATGTCGTACCTCGTAAATTCCAGGTGGGAGATCTAGTCCTTCGAAAAGTAGAAGCCACTGGCAAGCATGTCGGTAAGCTAGAACCCAACTGGGACGGTCCTTATCGTGTCATAGCGGCAAAATGAAAGGGAGCATATGAGCTCGAAGATCAGGATGGCATGATACTGCCAAGACCATGGAATACATGCCATTTGCGCAAGTTCTATGTTTAAAAGAGGAATTGTATGTCGTTAAACTTTATTTCTCAGTCATGTTTCTATGTAAAAGTAACGCGAGGATTATACTAACTCGTAAGTATCAATGAAATTTATCATATAATTTTTTGTCGAAAGATAACGAGCGAAAGCTTATAAACAACATTTTATCGTGCAACAAACATTAAAACTCATGTCGCTAAGGCGATATTAGGCCCAAGTGATAACCAACACGGCATCACGCAACCGATGAATGAGTAGTCATGACAAAATACCATGAATCCAAGGCCCGACATGGGACAGGGGTTGCGAAAGCAATACCAGTTAGCCTACACGGCAACGAATATCAACTCATGTCGCGACAGTGACATCGTACAAAAATCGAAAGCCTACACGGCAACGAATATCAACTCATGTTGCGACAGTGACATCGTACAAAAATTGAAAGCCTACACGGCAACGAATATCAACTCATGTCGCGACAGTGACATTGTACAAAAGTCGAAAGCCTACGCGGCAACGAATATTTATTCATAACGCGACAGCGGTACCATACAAAGAAACAAAAAATTATGTCGATCGAAAAAAACAAAACATTCGGTGTCGTGACATGAGGACCAAACAAATTCAGAAAAAAGCAGCAAAACGAACACCTTTGAGAAAACAAATATACATTTCCAAATAAACATATATGCCGATATATCGAAAGACAAACATAAACTACGAAATATAATCAGTTCAACAATCACGAAAAATAACGGTTCTTATAGTTACAACACCTGTAGCAAACCCCCACATCTCGGGGGCCACAAATACAAATATTCGAAATCCGGCCCTCACATCCCGAGGGCCATAGGTACAAATTCTAAATGAAAGAAAGAATAAGGAAAAACTTCATCCGACATATCTTCAACTCGGTCACGATTAGCCACAAAGTCCCCTATTGGAAATAAAGACCAAAAAAAAAAAAAAAAAAAAAAAAAACACACAGGTTAGAAAGTCATACTATAATCATTAATATGATTAGTATACAAAAGCTACCTTAGGAAGATGAAGGAGCAATACTGGGAGATATCCCTTCTTCCTCTCTTCCCTCTTCTTCCTCCTCGGCTCCTTCATCTTCTTCCTCAGGAGGTGGAAGAGGTATGTCGGCAGGCCAAGGAGCGACATCGGTCCACACGTACGAAAGACCGGTATTTTCACCCGTAGCAAGGGCAAGCCTTTCAGATACCACAGGCTTACCCTCGGTGTCCAACAACACATCCCTTTCGGGATCCCAGGAATACCCGGACAGCGACATTACATCCGCATCCTCGTTCAGGAACGAGGGCATACCCGAGATCTTCGGGAAGGAAAGGAAATGATTTTCCGAGATCCTTTAACTGTTCATAAATTGAATATCTCAAAAAACAAAAAAAGCGATGCTATAGTGGCCGCACAACCGACCGACCGACTTCCAAGGAAGTCAGTCGTCCTTTCTTTAAGAAGTCGAGCAATCTCTGCATCCTTAGCAGCCAGCTCGACATCCTTCGCGGCCAGAACAGCACTTTTCTCGGCCAGCGCCATTTCTTTCCCTATAATATCGGCGTCTTTGGCCTCGATCTCGCCTTCCAGCTCCGATATCTTTGCCCTGAAAGTTGCAATGCTGACATCGCTGACCTTTTTCATAGTCTTCATAGCTTCGACTTGCTTGGTCAGCGATGACGCTCCCACCTCCACCAGCTCACACTTCTTCTTATATCCCAAGGCCTGCTTAAGAAAGTAGTCCCTTTCTTGCAACGCCTTCTGGATAACGGCAGGGTCGGCACGGGAGAAGTTCACCCCCGATTCTCCACTTTCATAAGCGTCCTTAAAATGACCCAGCAAAGAACGCCTATGTCGTGAAGAGCGCTCATCACGTGGCTCGAAACCACGGGGGTCCTTCTTCAACATATCCTTTTGTGTGGGAGTGGCAGTGGCGCGGTAGATCTCGCGAGCATACCGGGCGCGAATTGAGCCTTCCCCCCTTTGCATCATCCCGTATTTCGGGATGTGAGCCGCGATACTGTCGGGATTACCCCTCGGGAAATCACTCTTCCACACAATCCTGATATATTTGTCAGGATTAACGATCGAGATCTGCTCGGCTAACCTCTCCTCATCCAGGAGAACTATGTCTCCGTCTTGAGAAGACGGGGGTTGGGTTCCCCCAGCAAGAGCCAACGAGGGAGAGGGAGGCGGAGATATAGCTCCCTGAAGCTCAACGGGAGGAGAGGGAATTAGAGACTCATTAATGACAACCTCATCACGGGGAGGGGTACTTTCTGACACAGGTTTTTCCCCCGTTTTCCCTCTTTTTTCTCTCCCCTCCCCTCGCCCGCCAAACCGAGTTGAAGAGTCCTTTGGCCTTTTGGCCGTAGCCCTCCTTTTTGGGTCCTCAGAAGCCTTCCTCTTAGCCGGGATAGCTTCTCCCTCCTCAGTGCCCTGGCCAGCCTCTATGGCGACCTCCGAAGGAGACACCCCGCCAGATGGACCAGCTACAACATCAAGCTGAACGCCCCTTTTCTTGTTCCTCTTCCTAGTATGAGTAATTTTGAAGGGAACCAAGTCGGAAGTATCGTGCGCCAAGGTAAAACGTCCCTCTCTGCACACACAACCAAAGAATTAGTTAACAATTACATATTTATCAACACTATATCGACATTCATATTACTGATAAATAAATATATACGACATGCCAGAATACTAACTTAGGACTAGTTTCTTTATTATTCTGATGATCTTGTCATCAGAAGGATTGCCTGATCTGGGCTTGACGAGATCCCTCACTCTAGCCCATTGACTGGCCATCAGATTACCCTTCTGAATAGGTCGCCATCGGTATCTGATCTTCTCTAAAGTAGCGACTTCCCGAGGCCGCTCGACATATGCCCAACGCAACTTCCAATCATTGACCTTCTTCACACGAGATAGGTCGTCTATAAAGAAAAGACCCTCCCATTTTTCCGCCTTACTAGTTTTTTGGCGGAGAGCGAGATGCTCACTAGAGGTGAAGTAGAGATTGTATAAGGCACGGAAAGCGGGTTATAGAGTGGCGCAATCTCGGGATCTGTTCAAACAAACATTGAAAGCTAGTAATATGACACCAAGAAGGAGGAGTTAGTTGACTAGGAGCAAGATCCAATAGTCGAAGCAAAACCCGCTCAAATTTGGTAAAAGGAAGTTGAAGACCATAGTAAGGAAGAATCCAGTACAGACATAACCCCTTCCTATAATGATGAGCCCGATCATTGATACCGGGAAGGACTATGCTGGTGTCGGCATATTCATCTTCGTTGGCACCAACGAAATGTTTATGCAAATTAGGCAAATCGGGGGTCTGCAGAAGTTAACCTCAGCTTAATGCCCTGGGACTCCTCAAAATGTCATAATCGGACAGCATAGGTCCGATCATCTGACTCAGAGCCCGAAGCATAAAAGGGGACACCGGGATTATCATGACCCACGGCCTCCTCATCACTCGAGCTCTCCCACTCTTCTAACCCTACATCCCCGACGTCATCGGGATTAGGTTCCCCCCCAACCATTTCTGAAATCTGACACCTCGCAAAACGCCCAGGATTGGATTCGGACGAAGAAGTACGAAGAAGCATCAACCCTTTACCTACTCCTGGGCGATGCGGGATAGGAACAGCTTCTGATCCTTCCGCTGGTGAGCCACCCATGTCTGCTAATGAAGCAACAAAAATGTCGGCGAACATTCAAAACTACATGTCCTAATGAAGTATTGACAGACAATGCTTACACCTTGTTGGTCACCAACCAATAATAGTAATCAATTTCATCACATAACGATAACCAAGCATTTGATATATGTCCCTATAGCCTGTATGTCGGGTACTCATAAACAATATACCGAAAAAGAAAAAGTTTAAACAATAAAAGCTAAGGAAAAATTACCCGACATTATGATCCCGAGGTAATAACAAATGACGACTTCTTGCGAAAATTTTGTCCTCGAGATGAGGCTTCAAAGATCTTTTCAGAAAGAAAGCGAGAATGGAACAAAATGAATGACGACGGAGAAAGGGATATTTATAGCCCTCAAGGCGACTACGGCTCGACTTCCGAGTGATAACACGCGTCAACCCATGAAAGGCCCCTACACATGTCTCGTCGGTGATTCCCGCCTTTTTTCATCGCGACGTTTCGTCACCCCATCATATCCAGTCCATTGGTGATAAATAAAGGGTATAGATTTCGGCCCAGAAACCGAAGCGACCGATGGGTTTTCTTGGTTCTTATAATAAGTCACCCTGATTAAAAGTAAAAACAACTCTGTCCAAGGCTATCGTCACGCACAATATCGACATGAGTACTTCCAGTTATAAAAGCGATGCTACATCTGAACCAAAAAACCCAAAACGCCGAAGAACCAGGCGCCATCTAGTGCCTCTAGCGACAGGGAAGAAGGCGGACCCGATAGAGCGGAACAAGTGCTCCCCTTGCTCTAAGAGAGGTCCCGCCAAAGAGATGTTTACCTGTAATGGCTGCGAAGAATCATTTCACCCCAACTGTATCACGCAGCAGCTACTATGTCGGCCCGATGATACACGTCATACTTCATTCCTTTGCCCAAGTTGTGATCAGCACAGAGAGGAATTGAAACCGTTCTTAGAATAACTTTTTCCTTTACGATAAGGAATACGGTTTAGGACATTAATGTCGCTTGTTGTATTGTCCAATAAATGTACTCTGTTTATTTAAAGTATGAACCCCTTAAGTATAATCCCATGTCGATATTAGCATTATTAGTCACAATTTCATATCGGAACGTGTTATTGAGATTTACAACATAATGTGGCAGTCATCCAACGGTCAATCTACAGATAAAACGCATCCCAAGATAAACGCATTTAAACCGACAGTTGAGAGAATGACATTTATGGAAGGCGGTTTCCGTCCCACCGCCTATAAATATAGAATCACTTCAGTAAAATTGAAACAGATAACTCCTCTAAAAACCCAAAACAATGCCTTTCAAACGACTGGCTAATAAAAAGAAGATCCCACGATCCGACATGGGTGAAACATCAAACCCTCAGTCGGCATCACGAGATGATAACGCAACACAACGTATTCTTACTGAAGAACAACGAAAGAGCCTTCTGACGATATTCTCCCAGGAAGCCATCGATTTCATGCTCGAACATGAGACGACAAAGATGGGGGACTTCCTAGATGATGCTCTGCGTACATTATCTGCACAACAACTTGAGAACAATGCCGAGCTCTGGAAGGAAGAGATGACGGAGCTTTGCCGACTTTGTTATAAAGAAGGGCAAAAGCGACTCATGTCCAATTGTCGCAAATGCAATTATTGGTACCATGAATTGTGCCTTAGGCATCTTATCCCTCCCCTCAACGCTAAGGCCTGCCCGTTTGACAATTTTATCTTAATACCGACTCCAACCTCCGACATAAAAGATAACCACCCCAAACCTCCTAACAATAACTCCAACTAGCCATATACATATCCCGTCATCACGACATGGCTAAATTGTCCTTCCATTACTTACACTGGACATGATTATAGGAAGGTCAATCTAGTCATGTCCTATTACGAGATATGGTTAGAATCAAAAGGGTAGTATCTTTAATAAAATGGGCGTGAGAAAGAATTCAGATAAATGATGTAATGTCCCTTCGAAAATGGGTGTGAGAAAGAATTCAGATAAATGATGTAATGTTCCTTTATAAAATGATTATGTTATTCATGTCGTTTGTAACAATTACCTCTTATTATATATAATACAATATTTATCTCATCCATATGTCGTCAAAAGCTGTGCTTTTTTTTGTTTACATACCGCTCAATTATTTACATGTCGCTCAACTTATTTACATGTCACCTTTACATTCTCCATACCGGATACCGAACTATTTCGCTAACTATGTACAAAATAATTATTTTCCACAGAGATAATACCCGGCCAATACTACGTCATAAACTGACAAAGACGGCTGAATTCCACACCGATGTATTATCATAAAAATTTCTTTATACTTTTCGTTATGATTTCTATTGTTTTCTTACATTACAGTCGAAATACCGACATCCTCAAAGTCGAAAGCATCGACATGATGCATTCCGACTTCGGGGGCAAATGATAGGGCCATGTTACACAGGCCCTAAAAGGCTTAAAGAACATTTGGGATTCGGACCTTGCAATTAATAGGCCAACTCAGAATATGAAAGAAAAGCCCAATTAAATAACAGGGCCGACATACCGGCATAACCGGTATAAACCGACATAACTGGTATAAACCGACATACCGGCATAACCGGCATAACCGTAACACACGGCATGAAACCGCTACACGCGAGACAACAAATAACCGACTTCCTAACTGCTCCCAGGAAACTGCAGAGGGCACGGTTAGGAAGGAGGATATAAAAAGCCTTAGATTTCCTGAAAAGGGGATGGGATTTTCCACCAACAAAAACTACGCTAAGAGAGATATCGATAGGGAAGAGTAGAATATCTCACATCCTCATCCCAATTCCCTAACAAAATCGGTTTGCATCCTGCAGTAAGCCGACCCGTAACTATCTCGACTTATCAATCCAGATAAGGAGAGATTCAGTTCAACCAGTTCATTTCCAGCATACGGACTATCCACTCCAGATAGGCCGTATCAGAGGATAATCCTCTACAGTACCTGGGAGGATACAAATCTCATTCATATATAAGAGGTGAGATTTTGAGTGGACCACTTGAACTTATCACACTTTTTTGTCTTTTATAAAAGGACTTTATCAGGCCCTTCCCCATATTAAAATTGGATTTAAGAGAAATTGGGGTCTGAAATGAGTGGTGTGGAGGGAGAAGGGGCTGCTGCGGCCCTTATTGTTTTTGTAGTTTTAACAGCCCATATTTATTCTTAATTATTTTAAGAGAAATAATAGATTTTTTGTAAAGAATCAGAATGTGAACAAATTTTTTTCAGTGTCACCAAGAAAGAAACCGCATCAGTTCTACAGTTAATTCCTTTGAAAGTTCCTAAATAATGAACCGCAGAATTGGGACTATTCCTTAGCGTTTTACTGTGTTGTTCCTAAATGAACTGTATACTAGATGCGGATCATTTATCGTATGTTATTTTATTCACAAATTATTTTCCGAACTTTTTTTCAAACTCAAATAGAATTGTTATAATGTGAAAATTTAAAGTGTTCAATTGCATGAAAATAAGAAACTTATTATATTGATTTGTTATTGTGATTTTAATTTGAAGTTATTGTATTGAATATGAATGAGATTTTCCGGATTTCAGACAATTTTTTTTATCCTAAAACAACCAAAAGGGATTAGCCCGATAATTCATAGAGATCTTTTCACAGCTTTCCAGAACTAGATCATCAAAAAAAAATCATATTTTTGCATCAAAAGTTACGACTTTTAAATACTTGAATTTGAATTTGTATTTTTGTTGGATTTCTTTGATCTGCAAAATTAATTTATTTTGATTATAATAAGTTTGTTGTCAAAAATTTATTGTCAACGAATTAATTGTCAACAAATTATTTGATTTGATTTTTTTATTTTAATCTTTAAATCAAATTAGGATTATTTGAATGTGGAAAATTTAAGTGTTCAATTGTAGGAAATAACTGTAAGGAACTGCAACAGATTTGTGATCCTTTTGCAAGGCAATTTTTTTTTTTTTGTGACCAACCGCGCTAAACGTTACGAAACTGCATTTGTTATGTTGCAATTTATTAATTTGATCATACTTTTTATTCTTTTCAACAATATTTACTAGTTTCTAAAATTACAAATTTCTGATTTTTTTGCAAGAGTAGATTTCTTTATCAAAATAACGACGGCGAATATGACATTGGGCCCATCTAATATTTGTTCCTATCACCTAGTACATAAGTAAAAAGCTTTTATGGGCCCATAGTACATAGATAAAAAAGTTTTTACGGGCCAATATTTTATTTTAATAGCACAAGATATTTGTCCCTATCTATTTGTTACGAAACTATGTGGGTGAAATTGTTGGTATACGAAATATAAAAGTTCATTTATAAAAATTTATACCTTTGAGTATGCATAAGAATAGCCATGAAATTGTATTGGAAATGAATTTTTAGTTGTATTGTGAGAACAACTGTATGAAATCTTTAATTTGAAAAAAAAAATATAAGATTTATATTCCTTCATGAGAAAAAGTTTGCGACATTAGGAAAAATAAGATCTTCTTCAAATAATTAATTATCCCAAATTTAAAATGCATCTGGAGCTATAACCCTTATGATATATAATAACAGTTTGTAGAGTAAATAGGCATAATTTGTCCTCCATAGGACCAATAACCACTCCGAAAAAAAATGTAAATTTATCTTGTTAATTTGATGTTTGTATGAATAGCAGATACTTCCATTTAAATTACATTTGACTTTGTGTAAATACTTTGTATGTTTGTAGCTAATTAAGTAAAAACTAATATTCATATCACCTAAGGTAACATAATATTTCCGTTTAGATTCGGGCCGTCCGATCATAATCCACACAAATATGCATTCCTTGGTTGTTGATCGATTTAATTAGGGGGAAAAAAATATTTAAGGAAGGAAGGGAAAAAAAGATTTTTAAAAAAAAAAAAAAAAAAAAAAAAAAAAAAACCTTTTTTTTTTTAAACCCCCAAAAAAAAAAAAAAAAATATAAAAAAAAAAAAAAAAAAAAAAAAAAAAAAAAAAAAAAAAAAAAAATTTAAAAAAAAAAAAAAAAAAAATTAAAAAAAAAATGAAAATTTAAAGTGTTCAATTGCATGAAAATAAGAAACTTATTATATTGATTTGTTATTGTGATTTTAATTTAGAAGTTATTGTATTGAAAATTAATGAGATTTTTCGGGTTTCAGACAATTATTTAATCCAAAAAAACCGTTACGGGCTATGACCGATAACACATATATATCTTTTTGCAGCTTTCCGGATTAAGGTCATAATAAAAAAATCATATTTTTTTTCGTCAAAAGTTACACCTTTTAAATATTTTAATTTATAATTTTTTTTGTTGGATTTCTTTGGCCTTCAAATTAATTTATTTTGATTAAAATTAGTTTGTTGTTAAAATTTTATTGTCAACGAATTAATTGAAAAGTTTGAATTAATTGTCAACAAATTATTTATTCTATTTTTTATATCAAATTAGAATTATTTGAATGTGGGAAATTTAAGTGTCGAATTTGTAGGAAATAATAACCGTAAGAAACTGCAACCGATTTTTTATTCTTTTGCCATGGAATTTTTGTTTGTGACCCACCATGCAACGTTGTGAAGCTTTTAAGTTTTTTCCATGGCATCTAAAAAAATTGAACATACTTTTTATTCTTTTCAATAATATTTACTAATTTCTAAAAATAAAAGTTTCTGATATTTTTTTTGCAAGAGTAGATTTTTTTTTTTTTTATCAAAATAAGGACGGCGAATATGACATGGGCCCAGCTTATAATTATTCCTATTAATTACCTAGTACATAGATAAAACACAAAAGAAAGAAGTTTTTTCGGGCCCATATTTTACTTTAATAACACATGATATTTGTCCGTATATCAGTTTGTTACAAAATTATGTGGATGAAATTATTGGTATATGAAAATAAAAAAATTTATTTATGAAAATTTATACCTTTGAGTATGCTTAAAAATAGTCATGAAATTGTATTGAAACAAATTTTTAGTTGTACAGAATAATTGTGTGAAATCTTAATTTGAGAAAAATTAATATTTACTTTTGAAATAATTGTTATCAATTATAATTTTATGAATAATAGTTATTACATGTTTTTTTTTATCAATTTTAATAATCTAAGTTCTAATAATTAACATATAATGAAATTTAGAAAATGAAAAATAAAATTGTATACGTATAATAAATGAAAAAAAATCTTCTTAGTTAGCCATGTAAATTACATTAAAGATATTAATATAATGACAAAATTCATAATGATTTTGGATAACTGAAAACAATCTTTTATAATTTGATAACTGAAAATATTCTCTTATTTTATTCTGTCAATGTTTGGTTGTTAAGTAAAGTTAATGAAGGATTAAATTGGTTGCGTGCGGAGTTAAAATTATGGTTTTAATTAATTTGCCTGGAGAAGTAAAATGTTAAAAATTGAACTTATGACAATCGATCCTACATGCAGAGTGTTGATTAATGATTAAGTTAATTTATCAAAATAATAGTGTAACTACTTATATGATTAACTCACATCTTACACCATCTTATACACTTTCTATTTTACTCTCGTTTAGCGGCTTCCATAAATGTACCGAGTTTACACCACAAGAAAACATGCCATATGAGATTTACATCCAAATACAAATATAAATAAGTATAATGCAAATGGCCGCGATTGGATCGGATCCTGATCAGACGGCCGAGATGCATTAATGGAGAAGATGCAAACTCTTTCCTTCTCTAGTCACCTTTCCCCTCCCCTCCCCTCTCCTCCCCTCTTACGGAGTGAACATTAGTCACCTCGGTACCTCCCCTTCTATAAATGCCAGCGTTTTTCCTATTGCCATGCACCCCAAAACCTTTACATTCTGTATATCTTTTCTTCTCTCATATTCCTAGCCATGTCTCGTTTTCTCCTCCTCCTTTCCTTCCTTTTGGTGAGCACACAATCTAACATATCCCAATTTTTAAACAGGCAACTACTGCTAATATATATATATATGGGCAGTTCGATATTAACAAAGTCTATTTAGTACTAACGTTACTTGAAACACTGGTTTGTTGCTTTACAATATATAGTGACTATTCGCGAGGGTATACCGATAGAATCTATTGCGGATGGTGTCCTCATTCTTGTAGTATAGTGATACGTTTAATTTACATATTGCATTCTAGCAAATTAATATTTGTTTCATCACTATATATTTCGTTTATATATGTTGCTACTTTTGATGAAGTGATCAATTGACTTAATTGCTATCTTTATTTTTCAGGTTGCTGATCTGTTATTTGGAGTGAGTGATGCCGATTCACCGGCAGAGGTCTACTGGCGCTCTGTCCTGCCCAATACTCCAATGCCAAGAGTCATTCGTGATCTCATTTATTCCAGTTAATTTCTCCTTTTCCATTAATTCTCGTAGAAACAAACTATCAACAATCAGACTTATTATTAACTATGTACATATAAGATTAAAAGTAAATGTTTCTCACAGACATCGTACTGAAACAAATTAGAATGAAAGCAACAGATGCAAATAAATATATTTTAGTCGGGAAATCTTTTTAATTATCTTAAAAAATATTAATTTGTTCGTTTTTTTTGTATTCAGTTGATATATAATTAAGTATATAAAAATATCGCACTCGACTGCGCATGAAATGAAAATAAATATACTGACTTTTTCATTCATGATAGGTTATTATTCTCATTAATTAATTAATTAATCCCCCGGGCATAAATTTTATTTTAATGAAACAACAGCAGTTACAAAATTGCAGCACAAAGAAATTATAGGGAAAAAAAAGGATTCAATAAGTAAACCAATAATTATATATGAACATACGTAAGTGCCAGTGCCACATATCCAACCAGCAAATTCTCTCGTATATTTCTCTCTAAAGATATGGCTTCACTACGCAGGTAATGAGGCCTTACCGGCAGCTACCAAAGACGAGGCCTTACCGGCAGCTACTGAAGAAAGCGTTGGCTCCATCTTCTTCTTGGGGAAGAGCCTCCGAATTGGATCAACAATGACAATCCATTTCACACGTGCCACTGCTGGTGCCTCTTTTCTGCCCCACCAGGTCGCTGACTCCATCCCTTTCTCTTCTTCCAAGCTGCCTGACATCCTTTCCCGCCTCTCAATCGACCTGAGCTCTGAGATGGCTTCCTCCATCAAGAAGACCCTTGCCGAGTGCGAGGCCAATGCTATACCTGGTGAGATCAAGCACTGTGCCACATCACTTGAGTCCATGGTTGACTTCGCTATGTCTAGTCTCAAATCAAGGAACCTCCGTGCCATGTCTACTTCTGTTCCAAAGGACACAACCCTAAAACAGAAATATACCATCACAGGCTTGAACAAGGTGATTATTAAAAATAAAATAATTTTCTATTTTAACAATGTTTACTTCAATACTACTTGCTTTATAGTATATTACCGACGTATGAAAAAAATATTTTTACTATTCTATATATAAAGTTTGAGATTGTTTATACGTACACTTATATATATATTTTTTTCAGGTAAAGGCATCTGGGCTGATGGCCTGCCATGCACAACGTTACCCCTACGCTGTGTTCCACTGCCACACGATAACTGCAACAATCTACACTGTGTCGCTGATTGGTGCCGATGGGTCAACAGTTAAAGCAAGGGTAGCAGGTCATATCATTGATCCTCCCCCTTCGGCATTCACGCAGCTCGGTATCGTGCCCGGCAGTGAGCCAATTTTTCACTTCCTTCCTCAAGATGACATCCTCTGGGCTAGGGTTTAGATCCAGTCAGTAATTAGCATGCATGAAGTACAAGTGTTATCTAGTAATAATAATGAAGCTCGTTAGCTAGCAAGCTAGCTTCCTCGTTTCTTCAGTGTGATTTGCGTATGTGCGTAGTATATATATATTGTGTTCAGTTCATGGTTTGTCTTGGTCTGACAAACCATGCATATGAATGTGGCATATACATACGTATTTAGTGTTTGCATATATGATATATGTACGTAGCTGGATAAGGCAAGTAATTGGAATGTGGTACCAATTATATAAACAATTATGTGCTGCTGGATAATAACTCGGTGTAACATGAATATAAATGGCAGTTGTTTGTAGTAATACCAGTGCTTTTTATCTCGGGAGAATCTCATATATACCACTCAAAAACTGTGAAATTAAGTATTTACCATTCAAATTTTGTAATTACCTATTTACTATCTAAAAATCTAATAACTCACATATTTACCTAGAAATTAATCTGCTGCGATCCGAAGTTTAGGAATAGTGTTCCTACAAATTCTGCTTTTCCAAATCCAGACGTCCAATATTTTCTGTGCATGTATCTTGAAACAATTGATTTTTTGGTGCATGAATCTCGAAACAATTCAATAGTTAGATTTGGAAAAGCAGGGATTTTAGAGTATTGTTCACATGTGAACAATTGCTGCAGAATCAGACCCTATTTACCTAATATAACTTTAGTATATATCAAATATACCCAAAACTAAAATTAATTATATATGTTTAATATTCTTAAAACTATAATTAATTAAGGATTAACTTAGCGCCCATGCTTTCTCTCCTTGGATTGTTTGAGTTCCCATCAGCTAAAAAACCCACACTATTTTAATTTGAGCCAATAACAAAATGTGATATTCTCAAACTCAGTTACTACGTTAATAACCGTTGCGATATTAACATCAACTTCAGTACTAGTTGTTTTGTTGAAAAAGAGCTGGAATTCTAATCTCTAAGTCTATCGCCCCCCTCTCTCTGAGTTTTAGCAGGGGGGACAAGATGAGAAGAGAGTTTCAGTGGGAAGGATAAAATTAGTAAAAAAAAAAAAAGATGGAAGGAAAATATTTGCGAAAAAGAGAAAGGGGCACAGAAGAAGAAGAGACTAAATAACTTATTAATTATATTTTATATAATATTAAACTTAATTAATCTTATATTTTGATTAATTGAATAAATATTTGAATTATTAGATTTTTAGATTGTAAATATGTAATTTCACAATTTTTGAGTGATATATATATATATATATATAGAGGTTGGCTAATATACAAACGTTTGTTTCTGGGCTCAGGAACAAACGGTTCGGTTCTCCGATTTTCAAAGTCCAAACGATCGATCCAAACTGACAGATGTTTAATCTATATTACAATGTGCTTGGACCAAATTTTACATATTTTGGAATTTTTTTACTATTTATTAAGATGGTTTGAAAATCGCTGTTTTTATTAAAATTCTGCACCACTGAAAACAACGATTTTCAAACCATCTTAATAAATAGTAAAAAAATTCCAAAAAATGTAAAATTTGGTCTCCAAGCACATTTTAATATAGATTAAATATCTGTCAGTTTGGATCGACCGTTTGAACTTTAAAAATCGGAGAACCGAACCGTTTGTTCCTGAGCCCAGGAACAAACGTTTGTATATTAGCCAACCTCTATATATATATATATATATGAATTGGCTAGCATGCAACCCGTTGTTATCTCCATAATTTGCTATGGACTTTTCTACCATTGGATTGCTTTAAGATTCGCGTACAGATTGAGCGCTGATTGAGACGAACGGAGATGGAAATATTAAAAAGCACTTCTCCGTTAAATTTTTCCGATTGAAAATTTGAAATTAGAAACTTGGAAATCGTCTTTCCCAATTCTCACTCCCAAATCTTTCCCAAATTTTTTTGTCTAACTTTTTCTCCAGAACCCCATGCCTTTCTTGTGCGCTCCTTGTGCGCCTCTCTGACCCTCGCTAGGGTTTCTGTGCAGATCTCTCTCTCTCCCTTTCGCGCACCCCCACTCCGTCTCTACTCATCTGTTCGTTGCAAGGTACTTTCACTCTTCTCTGGATCTAGATAAATAAGAGAAATTATTAGTTATTGTGTGCCTAAACATCAAGTTGTACCTTTGTTCTCTTGTGCACATGTACAAGTACCATGGACAGCCGGCATAGATTGGTACTGGTACTATGTACATATTAGTGTTCATCCAAATTCTATTTCAACTTGACAAATATGAACCATTTTAGGCATATGCATGAGTAATATGTTTATCATAAATCCTTTTTGTTTAGACTTGCAGGAGTGTTGTCGTAGCAAAGAGGAACTGGAAAGAGAATACAGACTTTACAAGCATTGATCAGCTTCTTCGAGAAATTGATTCTAATGTTCATCCTTGTGAGTTGAGGTGTATATTTTTTATAGTTCATGGAGATTAAGTATGTACAGGTACTGTTCCAGTTTGTTAGTTGTTTTTCCTTCTTTTTTCACAAGACTGTTTTTTTTTTTGGTTGAATTAGATTTTCTTAGTAGCCCAATAGTTTGTAATTGAAATATGATAATATGATATTTGATTTCCTATATGGAAAGTTGCACCCTACGCTCTACCTTATTTACAAATGATACCCAACATTATTCATTTATGTAAGCACATTTATTCTGTTTCTTTTTCTGCAAATAATTTAGTTGTAGCACCTTATTTGACTAGGTAACATAAGCAACGAGAAAGGTGGCTTCCAATGAGTTTGAGAGGCTGTCATCCTTATTCTATTGAATCTGTCATCCTTATTCTATTGCATATATCAAGGAGGCTGTCACTTGTGAATGTCCATCCTTTTTTTTCCATTAATGTGAATGTGTTGTAATAGTTTAATACTGAGATGAAGATCATGAAGATAATGACATGAGTATTACAACATTAATCTGTGCTAGAATCACTTGCTTCAATTTAAATGAACTTGCTCCTGATGGACTGACTCTTTGATATATACAATTGAATGATATATAAAGATTTGGATTTGCAACAAAATTCATTATATGAACCTGCTTCAACTTGCTAGATTTGGGTTTTAGAATCACTTGCTTCAATTTTAATGAACTTTCAAGATTTGAGCAGTGGAACAAATGCAGAATTAGTTTGTGCTTGAGCTTGTATTAAAGGAGCTTGTCTAGGTTTAGGAAACTTGCGAATTAGTTTGTGTAGAGTATGTATCGATTTTAATTAAGAAGCTTGTGCAATATATAATTTAATGATGTGTCACTACTACAAAAAAACAGTTTGTACACGGACTTTAAATGGAGAGCTACACGGATTTGGAATCGTGTGCGATACTGGAGTGTAGAAAAATCCACCATTTACACACGGATAATTTATACGTGTACGATTACACTAATCCTACACGGATTTTTTACTCAACATCCGTGTAGCTAGGGTATGGAGCTACACGGTTTTTTAACAAAAAACCGTGTATGAAATATATTTCTACACGGTGTTTTTTCAAAAACCGTGTAGCTCCATACCCTAGCTACATGAATTTTTAGTACAAATCCGTGTAGGAAGATCCTAAATCAATTTTTATTTTTAACACATCCTACACGGATTTTTTCAAATATCCATGTACGATTTTCTTTTTTTTTGTATTTTTTCTGTTTTTGGCTAGCCTTCACTTTTGCTAGCCATTATATATAATATCAGAATGTTTTTTTAACCCAAAACAGAACCCCAAAACAGATAGAAATTGCCAAAACAACATAACAAATCAAATTTAATAATTACACAAATTAATTTATACGAATCCATATTGTGGAGTACAAAATTGGGAAATAAACCACCTTGCCCACATCCCTCTCACTTCGTCGACTTGCTCGAGTGAGTAAGCGGCTTGTCTCCGGTTATACTACAATTATAATTTGAATTAGTAACAAGAGAGGTACCTTAGAGGCAGTTGGATTCTATGTAAATTATCAAAAGTCTACAAACAAAATTAGAGGAGGAAGAAGTGAACTGACAAAAGAAAAAAAGAGAGGCAGCAATGGAGGCGCACACACCACCTAAACCCTAACAAAAGAAAGAGAGAGAGAGACAAAGAGAAGAGAGAAGAGAAAGCGCGGCGGACCAGAGGTGAGGGTTTTGAACTCGGACTTGGAAGAGTTTCAAAATCAGAGGAAGAAGAAGTGAATTGGGGACTTAGAAAATTTTGGAAGACATAATCTAGTTTTGAACTGCTACAAAGATTCCTACACGGATTTTTATTACAAATTCGTGTGCACTAGATATTCTACACGGATATTTAAGTAAATATCCATGTAGCTCTCCTCTTTTCCTACACGGTTATTGAATTATATATCCGTGTAGGAAGATAAATAGCTACACGGATATTAAATTTATTATCCGTGTAGGATTAACTTTTCTACACGGATTTCTGCTCAAAATCCGTGTAGAATCTAAAGGGTTTAGGGTTTAGTTAGGATAGTTCAAACGTCGCGCGGGAGTTCAAACGCTCTTCTCCCTTAATTCTATTTAATCACCGCTGATTTTAGTGAAAAATCGCACTGCACAGAATTTGCCTCCTAGCGTTAACCAGAATTTTACAAATCAAAAAAAAAAAAAAACGAAATGGACAGTCCTCCTAGCGTTAACCAAAATTTCCCCAACAGTGCAAAATCCTCCATCTGAAAATCCTACTCCATCTGAAAATCCCGCAGAAAATCCTACGGCCGAAAACCCCCAAGATGATCCCAACTAGGCTCCCATAATTCCTCCACCGCTTCCTATTCCCGCTGGTTACCCTCCTCTCGTTGGTCCATTTGAACCTTCCAGTTCTCTGATCCACATCCAGACATAGTTGAGTGGAGTCATTTAGCCCCGCCCTCCGTAATTGAATTAACATCATCCCCCGATGAATCTGATCACTACCAGTTCTCTGATGATGAGCCTTACAGTCCAGAAGGTCCTATGGATGATGAGGATGTTTGGTTATCTTTGAGAAAAAGCAAGAGAATTTGGGACAATGTAAACAAGGATGGAGGCAAGAGAATCAACTACTTCCCTAAGAAAAAAAGGCGCGGTAATTAGTTGGAAATGTTTTGTATTTTGTTGGTTTTATATTTTGTATTTTCATTTTCGTTATATATCTAGATAGTTTTTTTTTCTTCTGTGATATCTAGCTAGTTTTTATTTATTTATTTCTGTGATGTATGGTGTATGTTATTTTAATATTTTCTATTTCTGTGATGTATGGTTTTATATTTAAATTTCTGTTTATATTTATATTTTTGAATAATCTAACTAACTAATGTTATCTTTAAATATAAAAATAATAACAAAATATGAAATTAAAAAAAATAATTTGAACTGCTACAAGGATTCCTACACGGATTTTTATTACAAATCTGTGTGCAATAGGTATCCTACACGGATATTTAAGTACATATCCATGTAGCTCTCCTCTTTTCCTACACGGTTTTTATTAAATATCCGTGTAGGAATACTCTTTCAACACGGATATTTACGTAACTATCCGTGTAGGAAAAGATCGGTACAACTTCTTAGGAGGGATAGGCATATTTCACCCTATGTAATTAATTACAAATTTAATATTGAATATACCGAAAATAAACACAGAAAAACGAAGAACAACCTGTTAAACCTATCTTAATTTCTCTAAGTGAAAAAATGTCACGTGTCGAGGAAGAACAACCTGTTGAGGCACTACCACCAGTTCCAGAGGACTTCATGCCAGTGCCTTGGTTCCCACCCGGTTACGAACGACCACCACCAGGTTATCCCAGAAGTTGGCCATGGCCACCATGGCCAACTTGCCCACGTCGCAACCCCAGGGGCCATCCGCCATCGAAGCCCTACATTCGTCGGACAAAGAAAAATCTGTTGTTTAGAGTTTCTTTTTTTTGTTATTGTAGGAGTTTCTTTTTTTTTTATTATATCAATTTTTGGGTAACTTTTGTAATATATATATCAGTAGTAATATATGAAAGTTTACTTGTTTCCATTTTTGTTCTTCTGTATTTATTTTCTGTATTAATTGTACAATTTTAAATTTGTTAATATTTAATATTTCTAACACAGTGATGAATATTTTTATTTGTAAAATAGTGTACAAGAATGAATACATAAATTATAAAGAAATTAATATTTACAAAGTTCATATTTAAATGAATAAATTTCTTAGTTTATAAGAATGAATATTTAAAGAACTTCACAGCAATGAAAACATATTCATTTTTATATTTAAATAATAACAAAATATGAAATTGAAAGTATATTATATTTTAAAAAATAAAAATAGAGAATCCTACATGGATATTTAACTACATATCCGTGTAGGAATATGAAATAATATAATAAAATATTTGGGTAACATTTAATAAAATTTCACATCCGTGGGCTATCCTACAAGGATATTTAATTGAATATCTGTGTAGGAAGATGAAGAATCACCCTTCCTACACGGATTTGTAACTGCAAATCCGTGTAGCTCTCTCACTATTCCTACATGGATATTTAATGAAATATCCGTGTATAAAAGCTTAATTTCCACACGGATACTGATTTTTAAGTTAATATTCGTGTAGGATTCCTAAAACACTGGAAAAATATTATTTCATACACGTTTTTTTATAAAATTGAGAAAATCCGTGTATAAGGTACAGTGTAGGAAGACGTTTTTTGTAGTAGTGTGTGATAGCTCTTGTTTGGTGCAATTGATTGAATATTCAACTTACATTGCTCTTGCTTTCTTTTGATATATTGTGATGATTTATTAATATAACAAGATGATACCAATAGTGTTGTGCTCCTGTTACGGATCTTTCGCTGTGTTATCATTAATTTGCTAGCACCGACAGTATTATTATTTGCCGGTACCTATTGTTGCCAGTAACAATAGTATTATTATTAATTTGCTTGTGCTCCTTAATTTATAAAATTGTGTACAATTTATTATCATTGCTTGTGCTCTTTTTATGTAAAAGTATAAATAAAAATAAGCATTAGGTCTTTTCTGCAAAATTCATCTTCACAGCCACAAACAAGCTAGTTTTCAAAGATAGTGAATAGCACAAACTAATAATACAAAAATTTGATAGTATAGCTTTATTTGTCTCTCTTGATAAGAAACCAAAACTTTCAAAGATGAATCATTTGTAAGAATAAATCTCTTAAGAGTACAAAGCATATACAACAACATTATATAAGAGTACAATGTCCAACATACATCCTTTCCAACATGTCAGTAAACATAATTTCAACAAATAAAGTGCTTTCATCAACTGCAACACATCAAAATTTGAGCAAATCAAAATATTAAAAATTGTATCCTTTCAAAGCAACATCTCACAAAGGCAAGCAAATAATAATTGCAATTTTTGGGTCCATAAAACTATTCAATTCTAAACTAACATATCCCCTCCAAAAATATATATAAACGAAATCTTTTAACCTACATTTTCATCAAAAATAAAATAAAATAAGAGAGAATACTAACAATTTAATAAAACTAGGATCATACTATCATAGTACTATTATGAACTGTATAATAACTTAATCGTATATATGCAACTTAATATCCCATACTCTCCTCTCTAAATGCATAACCTAGAGGGTCCAAACCTTCGTCTAATTATTATGTACTGGCTTGGTCGGTACAATTAATACAACTATGAGGCGACAAAGGGTTGGAGATGGACCAGACCGGAGTTAGAGCAGTGGAGCGACGGGCGACAGGGGTGAAATGTAGAGGGATCCCATAAACCTAGATTCGAAGAGGCGCGGGAAGAGGCGAAACGAGGAGATTCACCTAACGGAGGTGAAACGAGGAGAGGCGCGGGTTCCGATCCCAAAGCGCCACTACTAGAATCTGAGCTTTTTGCATGGGCGAGACTAGTTTTTTGCAAGGGGAGGAGGGTCCTTGCAAAAGAAATGATATTTTTGAAATTCCAAGACTTTTTGCAAGGGTAAACCCATACAATTGCTTCGCATGGAACTGCGTGATGTGCAACCATGCAAATGAGAGATTTCTCTCCATGTAAATACATTATAAATGTTGGATATTATATTTAATTCGAACTCCATGCAAAAACTCAACCCCTTGTCCATGCAAATACTTAGGCACATGTTAGATATTGTATTTTATTAAGGGTTCTTGCAAATACTTAACCCCATGCCATGCAAATACTTAACCACCCATTTATATTATATTTTATTGAAGGCCATGTAAATACTCCACTACCTTGCCCATGCAAATAGTCTGTACTGTCGCATCTTACTATTTGCATGGGCTTACCCTTGCAAATGCTCTCTGTATTTATGTTTTTTTTTTTGTTTCTCCTTTTAAATGAAGAATTTTATTATAACTCGCAGCAATATGAATTATAGCAATGTATTAGAATTAAATACGGGTGTATTTAAATTTTGGTAAATATAATCTATTAAATACGGGTTTTTTTTTTGGCATGGTAAATATATTAATCTATTATGAATAACAAATTCTATCATTTTAAACGCAGAGAGCCGCAAAAAGTTCTAAATTGAACAACAAAAGTGAATTTCGTTGTTAAAAAAAGGAAAAGTATAGTGATACAATTTTTAGAAAAACTTGGGCACATATGTCATTTTATCAAACACCTTGTGTGCACATAATCAAACACCGGTATACAACTAGAAAAACTAAAAAACTAAAAAAAATAAATCTTAGCACTATCAGACTCGATTGTTAATATATTAGATGGGGGAACATAAAAAATTAGTAAGTAAAGAATTTAACAGAGCAGTTTTAGCTCCAAAAAGTTCGTTAATATATTAGACGCTCTGAGATTTGAGTCACCTGTTTTTATCTAGCACTAATATTAAAGCGCTCCCCTCCCTCATATTTTAAATAAACATTGAATAAATTTTAGTTTGACTGTGAATATTTTACGTGGCAAATACCTTCAGGAATACTCACTACACAAGAGAAATAAATATGCTGTTATTCTAAGGTAATAAAACGAATATGTTATTTTGATCTCAATCGTTGATATTTATTGAAATTTCCGCTTCCTAGTTGTTTTGAAGAAAAGAAAAAAAAAACAGAATAAACTACATTGATTATTTTTGTTTCTTTATTAGAAATAGTATTAGGATCCATTAACAATGGACTAAATTGACAATCTTAATATTGCTTTCTCAAATCAAGCAAAAAAAAAAGAATTATTTTAAAATAATAAAATTTGAAAGAATAGATGAAGAGTCATAAACAACATGAGTTTACTCTTCATTTGCTGTATAACTCACTTCTTATTTGGAGGATCTTATATAATGGTATCAAAATATTATTCTAAAATCTTAGCCGATAGGTTATGCCTTGACTCATTAATATCATGACTTACGAACTGATCATTTAAAACAAAATATGAATATATATATATAATGTTTTCATTGATTTTCTCTAATCTCTTATTAACTTATTAATTAAAATAACTTAACATTTGTTTTTTCTATCAAATTATATATTTAAAAAAATACAAATATTTGCCAATAACTTTGCAACTTTTTCCACATAGATAATTAGTTTCATTCACGAAAACGATGAGATATTTAAAGAAAGATTCAAATAATATTTGCATGATAGATCATACTAAATTTATTTCTCTCTTTCCAATCTCCACATGCAAATTTCCTTTTAACGTCAATATCAATGAAGACTTGTAAAAATTCTCTTGAATTGAAATTTTAACTGCATGCGTGCTCGTTTGTCTAACTAAAAGTAACTTGTAATCATTTAAAAAACAAAAATCACTTTAACAATAATCACTTTGGGAAGAGTCAGTTTTTAAAAGAAAAATGTGATTATTTTTAATCAATTTATCTATTTAAGTTAAGGAACCTTCATCTTTCTAATATTTGTTTATACATATATGGAAACAATCTACGTCACATAAACAACGTGATCCAAGTTTTTTTTTTTGTTTTCACAATCTATTTAAGTTAAGGAACGATTTTGTATGCATATCCAAGGAATTCCTGGTGAATTTATACCGAATTTTAAACTTTTCCAAAAATGATCATATGTATTAAACAATGCATCGGATAAAATTTTCAAAGTTGGCATTGATTTTTGTCGACTGCTTCACGTTGATAATATTATTTCTGCCGCATAAAAATGGTGCCCTTGTTTAGTTTAGCCACGTTTGTATTGTTGTGCATTTAGCATGTTTACAGAAGGACATACCAAAGATTGGACTCGCATCCTCTGCGGAGATTTTCCCTGCGAAGCTATGCGGTTCTTTTAATCTGGACCATTCGTTTTGATCGAACGGTCCAGATTTAATCTCTAGCCGGTGAGTGTGCGATTTGATGGAGGGGGCAGTATTAATTTTGCTTTGAGATTCGTACTATGATCTTATTTGATCCGTCCGATCAAAACGAACGGTCTAGATTAAAAGAACCGCACAGCTCCGCAGGTAAAAACTCCGCAGAGGATGCCATTTCACCAAAGATTGCCCAATTTAATCACTAGAGAGAACAATTATGGGCCAGTAAATTGGTGTTGGGCTCAATTATGGGCTTACATCAGTGACATTTATTTTTGTTGACAACGCTATAATTCATGCAAATAAATTCGATCAAGTTGAGATTTGGGAACATTATTAGGTCTGATCAATTTAACTGTTAGAATGAGATAACGGACCTTTTATTTGCATATGTGACGGACTTGATGAGAAGATATCCACTGTTATTTCCAACAAATTGTACGCCATGTTTTTTTAGACTATTTTATTATTTTGGGGAATTATTATTGCTGCAGCATTACTGTTGGCTGAGATATTTTCTTCCAATTGCGCCTATATATATTTGCATCAGATATTTTAGAACATTTTTATTCCGAGATAGCAAAGGTCACTGTAATAATTTTACATGCTTTGCTCTCAGATAGCAAATATCATTTGTAATCATTTTTTTTTATATATATTTCAATGAAGCAGGACCTTTTTTATGATACTATTTTCAAATAAAAGGCAAAGGCTAGTGATGTCGGCCTATATTGGGTCTGGATTCTTGCATTATCTCACTATTTGAGTTTGAATCCGAACCGTCCGATCAAAATATGGACCAATCCGATTCAAATCTGTAATGCATAGAGTCGTTTAAAAATTTGTGTTAATATACAATGAATAGACCGGATTTAAACTCAAACGATGAGGTACCTTAGATGATATGAATTCTTATACTATACTCGAGGAGCAAATGGTATATTGTCTTATGAGTAGAACTAGGATGATTTTAATCTCACTAAGATGTTTGGTGAGCTAAATTCCAAAAAGGAAAAACATATTATATTGGTTTCAAACAATAAATTCAAACTGTTGAAGTAGATGGATTTCAACTCCAAAATCTTCTAATTTTGACGCTTGATTTTATACTAAAATAATTCGAAAACTTAAAATTTTTGCATGTAAATTCATCACTTGTGAAGTAAATTGATTTCACCAACTTAAATTTGTTGTTTGAAACCAATGTAATATATTTTGTAGTTAAACTCACCGAACACATTGGTGAGCTTAAGAACACCCTAGTTCTACTCATTTATTACTTCATTGTCAATTTAACATCAACATAGAAATTATGCTAGGATTATTCAATATTTTCAGTAAAGAAAATGTCCATACGTAGTTCTGATATTGCTGTTTAATATGAAATTATTCTATATTTTTTTATTTGATTTAATTCTGTGAGTACAATATTAACATATATACAAGACTATTGGACGCATTCAAACTTTTTGGTATTGAATATTAACAACACATCTTAGTTAACGGGGAAAGATATTAACGTTATTGTTTTAATTCTATGCAACACATAAATAATAAAATCAAAATGAAAAAAAAATACAAATAACTTGGACAATGCACCAAGCCAATAACTCAATATCTTTTTCCTAGTTAACTAAGACAGTCATAATTAGTTATTTTTTTAAGGCCGTTTCACTTTAGCTCCACCCTTTGCGAAGTGGATTTTAATTTTCACAAATTAAGCGGCTAGTAATTAATTCCATATAAAAATAACACTAGTTCCGTTCTCGAACCATACACCACATCTTTATCTCTATTTTCAAAGTTCAAACAGTTAATTCAAACCGCTCAACATTATCTATATATTAAAATGTGTTTAGAGTCAAATTTTATATTTTTTAGATTTTTTTTACTATTTTTAAATAGATACAAAATTACTGCTTCTAAACCATCCAAAAACAATGATTTTGTAACTTATTTAAACAAATAGTAAAACTTTTTAATATGAATATCATGTTGAGCGACTTAGATCAACTGTTTGAACTTCAATTATCAAAATAAGAATTTTACAAGTTAGAATGGACGTGACTCTTGGAGTTTCAAAGCTGATTTGGTAGTTTCTAAACTAATTTCAGGGATGTAGATGGATTTCATATTTAGCAAATTTTTTTTATAGTTTTTAAATATGAAATTGTTTCAAAACTCTGACGTGGCGAAATAATCGACCCTTATTCGCTGAATTTTTAATATTGTTTTAATTAAACGCTATGTGGCAATTAAGAAACTAATTTTAGTTTCGGGGATGCAGAGATTTAGAAATTCGGAGAGTCTAAAATTTCTAAAATTATGTTAACAGTTATTTAGAAATTCCAAGAGTTTTAGAGATGCTGATGCTCTAAGCATTTAATAATTACGTTATTATAGATATACACTTGCATCAATTCTTTAACGCCATCAACTTTTGACTTGATAATTGACTGAGATTGAAAAATTATGCAATTCGTTTTTCTTACTGGAATAATGCGGAATCAACATTTTGGCCATAAATTAATGAAACAAAGTTGACAAACCTACACCGGACCCATCAAAAAAATTTGCTGTAATTAATATTTTTAGACAAAATAAATTTGAACATCAGTGCAAATTGATAAATTAAATAGCCCGAATTATTATCTTAGCACAAGGAAAAGACATGTTCATAACCCGTAATGCAAAAAACATGTGAAACGTTGAATAAGCTATTCATGCGTATTGTGTGAAAATTAACATTGTTCTTTTCTTTTTAGATTAAATCACGAATTATTTATGATTGAAATACATTTTCTGTGAGAGCTACCTAGCTATACTCATTTTATTTATATCAAATATATATATATATCATGAATATGTTATAATTCATTGTTCTATATTAAATTGATTTGTTTTTTTTTAAATTTAAATGCATCTTGTCAACTAATTATTACATGAGACATTGGAGTAAATCAATTAAGCCTACTTCATCATTGATGAGCTTCTTCAGGTTCACATTTTCCCACCAGTTATCAAGTATACGAATGACATCGGCAGATAATTTGTCACGGTGTTGATAACCGTATCTTGGTACAACTGGAGGCTTCTCGGCATCGGGATCACCTCCATAAAAAAATAAACTACATTCAAAATCCCACCCGGTCACATATGATTGAAACATATATCTTTCGGAGTTCTGTAGTTATCCAGCCCAACCAGGAATGGTGACCACTCTGCCCAACTTTTGTCTAATTCGAAATGTGGTTGGTACATATCATCAATTTGAACATCCTGATATTCTTGGCGTAGCTGTTCTTCATTTTTATTCTTGGTTTCTCTGTCAATTTAGTCCCAGTGTTGGCTTTCTTACCCTTCGCAGGTTCTTTTCTTTTATAATTGCGCTTCCTGACGGCTGCTAGTTTTCGCCCTTACACGGGCCAGGTTGAATATTTTTGCTGGTTTCCTCATGTTTTTTCTTAGTCATTTCCTCCTGATAAACTTCTCTACAAGCAATTTCAAAAATATCAATTGCAAGTTGTGCAACCTCTTCTTCTTCTTGGGTGTTCAGGTTCTTTAACCCACTTTCAGGATTCTTAGCCACATTGAGCATACTTGCATTTGTTTCCGGGACATTAACACATATCTATGAATTATAAACAAAACAAGGTAATTAATATTACTAACAAACTGTAACAATGAATACTCTGTATCATATATGAATTAATAATGTAACAGTATAAGTATAATACTGATACAATAAGATAAACCAAATTGTCCATAGAATGTCAGCACATAATAACTCTATTAATAAAATGGGAATACAAGAATCTATATACCAAAGGTCATCGATAGTCTCACAGTCATAAGTGAACCCATCGTGGTTAGCAATCCATACCCAAATTTCCTTAATAAAGGGCAAGTAATGAAAAAATGGTATGTTGATTCAAAAGCACCACAAAATGCAAAGCTAGTATTACCCTGCCATCTTTTTTTCAATAGATTTGCTTTGGTAAGTATTTTATTGTTTCTTAAAAGCCATAGAAAAACCTTGATTAATGTAATATGTTAATAAACTTTTGTTTTCATGTCGATATTTTGATTTCTAATGAAATCAGTGGATTTAGAATCACTTTGTTTGGAAAAAAATTGTACCAGAATATGTGACCAATTATGAAATATTAAATACAGAAAGTGAATTTCTTTTTTATTTTGAAAGCATAATATTTTTATTTAATTTGTATTATTAATTTGTTTATTTTATGTGAAAAGGTAGAGTTTGTTAATAATAAAATAATAAAACTTATATTTAAGGACAACAGGTGGGGTTGTGCAAAATATAAAACTGTTAGGCCTATTAACTAGTGTAACTAAGAAAAAGAGAAACCAACACACTTTTTACTCAAAATACAAAACATTGGGTATAAGTATCGTGTAACAATTTTGACTTCTTATTTTAAAATTAGTTTTAAAACATTTAAAAAATATAAAATGATATATTATTGAACTTATTCATTAATTGTATTTTAACTTAAATATAATTGCATAAATGAAAGTAGCTGATTACAAACACTGGCCTTTCATAGACGATATTGTTCAGAAAGAATTTGTTATTATTTAAAGATTTCTCAAATTAATTACGAGCGACACCAAGGATACATCATATATACATGGATGCCTTAGGATTTAAAGTCCTTAACAGTTAATGGGCTAATATGAATGAACGCAAAAGAGAAAAGGAGCGGATAATTTTTATCGCTTGTTGTAAGTGGGCCACGAAATCGAGGTTGGGCTCAGTCTATGGGCTAAGATAGTGGCCCGTAGGCATGACATTTGACATTTCTTTTGTTGACCAACGCCATAATTGATGCAAAAAAAAAAAAAAAAAAGGGAACCGACTCCCCTGCTCTCCAATTAGGAACCTTCTTCATCTATCTAATATTTGTTCATACATATATGGAAACAATCTACGTCACACAAACAACGGGATCCAAGTTTTTTTTTTTCACAATCTATTTAAGTTAAGGAACGATTTTGTATGTATATCCAAGGAATTCCTGGTGAATTTATACCGAATTTTAACTTTTCCAAAAATGATCATATGTATTAAACAATGTATCGGATAAAACTTTCAAGGTTGGCATTGTTTTTTGTCGGCTACTTCACGTTGATAATATTATTTCCGCCACATAAAAACAGGTGCCCTTGTTTAGCCATGTTTGTATTGTTGTTAGGGGTGAAAATGGAGCAGATTCGAAGCGGATAATGCTGATACCATATCCACATCCACGTTTCAGTGAGCGAATACGGATACGGATACGGATAGTAAACGGGTGTCAAAATGCAAAACTAAATCCACGTTAAACGGATACAGATAATTCACGGATATGGATTCGAATACGGAACGGAGAATTGTCAGATAAATTAAGTAATATTAATAATCTATTTATATAATATAAGTATTATAATTAAAATATATTATTTTTATAGTAATGAAAAAAAAACCCACGCTAAAAACTCAAGCTAAGTTGTTGTAGTTCAGTCTCATTGAATCAATTCAAGTAACAAGTGAATAATGCAATAAATAGAGTTTCATTGACACGACGTGACATAGAGTCTTAGGCACAATTAATCCATTAGAAAGTTCATTGAATAAAACCTCCACACGTGACTTTGAATTTGGACAAAAGTATGCACTTTTCACGCCATTCAAAGTTATCACGTGAGTTGTTCGGATGTTCGGATGGGTTAGTCACTTACACTTAGTCCTACAATTGTTGTAGTGTGAAGGATGAATAATATATAAGGCCTTAGGCCCAGCATCATTTAAAGACCAACGCGGAGATGAGAGAGGCTGCTGGTAAGTTGGATCCGGGTTATCTGGAGATATCCGCTCCGTCCGATCAAATAAATGGTAAACGGATATAAGCGGATATCCATTTCGTTTACAGTGAATAAGAATTATCCGTATCCGAATCCGGGTGTTTTCTTCGGATCTGTTAATTATCCGAATCCGTATCCGTTTAAATCAGGATTCAGATTAAAGTACATTCGGAGCGGATATCCACCCGAATAATCCGGCTCCGTTTACACCCCTAATTGTTGTTGTGCATTTACCAAGGAAATATCTAAACAAATGATTTTGTAACCTATCTAAACAAATAATAAAACATTTTTAATATGAATATTATATTTTTTTAATATGAATATTATATTCAACGATTCAGATCGACTGTTTGAACTTTAATTGTCAAAATAAGAAATTTACAAGTCAGAATGGACGTGAAAATTCATCTGCTTCTAACTTCTAAGCATTTAATTATTACGTTATTATAGATATGCACTTGCATCAATTCTTTACCTCCATCAACTTTTTGACTTGATAATTGACTAGGATTGAAAAATTATGTAATTCGTTTTTCTTACTGGAATAATGCATGCGGAATCAAAATTTTGGCCATAACGAAACAAAGTTGACAAACCTACACCGGACCCTTTACAAAATTAGCTGTAATTAATATTTTTAGACAAAATAATTATGAACATCAGAGGAAGTTGATAAATTAAGGGGGAATTTCATGTATATCTCTCTAAAGTTTCAATATTACATATTTATCCCTCCAAAATCAATAATTATATATTTATTCTTAAAAATTATAGAAATTCACATATTTCCAATCTAACTCTATTATATATCAAATATCTCTAAAAAATAATTAAATAATATTTTTTAAACATTAAAATTTATTTTAAATATTAATTAATATTGTAATGACCATTGTACCCTTCATCTATCTCTTTAATCTGTTGAGTTGCCATTTAATCTGTTCAGTGCAATTTGTTACTGTATGGTTTAGTTCTGGTACTGGTATGTTCAATGGTGATATTGGTACGGTACGGTTCAGTACTGGTACGGCTATGTACTTATACTAGTACTTTTTAATACTGCTTTCTAACACACTAACTTTAGAAAGAAAAATAAAAGAAGGGTAAAATAGAAATACATAAAAAATTAATGTTAAATATAATAGATTGGACAAATATGTAATTATTGATTTTAGAAGAATAAATACGTAACATTAAAACTTTTTAGGATATACATAAAATTCCCCCATAAATTAAATAGCCCGAATTATTATCTTAGCACAAGGAAAAGACATATTCATAACCAGTAATGCAAAAAACATGTGAAACGTTGAATAAGCTATTCATGCGTATTGTGTGAAAATTAACATTATTCTTTCTTTTTAGATTAAATCACGAATTATTTATGATTGAAATACATTTTCTGTGAGAGCTAGCTAGCTTTACTCATTTTATTTATATTAAATATATATATATCATGAATATGTTATAGTTCATTGTTTTATATTATATTGATTTGTTTTTTTTTAATATTTAAATGTATCTTGTCAACTAATTATTACAGGAGACATTGGAGTAAATCAATTAAGACACAAAAACTTATGGGTTAAAGCCTCACAAGAGTTAAATTTTTCTGTGAGAGCTAGATAGTTATATTTATTTCATTTCTATTAAATATATATGGTTAGTAGTTATTTATTGTATTTATTTTTCATAGTTTTTTAAACGACACCAACTCTTGACTCGTGACTTTTACCATTTCAGAATCATTTCATTTTCCGATGGACCAAATATAATAAATAACTTTTTGTTCTCAAAATTGAAATCGGAGGTCTTCTCAATTTTCTACCAAATAACAAAGTAAAATATAATATAATATGTTACCTACACTACACATTTACATAATCCCATATGTACAATCATAAATACAATAATGATAATTAAATATCTTACTCGAGTATAATCTAATATGAATCTAATTATTAACAAAGCATTTTTAAGTTTGTCAAATTGTACTTGTACAATCATTTCTATTTTTTTTCATATTATGTAATTATTGGAAATATCTTAATTTTAATACTTGTTGCTTGTTATGTTATTTATTATTAAAAATGCTTATTATTTCTGTCTACATACTTGGTTGTTTTTGCTTGAATTTAGCCACTTGCCATGAGCTTTATATGAGTTTTGTATTGTTTATTACAGATTTTGAGTATTAGTTGATTGTGTATTATGCATATGTGCAAAGAAATTAATTAATTGAGGCAATCGAGTTTCCATACAAGTATGTACGTGGAAATTATTATATAAAAAAAAATATAAAATCAGATTATATGAATAAACGCAAAATTGGAAAAACGCAGATAAGTTTCTATGTTTCTTGGGCCATTAAATTGGTGTTGGGCTCAGCTTATGGGCTAAAACAGTGATATATATATATATATATACACATAGAGAGATGGACTTGGCTAAGCTATGGTGTAAATGCGTTTGGTGAGCCATGCCACAATATCTTCATTTTCAAAGTTCAAATGACCGATCCGAACCGCTCAAAATGTTCTCCATATTAAAATATGCTTGGAGACCAAATTTTACATTTTTTGGAATTGTTTTACTATTTATTAAGCCACTTTGAAAATCGCTGATCCGATGGTCCAGAAATTTTTACTGTTCACGTTGTATCAGCGATTTCAAAGTGGTTTAATAAATAGTAAAAAAATTTCAAAAAATGTAAAATTTGGTCTCCAAGCACATTTCAATATGGAAAACATTTTGAGCGGTTCGGATCGGCCATTTGAACTTTGGAAATGAAGATATGGCGTAGACTACAAACACGTTTTACACCATGGCTCACCCTAGTCAATATCTCTCTCTCTCTCTCTCTCTCTCTCTCTCTCTCTCTCTATATATATATATATATATATATACTATATATATATATATATATATACTTCTTCGGACCAAAAGACCTAAATGTAAAATAAAACATATCTCTTATTTTCAAAGCCCAAACTTAAGTTCGATCCACTTAGTTTCATCTTAGTTCTCCATAAATTAATATGGGCTTGGCGCACCAAATGTTTACATTTTTCTCTGAATTTTTTACTATCTTATTAAGATGGTACAAAATTCAATGGTTTCGAATTTGATATTTTTGTACCCATCTTAATAAATAGCTAAACAAATTCAGTAAAATGCAAAATTTGAGTCTCCAAGCACATAGTAACATGGAGAACAAGTTTAACGGTTACTTGATCGACTGTTTGAACTTTGAAAATAAAGATAGTGTTCATTTTACAAATAGGTCCTTGGGTCCATGGAAGAATTTGCCATATATATATATATACTTCTTCGGATAAAAAGAAAAAGAAAAATAAAAGATATGTCACTATTTTAGCCCAAACTTAAGCTTCGTATGCACTTAGTTAACTCAAATTTTGAGTTGTAAATAAATTCGATCAAGTTGGGACTTGAGCGCACTGATAATGGTGAATTTGTATCCTCTGAGTTAGACCATCAGATTTAAATCCGCACAAATATTTAAGGATTATGTGCGTTACAGACGTGAATTGGATTAACTTGAATTCTGATCAGATGGTATGGAGCTAAACTCAGAATTTGAGTTAACTCAGAGGTCAAGTCAATTTAACAGTTACTTGAAATTTTTGAAAGAAAATTAAATAAGGGCATGCACTTTTACAAATGAGCTCTACTATTGGTCTATTGATTTGATTGGGGAAACGAGACTTTGATAGCTAGTTTAGAGGGAACTAATTTTGGTGTACCATGTTCATGTAACAAGTGACAATTTTTTGTTTGTTTGAAAGTTCAAAAGTAATAAGTTGGTGCAAATAAAATTTGAGTGAACAAAAAGCTCCAAGACATATGATCTAGAATTTTTTCTTATTAAAATAAGAAAGTAGAAAGAATCCATTAACCTTATGTTTTGCTTAATTAATGTCAATTTATTTTCTAGATCAATCTAGTTTTTACTTAATTAATTGTAACTAGGGAAATATTCTACACCCTAGTTCCATTAACTGATTTTTTCATGAAAAGATTTACACGAGGACGTCGTATTCAGATCTAGTGCAATACCTCACCATGTAGAATGAGATTTGAGTCCTCTGTTTTGATCTGGCACAAATCTTAAAGCGAACCCCTTCTTCATATTTTAATAAACACCGAACTAATTTTGATTTGACTGTGAGTATTTTACTATTTACTAATGGAGACAATCAACCAACTCTCACGACAAACATTTTTTTAGAAATAAAAAAAATTATTAGAAAAGAAATGATTTTTTTTTTCCTTTTATCAAATCGATAGGATTGTATTGGTTTGGTCCTATCTATATATATAGTTTCTAAAATTGTAGTGTATCTTAGCCTTTGAGTTGCTGAAATAATGTCCTAATCAAATTATTTTACTGCATGATTATTTTTCTGTCCCTTTTATTTCCATACATTTCTTTCATTAATTTGCCATCAATAATAGGGAAGTTCAATCAATCACAGTTGAAACGTGGGAGAGCTAATATGCATTTCTAACTATAGCTTAATATTTAGATTAATAAAAAGGCAGGTGGAAGTATACAACTGGAGTAGATGTATTTTATTCATTACTAATTTCTAATAAAATGTTGTTAGAATCTTCTCCAATTCTGTAACTTTGTATTGAATATGATTTTATCTGCAGTGTCATGATTGTCATATTCTTAAGGCAAATAATAAAGTTATAAATGGAATTGGGCTATGGTTGCTTTATAGAGTAAACCAGGTTTTTACTCTATAGCACTATATTTTTATTTTCAAAATTCAAATAGCCGATTCAAACCGTTCAACATATTCTTCATATTGAAATGTGTTTGGAGACCAAATTTTACATTTTTTGGAATTTTTTTATATTTATTAAGCCACTTTGAAAATTATAGATCCGATGGTCTAGAAATTTTTACTGTTTTTACTGTTCACAGTTGATGTGCGATTTTCAAAGTGGTTTAATAAATAGTAAAAAAAAAAAAAAAATGTAAAATTTGGTCTCCAAGTACATTTCAATATGGAGAACATGTTGAACGGTTCGGATCGGTTATTTGAACTTTAAAAATAAAAATATAAGTATAAATGCATTTTACTCTATGAAGTACCGTAGTCGGACTCGTTATAAATGAACCGGACAGTTCTGAAATTTGTAACGAATGGTTCTAATGCTCCCCTTGAGGTACTATAGTCGAGTTGACCAGTCAAATTAGAGTTTATATTTTTTGACATATCTCAAATTTGAAGTTATGAGAATTCGAATCATTAATTTACATTTCTAAAACACCAAATTAATTAAAGCAGTCGTTTACTGTCCTTAAGTTCGGAATGATTGAATATGATCCGTTTTTTGAATAAATTGAACTTTTCAGTTATATCAGATGATATGGACCTGTTAAATAAACCATTTCAGATTTGCAATTTGTCTTTTTGTCTTAAAAGACAAGTCAAGCTATCACTTCATTTCCTGCATAAGGAAAAACTTGGAAATGACAGGCACAGCCCCTGCTTCAGCCTTTTTGCCATGATACCTTTCACATCTACTTTATCCTTACTTCTTGCTCTCCTATATGTGATGATATATCAAATATAGCTAGCTCCTCTTTATTGTCTAAAGCAAGCACCAAAAAAAAAAAAAAATCCCTTTACATTGTCAAGTTCTCCAGTGAGCGACTATGATGGTGAGAGCTGGTTGTTCTAACACATCTTTTAGATCCCAATTCGTCACTGAATTAAAACCTGCTGATCTTCACAAGCTGGTAATTTCTTGTTTTTGTCTGTTTATTTTTTCTGTGTGATAATGGAGCTGATTTGGTAGCTTGTATGTACTATTCAGTGTCTTCGATTAATCTCTTGCATTATTGCTGTATTAATGTAGATCGATGTTGTGCCACGGTTTTGTTAGTAAGGACTTTTCATATAACATCATCACACTAAGAGCTTGGTATTTTTAACCATTTTTCATGATATGAATTATATATTAATTTTTCACATAACGAGTAGAAAGTAACATGGAATTTTAAAAGTTGGGGGAATTTCATGTATACCCCTCAAAAACTCTAAAATTATGTATTTCCCCCTCCAAATTTCATAATAACATATTTACCCTTCTAAATGCTAACAACTCACATATATACCCAATTAACTAAAAACTGTAGTTAATTATGTGTAATACTTATAAAATATATAATTAATCATGTATTTGTCTCTCCCTTTCTCCTCTTCCATCTCTCTCCTGTCTCCTCTTCCATCTCTCTCATGTCTTGTTCTTAACTCAAAAACTCCACATGCACCGCTCAGTTTCTCATTTTTGCAAATCAATAGCTTAACTCAATCTCTCCTCTCTCCTCTCTCTACTCCCAAGCTAAGAGAATACAAAGTATATGAAGCAATTGATTTTTTTTTTTATTTCGTTCTATTCATTTATATCTATCTGGATCCAGTTACCAAAGCAATCAATGAGTTGATGACATTGAAAAACAGAAGGAGAAGATTGCTATTTCGATATGGAAGAGATATTTGAGGGAGGCAGTGTATTCAAAATAGTTAAGTTATTTCTCTTAACTTGGGGAGTAGAAGAGAAGAGAAGAGAGATTGAGTTAAGCACTTAAGCTATTGATTTGCAAGCGATTGAGTGGTGTGGAGATTGAGTTAAGAACAAGACAGGAGAGATGGGAGAGGAGAAAGGAAGAGACATAATTAAATCATTAATTATATGTATTATAGAATATTAAACAAAACTAATTGCAGTTTTTAGTTAATTGGGTATATATGTGAGTTATTAGAATTTAGAAGGGTAAATATGTTATTATGAAATTTGGAGGGGGAAATATGTAATTTTAGAGTTTTTGAGGGGTATACATGAAATTCCCCCTTAAAAGTTTGTTGTGTAATATTTTGCTACAGTTTTTTTTTTCTTACTAAATTTGTTTGTTGCTTGTTATTGTTTGCTTTAATTTTTTTTTTTTTTTTGACACTATTAAGAGGTTTATATATGGTCAGAGTAATTAATAGCACATACGCTATATATGAAAATCTCATGAAACAATCTTTGAGTAAATGAAAAGTTTTGATCCATCTACTATCGAACCATCAGTTCTAGGTTCGATTAACCTTTTCTTGTGAATATACACCATTTCAACATAGATGCAAATGCAGCTTTTATTCTAGTTTCAGTAATTCTATCATTATGCCACCGGCCTTAAAAAGAAAAGAAAAGAAAAGAAAAAGGCACCAACAAAACCAATTTTCTCCTTCCAGAAACTTCCATCAGAATTCATGGTGCATTTGGAAGACGAAAACAAGAATCGTTCGATTGCAACTTTCTTGAGCCCTATAGGTAAAACATGGATTATCAAGTTAACCAGGGATCAGTCAGAGATCTTTTTCAAAGGAGGTTGGCCTGAGTTCTCCAAATGTCACAAATTAGAAGTGGGATTCAATCTGGTGTTTCAGTATGAAGGCAACATGGTTTTCAATGTGAAGGTGTTTGGTTTGAATGGATGCCTCAAGGATTACAATCAAGATGCAGTGGTAATTCTCAGGAGAAGTAGATTCAATGCCTCAAGAGGGAAATCTCCTGCAGAATGTGCAAGTGTTACAGAAGGCAAGTAACAGTATTCTTTTCTTTGATTGTTGTTGCTGCTGCTGATGCTTCTGCAGTGCCATTTCTTTAATTATTGTACTTCTGTCCCATTTACTATCACCTCTATTTCTATTGTTGTTTTGAACTACAACTCGATATTAAATGGAACAAGACAAGAATGAGATCTGATATTAGTACTCAGCCATTTTAAGGGTCTAGTACTACAATTAAATTGATGTTGTAACTAGTGTAATACAATATCCAAAACAACATCTAAACCTATATTACTTCTAATTTAATTCTATGAGTTGCAGCATCGTCATCTTCAGTTAAACAAACAAAAAGAAGACCTAACCTGCTGATAGACAAGGAGACACCACATCATGACCGCTCCAAAATGCGCAAGGAGCTCGGAACAGCAACAAACTCCTATGTCAAGAAGAAAAGAAAAAAGAATGTCATTTCTGTTTCTCATCGAACTCTTATAACAATAATGACTCATTCCAACATCCATAACTTCATGGTAATAAGTTGTTTAATTTGTTTATTTTCTTTTCTATTTATTTAGGTAAAACTTTCAAAAACCCCAAAAATTTAGAATCCACTAGAAAGCATTTGATAATAATTACTGTTAATGATGATAACAATGACAATCATTAACAAATAAATGAATAGAAGTCCAGCAAAATGGCTATTGATTGATAAATTAATTAACTGGCCACTAAGATTCAAGATAGTGTAAGAATGGCACATTACCAAGTTAGAAGAAAAATGGTTGATGAAATGTCCTTATTATATTGCTACATGATATTTTGGTTAAGATTGTGTAACCTTCTCTTTCTGGTATTAGCAGCCCTTTTAGGAATTCAGATCCAATGAAATACATGACCATGTAGAATGAGATTGGAGTTGCATGTTTTAATCTGGCAAAAATCTCAATGTGGACCTCCCTATATTTCTAAATAGGCACCAAATTTATATTGGCCTGGTTGTGAACATTCTACACTGTCAGGCACCTTAGGGGATACTCAATCACTTGCACTGGTCGTAATTTTAAATTAAAAAAAATCTAACTAAATAAAATTAAATGTCTATTGTAGCCTCTTCCAAAAATATTCGGCTCGGTGCCTCCATATAATTTGGAAAAAGGAGAGATTACAGTAAAGAATGAGAAACAAGAAACCTTGAAGATACAGTTTAACACTCCTGCAACTGGTAATTACAACAACCTTTGTAGAGGATGGAAAGATTTATGTTGGAAGAACCACATAAAATGTGGAGATACAAGCACACTTAAGATCATAGCCCATAATGAAATACTCATCACCATCTCTAAGGCAGCTAAAACAGTTAAAAAAATTGATGTTAAATCTGAGATTGAGACGTCATCGCAGTAAAATCAGGGCATGCGTTTTTGTGTACTATAAAGCTGGGTTATGCCAGTAGCTTGATCTCTCCTCTTTATATATTGCCTGGGAACATATCCTGAAGGTCAACTGTTCTCTTTTGTGTTTTGATCAATTTTGTTTCTGATGTATTATATATATAACTAATTAATATAGCTTAGGTACTGTGCACGTTCAATGTTATTATAGCTTATAAAGTTTGTGAGATACAGAGTTAGTGGCAACTACAACTTTCTTGGTATGGGATGGTCGAAGTATTGTGACGAGAACTGTGTTCGTTTAGTCGACCGTTGCCTAAAATCGGTGGCAATGAATTCCTTGTTGATTTTAAGCTCTACTAGCCATTGTAGGCTTGTAGCTGTTTTTCTATTTATTCTAAGTATGCACATTCTATTAGATTTGTAGTATGTTGATCCATATGCCCATATTTAATTGTGTTTAATTGTTTCATGTAACCACTTGCCATTATTAACTTACGAGATCTTGCAATATTTAATTACAAAACGACTTTACACTACTGCCGCTTCATAGTTTCGGTCTTCCGCTCGCATTAGTTTGTATTATTCTATCTATCTTGTTATTAACTTATGACGGAAACATGAGCAAGGAAATTAATTGAGGTCATCTACTTTTGGAATTTAAATCTACTGAAATCCGAAATTCCCTAAAATCCCTAAAATTCCGAGATTCCAGCCATTCAACTTTTTCTATGCACGCATCTTGAAATAACTGTTTTTTGCGCATGCATCTCGAAACATTTTGACGGCTAGATCCAGATTACAGGGATTTTAGGAACACTGTTCATTCGTTTAGATTCGGATCCCTAGTTTTGCTACAAGTGGACATTGGTAAAGAGTAAAAATATAATCAAATTCTACCAACTGAGCCCATATATTGGTATTGGGCTCAGTTTATGGGCTAAGATAATTCTCTCTATTGTTGACAACGCTATAATTGATGTAAATAATTTGGGAGCACTTAGAATGGTTGGCTGGGTCAGGTCAATTTAACTGTTTGCTTGAACCAGTTGGACAGCTAGTAGGTCGATCTCAACAGGAATCGAGATACTTGAAATTAATTTTGAAGGAAAATTAAATAAGTGCTTACACTTTTACAAAGGAGCTTTATTATTTTTGAAAAAGATTTTTTTTTTTTTGAAAAAGAAAGGAGCTCTACTATTGGTCTATTGATTTGATTGAGGGGAAATGAGACATTGATAGCTAGTTTAGAGGGAACTAATTTTGGTGTACCATGTTCATGTAACAAGAGACAATTTTTTTTTAATTTCAAAAGTAAGTTGGTGATCAATAACATATGATCAGTGAACAAATAGCTGTAAGACAAGAAAATTCTTATTAAAAAAGAAAGTAGAAAGAATCCATAACTATAGTTCTTACTTAATTAATGTCAATTTTTTTTTATAGATCCAATTAGCTTTTTCTTAATTAATTGTAAATAGGGGGAACTTGTATAACTTAGTTCCATTAACTGCTTCTAGAAAAGAGTTACACGAGGTCTACATGGAGTTAAATGGTAAAATCAGCAATAAGAGTAAAAAAACATCCAACGATCCATATATCAGTAGGATTCTGGATCTAGGCGAGGGCGGATCTAAGCAAGGATGCTTAGTCATCTTTATAATTTTGAATTTTTTTAATTATTGTATATTGAAATTTAATTGAAATTATTTTTTTCTTTTTGGAAATTTCGATATAGTTCTAATTATAAAATGTTAAATGTGTGTTTGTAACCTAATAATTAAAATTCCACTTTGTGATTATGCAAACTTAGATTCAAATTATACATTTTACGTTTTAGTCCTCCAATTTAATTTAATTTGTAATTCCTTCTCTTGATCTAGGTGTCCTGCTGAAAAATGAGATTTTTATTATTTAGAAAAAAGCAAATCTGATTCAAATGAAAACACCTAAACAGTTTGGGTTGCTAGGAAAAGCAATTCTAGGGCTTCTAGCATGCCACTGGTACATTGAAAGATGGGAGGGTGTTTTGGGCCGAAAATAGTTCTCGGTTCTATTATTTACTAACGGAGCCGCATCTTGTTTTTAATAATTCTGTAACTTTCGAAAAATAAAAAAAAATGTACGGCAAGGGGAATTGAGTAGACAGCAGATAAATAATATTTTCTTCTTTTAACTTTTTAAATTTTTTATAAATGCCTGTAGCCGTAGGCATCCCCTTTAACCTTTCACGTTTTGTTCTAGTCTCTCTCTCTCGTATAAGTTACCGTGTTAGCCTGGATATTAAGGTGGCCTCCCTTGGGATCAAGTGTAATGGCGGTCAAGATTTTGCTTCCGAGGACCTTCACTAGTCTTGACTTTGTATAGTCGACAATTCCTTCTGATATAGCATGGCAATCAATGTCCTGGATTCTATCATTACATTTTGATATGCAAACATTTTGACATGACATTATATATCATAATATTAATGTTCTGAATTCTATCATTACATTTTGACATGCAGTCATGAGAGGTGATTATACATGGCCTAGGTTTTGCACAAGTTACTTTGGTTCCATACTGGACTTATTTTAGTGAATTGGTCGTTCTCTATATAATAAATTATCGTTTACATCCTTTGGCATATCTAAAATTTTAAGTTGATACTTAATACATAGAGAATTCGAATCGTTTATATTACTCAAGCACCAAAAAAAAAAAAAAGTCATTTAATTTGTGCCGTAAATTCCAATTGAATATGATCCGTTGTTTGAATAAATTGAACTTTTCAGTTATATATATCAGATGATACGGGCCTTTCAAATAAACCATTCCAGATTTGCAATATGTCTTTTTTTGTCTAATATATATATAAAAGACAAGTCAAGTTTTCACTTCATTTCCTGCAGAAGGAAAGACTTGGAAATGACAGCCACAGCGCCCTAGCTGCTTCAGCCCTTTTTGCCATGATACCTGTCACTTGTACTTTATCCTTAATTACTTCTTTCTCTCCTATATATGATGATATATCAACTATAGTTAGCTCCTCTTTTATTGTCTAAAGCACCAAAAAACAAAAAGAAATTTCACTTTTATATTGTCAAAGTTCTCCAGTGAGCGACTATATATGATGGTGAAAACTGGTTGTTCTAACACATCTTTTAGACCCCAATTCGTCACTGAATTACAACATGCTGATCTTCACAAGCTGGTAATTTGTTATTGTTTTTCTTATTTTTGGGTGATAGTACAGCTGATTGGGTATCTTGTATATATGTACTTTTCTGCAGGGTCTTTGATTAATTTCTTGCATTATTGCTCGTCATGCCACGGTTTTGCTATGATTATGTTTTATTACTTTGTTTATTGCTTGTTATGGTTTACTAATATTTTTTTTTTGTATATATATGGTCAGAGTAATTAATACCACATACTCCTTGAAAGTTGAAAATATGAATAATTGAAAGGTTTTGATCCAGCTACAATCCAATTGTCAGTTCTAGGTTCAGTTAACCTTTTCTTTTGAACACATACACTAATTCAACATAGCTGCAAATGCAACTTTTGTTCTAGTTTCAGTAATTCTATCAATAGGCCACCAACCTTAAAAAAAAAACAAAAATTAAACAAAACCAATTTTCTCCTTCCAGAAACTTCCATCAGAATTCATGATACATTTGGAAGATGAAAACCAGAGCCGTTTGGTAGCAACTGTCTTGAGCCCTATGGGTAAAATATGGAATATCAAGTTAACTAGGGATCACTCAGAGACCTTTTTCAAAGGAGGTTGGCCTGAGTTCTCCAAATTTCACAAGTTAGAGGTGCGCTTCAAGCTGGTGTTTCGGTATGAAGGCAACATGGTTTTCAATGTGAAGGTGTTTGGTTTGAATGGATGCCTCAAGGATTACAATCAAGGTGCAGTGGCAATTCTCAGGAGAATTGGATTCAATGCCTCAAGAGAGAAATCTCCAGGAAAATGTGCAAGTGTTGCAGAAGGCAAGTAACAATATTCTTTGCTTTTATTGTTGTTGTCATTATTATTTTTAGTATTATTATCATCATTAGTATTATTATTAGTATTACTTTTAATATGCCATTTTTTATTATTGATTTCAATACCCAGCCATTTTAAGGGTCTAGTAGCATTAGCTGATATTGCAGTGTAAAACAATATACAAACCCTCAAAAAACTATATTATAATTGAATTCATATACTCCTTATTAGCTGCAGCTTCATCATCTTCAAGCAAACAAACAAAAAGAAAGCATGACCTGCTGAGAGAGAAGGAGACACCATGTCATGACCGCTCCAAAATCCACAAGGAACTTGGAACAACAACGAAATCCTATGTCAAGAAGAAAATAAACAAGAATATCATTTCTACTTCTCATCAAACTCATGTAACAAGAATGTGCCATTACAACATCCACAACTTCTTGGTAATAAGGTTTTTTGCTTATTATCATTTCTATTTAATTTGGCAAAATCTTCAAACCCCTCCCCAACATGTACAATATTAGCCCCGTCTGTTTTAATCTGACACAAACCTCAATATATTCCAAATAGACACTGAATTGATTTTGGTCGGGCTGTGAGTATATTCTACACGGTCAGGTACCTTAGGAGATACTCACGTGCCCTTTTAAGGTGGTAATTTTGAATTTTAAAAAAATCTACCTAAATAAAATGAAATGTTTATTGCAGCCTCTTCCAAAAATATTTGGCTCGGCATCTCCATACAAGTTGGAAAAGGGTGAGATTACAGTCAATTCTGAGAAAGATGAAATATGGAAAGTACAGTTTAACACTCCTGCTTCTGGCAATAACCTTTGCCGAGGATGGAAACAGTTCTGTTGGAAGAACAACATAAAATGTGAAGATACATGCACACTTAAGATCATAGCCCGTAATGAAATACTCGTCACCATCTCTAAGGCAGATCATAAAACTGTACTGGAAACAGTTGATGTCGAATCAGATGCTGATATACTCGTCACCTTCTCTAAGGCAGCTAAAACAGTGGAAACAATTGATGTTAAAGCTGAGATTGAGACATCATCGCAGTAAAATTGGGGCATGTGTTTTTGTGTATTATAAAGCTGGGTTATGCCAGTAGCTTGCCCTCTCCTCTTTATATATTGCCTAGGAAAATATCCTGAAGATCAACTGTGCTCTTTTGTGTTTTGATCAAGTTTGTTTTCTGATGTATTATTTAAATTTTCTGTATTTTCTTAACTACCCAAACAGCTTCGCTGTTTTCATTTGAATCAAATTTCTTTTATCGAAAAAAAAAATGCTGAAAAACAAGCCCATAAGACTGAGACAATGAAATACAAATACTTACTCTAAGTGGGCTTCTGGGCCCAAAATAGTTCTCGGTTCTATTATTTACTAATGGTAACGCATCTTGTTTTCTATAATTTTTTTAATTTCGAAAAATAAAATAAATTATATTGCAAAGGGAATTGAGTAGACAGCAGATAATTAATATTTTCTCCTTTCTCCTTTTTATTTTTATTTTTGATAAATTCCTGTAGCCCTAGGCAACCTTTTAACCTTTAACTTTTTGTTCGATTCTCTCTGTCTTATGTATATTGAAATTTAATTGAAATTACTTTTTTTTTTCTTCGGAAATTTTGATATAGTTCAGCTCTTCTAATAAAATGTTAAATATGTGTTTGTAACATCATGATTAAAATTCCACTTTGTGATTGTGCAAACTAAGATTCAAATTATAATGACTATATATTTATATTTATACATTTTACGTTTCAGTCTCTTGATATAATGACTAAGATTCCTTTAATTTAATTTTCTAATTCGTCTCTTGATCTTGATCTTGGTGTCCTGATAAAAAAAAATAAGATTTTTATTATTTAGAAAAAAAAAAAAAATCTGATTCAAATGAAATTAAACAGTTTGGGTTGCGAGGAAAAGCAATTCTAGAATTCAAATGGTACAGTGAAAGATGGGACGGTGTTTTAAAATACAAATACTTATTCTAAGTGGGCTTTTGGGCCGAAAATAGTTATCGGTTCTATTATTTACTAATGGAGCCGCATCTTGTTTTCAATAATTCTTTAAATTCCGAAAAAAAAAAAAAAAAAATTCTACGGCAAGGGGAATTGAGTAGACAGCAGATAAATAATATTCTCTCCTTTTAACTTTTTTAATTTTTGATAAATGCCTGTAGCCGTAGGCACCCCTTTAACCTTTCACTTTTTGTTCTAGTCTCTCTCCCCCTCTCTCTCGTATTATAAGTTACCGTGTTAGCCTGGATACTAGGATGGCCTCCCTTGGGATTTAGTGTAATGGTGAAAGTTGGTCAAGATTTTGCTTCCGAGGACCTTGACTAGTCTTGAGGAAATTAAAATTAGATAAAGATAAAATTATCCCAAATTTTAAAGCAGTACATTGTACACTTGAGAGTAGATTATAGGTTTTTATATCCGTTTGGAAAGTTTGAGAGCCATCCTGTTTGATATAGCATGGCAATCAATGTCCTGGATTCTATCATTACATTTTGATATGCAAACATTTTGACATGACATTATATATCAATATATGTCCTGGATTCTATCATTACCTTTTTGACATGCAGAATGAGAAGTGATTATATATGGCTTAGGTTTTGCACAAGTTACTTCGGTTCCATACTGAGTAAGAATAGAGCAAAAATAGAGCTAATTTTAAGATTGAGAATAGATTAGTAGTTGATTCAACATTTTGTTGAGTTAGTAGAATAGTAAGAAAATCTACAAAAAAAAAATAAAGAATAGTTCATATTTGCTATTTCAAACACACCCAAACGTAAAATAGTAACTTGCAAATAGTGCTAATTCAAATTAGTGACTATTTTTCATCCATCCAAATGCACCTTAAAAGAACTAGACTTATTTTAGTGAATTGGTCGTTCTATATATAATAAATTCTCAATACATCCTTTGACATATCTAAAATTTTAAGTTGATACTTGATACATAGAGAATTCGAATCATTTATATTACTAAAGCACATAAAAAAAGAGTCATTTAATTACTGTCCGCGCGCAAATTCCAATCGAATATGATCCGTTGTTTGAATAAATTGAACTTTTAAGTTATATCAGATGATACGGACCTGTCAAATAAATCTGGAAACAATTTGTCTTTTTGTCTAATATATATAAAAGACAAGTCAAGCTTTCACTTCATTTCCTGCAGAAGGAAAGACTTGGAAATGACTGGCACAACCCCTGCTACAGCCTTTTTGCCATGATACATGTCACATGTAATTTATCCCTACTTCTTGCTCTCCTATATATGATGATATATCATTATAGCGGTGAAAACCCGTATGGATAATATCCAATCGTATTCGAAAATTTAGATATAAATATTCGATATCTGAATATTTGTGTAGATAAGGATATTAATATAATTTTACGTTTCAATTATCCGTATTCAAATAGTAGATATATATCATATATTTTAATTTATATTATGAAAAATTTATGTTATTCACCATTATAATTAGATAAATATTATGAACTTCAATTTTTTTATATTATTTTAATAAACATCTGATTTGATCCGGATCTGTATCCGTATTCGTCTAATATGTCTGATATACGCTCCGTATCCGGAAAATAAAAAAAGAAATATGGATATGATTTTACCACTATCCGTTCCGTTTTCACCCCTATATATCACCTACTGCTAGCTCCTTTTTTATTGTCTAAAGAACCAAAAAAACAAAAACAAATTTCCCTTTACATTGTCTAAGTTCTCCAGTGAGTGACTATCATGGTGAGAGCTGGTTGTTTTAAACCCCAATTCGTCACTGAATTGCAACCTGCTGATCTTAAAAAGCTGGTAATTTGTTATTTTTTTTCTAGGTTTATAATAGAGCCTATTGGAAGCTTGTATGTACTTCGGTTAATAAATAATAATCTCTTGCAAAATTGCTGCATGTCAAGATTTTGCTACAATTCCTTTTAGTATTTTGTTCATTGCTTGTTATGGTTTTCTTTCTTTCTTTATTTTTCTTACTACTAAGAAGTTTATATATGGTCACTGTAATTGATACCATGTCACACTCCTTAGAAAGTATCAGGAAACAAACTATGTATAATTGAAAGATTTTCCAACTGTCATGAATTCTATTCTCCTAATTTTAACCGTTGCTTGTAATTCACAATTTTGACAAGTTGTGAATACATACTAACATACACTATTTCGACATATATAGATGCAAATACAGCTTTTATTCTAGTTTCAGTAATTCTATCATTTTTACTATCCTTAAAAAAACATCAACAAAACAAATTTTCTCCTTTCAGAAACTTCCATCAGAATTCATGATGCATGTGGAAAATGAGAACAAGAATCGTTCGGTTGCAACTATCTTGAGCCCTCGACGCAAAACATGGAATATCAAGTTAACCAGGAATCACTCAGAGACATTTTTCAAAGGAGTTTGGCCTGAGTTCTCCAAATATCACAAATTAGAGGTGGGCTTTAAGTTGGTGTTTCGGTACGAAGGCAACATGGTTTTCAAAGTGAAGGTGTTTGGTTTGAATGGATGCCTCAAGGATTATAATCAAGATGCAGAGACTATTCTCAGGAGAATTGGATTCAGTGCCTCAAGAGAGAAATCTCCAGCAAAATGTGCTAGTGTTACAGAAGGCAAGTAATAGTATTATTTTCTTAATTTATTATTAATTGTTGTTGTTTAGTGCCATTTTATTATTTTATACTTATGTCCTTTTTACCATCACTGCTATTTCTGTTGTTGTTTTTAACTTGAACTCAATGTTAAATGAGACAAGAAAAGAATGAGATCTGATATTAATACCCCGCCATTTTAAGGGTATATTAAGCTGAAGTTGCAGTGTTAAACAATATCCAAAACAGTTTAGAGGGAATTCAGGGCATGCTAGGTAATGTAATTATGGTGAGGAGCAGAGACAAACTGCTACATTGAATATGTAAGATTGTAAATAGAGGTGCTGTAGAGGGGTTTCATTGTACATAGCTTTTTTACTTAATCCAAAATTGTGGGTGAGCTTCAACTCGCTAACCATAAAAAAAATATCTAAAACAACCTCTAATACTATATTACTTCTAATTGAATTCTTTGAACTGCAGCGTCGTTATCTTCAGGCAAACAAATGAAAAGAAAGCATGACCGCCTGATGATAGAGAAGGAGACACCACGTCATGACCGCACCAAAATCCGCAAGGAACTCGGAACAACAATAAAATCCTATGTCAAGAAGAAAATAAATAAGAATCTCATTTCTGTTTCTCATCAAACTCTTGAAACAAGAATTAGTCATTACAGCATCCATAAATTCATGGTAAAATATATGTTGTTTTGTTTATTTTCAATTCTATTTAATTAGGCAAATAAAAAAAACAAAATTCAAGACAGCATTTGAAAGGAGATGTGATAGTCTGATAGGCAGTCTGCTGAAATATGGCTACATGATATATTTGTTAAGATTGTGTTACGTTTCCTTTCTGGTATTAGTAGCCGTATTAGGAAATCAGATCCAGTGCATTACCTGACTGTTTAGAATGAGATCTGAGTCGTCTGTTTTAATCTGGCACGAATCTCATAGTGGATTTCCCTATATTCCAAATAGTCACTGAATTGATATTGGCCTGGTTTGTGAGTATTCCCTTGCCTTTTTAAGGCGGTAATTTTAAAATTTTAAAAAACTTCCTGAATAAAATCAAATGTCAATTGCAGAGTCTTCCGAAAATATTCGGCTCGGTGCCTCCATACAATTTGGAAAAAGGAGAGATCACACTCCATACTGAGAAAGAAGAAACCTCGAAGGTACAGTTTAACAGTACTCCTGGTTCTGGCAATAACCTTTGCAGAGGATGGAAACATTTCTGTTGGAAGAACAACATAAAATGTGGAGATATATGCAAACTTAAGATCATAGGCAAAAATGAAATACTTGTCATCAACTCTAAGGCAGATAAAACTGTACTGGAAACAATTGATGTCAAAACAGATGCTGAAATACTCATCACCAACTCTAAGGCAGCTAAAACTGTGGAAACAATTGATGTTGAATCTGATCTAGAGACGTCGTCATCGCAGTAAAATCAGGGCATGCGTATTTTTTGTGTTTTATAAAGCTGGGTTATGCCAATAGGTTGCCATTTCCTTTTAATTAATTATATTGCCTGGGAACCAATAATGCGGAAGGTCAGCTGTTCTCTTTTGTTTTGATCAAGTTTAATTGTTGCTGATGTATTATATAACTAATCTAGTTTAGGTACTCTGCACATTCAGTGTATTTTTTCTTCTTACCCCTTCAATTGTTGCTTAATTATCAAGCTTTGCTGTCATAAAAGATTTTGATGGAAACAGGCGATTGCCCTTGTTGGCTGTTGCCAACGCTGACTAGAGTAATATAATTAATTAGTACTTTATTTCGTGATATGCTGAATATATATCAACGAATCATTTATTTTCAAGTTAAAGAAAAGGTTATTATTTAGTAAATTGGTCGGACAACTTTTTTGGAACGGATGGTTGCCGCAATTGAGATAGGAGTAGGTCCGATGAAAATCGGGCCTATTAAAGGTCCAATTAGTTCTAACACTGTAAGATTATCACTAAAATCTGTACATACAGTAATTGAAATAGACTTGTACAGATTTTACTAATTAGTTCGCACAAATCTTAATACATATATAATGGGTCATTACACCATCCAACCAAAATAGGTCTGATTGATTCGTAGGATCGGATTCTTGATTGCCGCATCTAATTCTCCCATACAAGATATATTCGTTGATATATATATATTTTTTCAAAGTTAGAAAACCTAAAACTTTAAATTATAGATAATTCTATCATCCAGACAGTTTATCAAATTCTGTACAATTTTAACGTCATTTAGTTTTATCAAATAATTTAATTTTTTGAGCAATTTGAAAAAAAAATGTATTGAATAACTTATAAAATTAGTCGACACTAAGTAAATTTCAAATTTTGCCGAATTTTAATAAATAACATATTTATATTTTAAATTTCATATTTAATAATGAGTAGGTTAAAATGTCTCATTGGTCACGTACCTCAATCACGTCTCACATTTTTATCTCCATTTTCAAAATCAAAATAGTCAATTTGAACCGCTCAATATGATTTCCATATTAAAATGTACCCGGAGATCAAATTTTATGTTTCTGAAAATTATTTACTATTTTTTTAAAATACAAAATTGTTATTTTGATGATCCAATTAATATCTTCTTTAAAAACAATAACTTTGTATTTATCTAATATATAATTATATTAGGTAAGGAACTATAAAAATATCTCCGATTGCAAGAGCTCCTCCTGGGTCCTCTTAAATCTCCTCTAATTCTTCCATTACTGTCCTTTAATTAATCTTTATTCGAAGGAAGGAGGAATTAACGTAGCTAGGAAATTCCAAGTCGGTACAATGCGACGGTAGCTAGCATATATTTCTCGGTTGAGTTTATGATCTAAGACCGCATGCAAATGGGAAGAACAAAGAAGATGCAATTAGATATGTTATGTTTAATTCCTCTCTAATATTCACCATCACATAGTTAATTTTTGTTTCCAGAAAAGCATTAAAAAGAATGGAGACACTAAATTCATTTTTATTAATAATTACGTTGTAGTACTATAGTAATAAAGACAATTTTTCTAATAGTGAATAACAAATTCAAAATATGAAACAAAACAAAAAATTGTATTAAAAATAATTGGGTGACTTGATTCTCAATATTACTAAAAATTTCAATAAAATTACAATGTTGATATAACTAAAATTTGATGATTCATTGTAGAATAGTTAGAATAGTGAAATTTGAGGATAGTAGATGAAAATAGAGAAAAAATAGTGATTTTCATATATAACATGAAAATTGTGCCATTCGGATTAGTAAAATATTATTTGGATTGTATATTAATTTGGAATAGTGAATAGCCGTAAGCGAGAAATAATAGTGTAAATAAAGTACTCATTAAGAGAAAAAAAATAGACAAGTGGAGTCTCAAACGAATTATCACGATGTGGAGATAGAAAAAGTGATGTACCCTAAATACTAGGGGTGTCAATGGGTAAGTTACGGGTAGGGTGGAAATATTTTCATGCCCATACCTACTAATAATTGATCTTATCCATACCCGTTAAGAATTTGTCTTACCCTACTCTATCCTTACTCGTTAAGTTTAGCGGATAACGAAATGGTAGCGGACGAATAACGAATAATACTAATATAGCGGTTTTATTAATTTTACAAATAAACCATCAAAATTTATCATGTCATACATATGCATGACAATTACTAATATAAAAATCAAAATACAAATAAAAAATCAAATATAACTAATAGTTTTTTGTAAAGCAAACAAGAAAAATAAAAAAACACAAATATCTCTTCTAACAAATTCAATTCGTTAACTAAATAACAAAATATTAAAAAAAAAGTAATATGTTTAACATAATATTCTTCTTACAACAAAAGACATATTTTTCCCATGATATTATTTTTAATAATATCTAATTATTGTGACGAAGAAGTTAGAAAATTTTCTCATTAGTTTGGTTAGCGTGGATATATACAACAATATAAAAAATAGAAAAATGAATAAATTGAATTTCACGTATACCCCTCAAAAACTTCAAAATTACGTATTTCCCCTTCTAAAGTTTGAAATTACATATTTCCCCTTCTAAACTTCAAAAACACACAAATTTATCCATTTTATTGTCTTTTATATTAAAACTCAATCTAAATTTATAAAATACCCATTTTACCCTTTATTAAAAATATATAAATCTCATCAGACTCAAATTATTTGAATCTGAAAGGTTCCTCTACCGTCCGATCCGTGCGCATCGCATTAAGATTTGTGCACATTACTTCAATATCTGTGCTAATCTAACGTGCACGAATCTTAAAGCAATTTCGATTAGCGTGTATCACATTAAGATTTGTGCATGTTGCTTCAATATGCGTGTGTTTTTGCATCAAGATTCGTGCTAATATTGTGTGCACAAATCTAAAAGCAGTTCGAACGGTAGAGGAACAGTTGATATTCAAATTTGAGTATGATAAGATTTATATGCTTTTAATAAAGGGTAAAATGGGTATTTTATAAATTTAGAATGAGTTTTAATATAAAAGACAATAAAATGAATAAATTTGTGAGTTTTTGAAATTTGGAGGGGGAAATATATAATTTCAAATTTTAGAGGGAGAAATACGTAATTTTGAAGTTTTTGAGGGGTATATGTGAAATTTTTCCTTTATTTTATATAATTACCCATTACCTAATATGTACGAAATAGCCTTTACCTATATTCATATTCGTTTACTTAACGAAAAGAAAATCCTGACCCCTATCCACACTCAATAAGCTAACGAAAAAAAACCTCACCTATACTTATCTTGTCAAATGCGATATGAATAGAGTAAACGGGTAAATAGATGTCATTGAAACCCTACTAAACACCTTTTCTGTTTAACAGGAAATCAAGATAGACAGTGAATACTGAAAGAAAAAAAAAATCTCTAGTTTGCTAGTTCATATACCCTCTGTAGCAGATATTTTCGTACTACTTTTTTTTTTTCCAACAATCGTATTTTTATAGGTAAATGATGAATTATTTTGAAGATGTGTATCCGATACAGATCTGGATTTGGATTTGGATGAAAAATATATAAGCTAGAAACTTAATAGAAACTACATGCAGTAAATGAAGATTGAGGAAAAAAAAAGCTATACTTTTAAGGAAAATTTGATGTAAAATAAAAGAGAAGAACAATTCAAATTAAGAGAAAAGATAACATGGTTCTTTGATTTTTCATCTTTCTATGACTGTATCCATACGCATCTCCCTTTTTTCTATTACAATTCTCTTTCAAATTAAGAGAAAAGATAACATGATTCTTTGAATTTTTCATCTTTCTATGCCAGTATCCATACGCATCTCCCTTTTTCTATTACAATATTTCTTCTAAACTAGGATCTGCCAAGTTCAACTAAGCAAACCACTAAACAAATAAAGGAAATTTTGAAAGGGAGGGCACAAAGAATATACCCGAAGGTATCTGATTAATTTGTGTTAAATTTTCATAACCGGATGAAATTTTATTTAGTGTCTATTTAAATTATAGAGAGTTTGTTTTGAAATTTGCACTGAATCTGAATTCGGATATAAGAGTTACTAGCTGGAGGTCTCGTGTTGCTTCGACAATTTGTTTTGAGCCATGGAGAATTGCACATAGAAAATTTATACATAAAAGTTTTGTACATCAGAAATTAAAGAGTTTTAATAGGGATATTACAAAACTTTCGTAGATAGCTGATGTAGTTATACTCGGACACAACAAAACTGCATTGTGAAGAGCATTTAAGTATTTTACAAAATTGTTGTTTTGAGATCACTAAATTTTTTACCCATTTTAATAAATAGTAAAAAAATTCAAAATATGTAAAATTTGATCTACAATCACATTTTAATATATCAATCATGTTGAATGGTTTGGATTAGAGCTGCACAAAAAATCTGTAGTTCGTGATTCGATTCGAGTTTGATTCGAAAAAGTTTATAAAAATTCGATTAGAAATAATTTGAAATTAATTCAAACCAAACTCAAACTGGACCTGGTTCGTTCGAAATAGGTTCGCAAACTAATCTAGTTCGAATCTCAAAGTAACGTGAACCGTTGATTTCCGCTGATGACTTATATTCGTTGGTGACTTAAAACATAAGACAGTCCAGTCATAACTCATAACTTGTAAGTCGTAACTCTCACTCTCAGTTCTAAAACCCTAGACGATTTTCACCTCTCGCTTTCGGTAACTACAATCACTCTTTCTTGTTATAAAAAGTTCGTAAAAGATTTGAAATTGAGTTCGTAAAAAAATCAATTCGAAATTAATTCAAATCAAACTTAGTTCGAAATTAATTCAAATCAAACTTAGTTCGAAATTAATTCAAACCAAACTCAAACTGGAGTAAGTTCGATTCGGTTCGATTCGTTTGCAGCCCTAATTTGGATCGACTAAAATTGTATTTTGATATCACCAAAAAAAAAAAGTGTAAGTAGATCCCTCCCCCTCATGTTATATCATTATCAGCTTTTGTGTGTGTTATTCACCTCGCGTGTTGTAAGATGTATCTATTGGTGTGTTGTATGATATATCATATCTCGATTGAAAATAACATATCTCACGTAAACTAATATGATCACGCCGCATCACTTTTTTTTCAATATTATTGCTTTATTTATATATTTTTTACAATATTTTCATACTTTTTAATATTTTATTTTTAATGAACTAACTCAAATTAAAAATATCTAAAAATGTGATCAATCATATTATATAATTACGACATGATCACACATAAATTAATTATTATTCACTATTTTTAATCGCATCACGTAACAAAAAAATAATTCAATCACACAAAATAAAGGTAATAAAATCCAAGTGTCTTAATCACATTAATCCAAGTGCCCCCAACTATAATTCCCACTAAAAATCTCTGGACCCCTCTGCCGACTGGTGCGTATCCTCTATTCCCTCGGATATCTCATATTTTGCGTGAGACGTGTCTGGTTTCTATTCGGGATGATGCAGAAGCCAGTATTAATTGAGCTTTGAGATTCGTGCAGAAAATATTTGAACTGTTGTGATTTTCCTAGAAGTCACGTAACATATGAGATATCTTAGAGGATGCGAATTTCCTCTCACTCAATCTTTCCTAGACCCTTTCGTCTCTTTATGACTTTATCTCTATTTTTGGTAAATCTTCTAGCGTTTCTCCTTTTTAGCAACTCCTCTATTCTATATATATATATATATAACCAAGGTCTCTTTTTTCATCTGGCACAAGGTCAAGACTAAAGAGAGTGAGAGGATACAAACTGACATTGATAAGAAGTAATTAATCATGGAGAGTGACAAGGAAGAGCTTTCCCCTGTAGCAGAGAAGGCGCCGGTGACTGTCGCCAGGCCGGTTCGTACTGATTTAGACAAGTACATTCCTAAGCCTTGTGAGTTTTAATTTCCCCTCTCTTTCGATCAATTGATCGTAATAAATTAAAAGTAATTTGGATGAATCCTTTTTGTAGTTTAAGATATCCAGGTGACCAGGTTGATCTACAACCTTTAATTTCTATTTTTCAAAGATGAAATTTTACAAATAAAAACAAAAAAAAATATAAATATTCCAAATTTAGTACGATTTAAAAGTAAATCTTCACTCAACAGCGGAAATGCGGAATTGGGGATTTAAATAAGGACAATTTATGAGGGTGGAAATCTGGGTAAAGATTTTAACAGAGTAGTTTTGGCCTCATGCAGAGCACGAACCATATTCAGCGCTGTTTTGATTCTATAATTAATGCGCTGCATGAAGCCAAAACTGGTCTGTTAAAATCTTTAACCTGAAATCTGAAATATACGAAATTTTGCAAGAAGGAAATTAATTAATTATGAACTAAACAGAGCAATAAATGGAAGTAATAGAGAAGAAGGACGAAACAAACTTTTTGTTGTTGTCGTTGGAAGCTAATTAGCTTTCTATGTTGCAATAAAGTTCCAAATGGAACTAATTATGAACTAATTAAATTCAAAACTGGCATCTTAAATTTACACTTGAAACGAAATTTTCTGATGTATATGAAATAATTTTACTCTATAACTCAACTTATTCTGTTATATTTGTTCATTTTTAATTAATTCGCTTTTTTCAGATCTTGCAAGGGCTCTGGTTGCTCCAGATATATATCATCCACATGGAACAGAGAGACGTCATAACAATGGAATGAGTGTGCTTCAGCAGCATGTTGCCTTCTTTGATCTCGACAACAATGGCATTATTTACCCCTCGGAAACTTATGGAGGTAAATTCAATTTATGCGCTGTTCTTAATTTGCTATGTTTACAACTTCTATCATGTACAAACGATAACATTAACAACAGCAACAAAGTTTTTTTAGTTCCAAATAAGTTTGGGTATGCGAGAAATGAAAACCAATTGAATTTTATTTCCATAAGGAGACTGTATTTTATGTTGGCTCGCCACACCTATCACAACTCTCCTCATTTTTCCTAGCTTGATATTGTTTCTCATGACAATTTGGAATAATCATTAAATACTCACAATAAAAAAAAATTCCTTTGTTATTTGCTGATGTGAACAGTATATATGTGCCATAACAGGAATGCGGCTGATTGGTTTGAACCCTTTACTGTCTCTCCTCCTGGCTGTATTCATCAATGTAGCTCTAAGCTATGCCACCCTTCCAGTATGTTATATATCTCATTTGAATTATGAAAAACATGCTACTTTTTCGATAAATTTAAATCTTCTTAATCTTTCCAATACAAACAACAGAAAATACAGTTTGATTAAGCCACTGATAGTCGTACATCCAGGTGATAGTTAATGGTTTGTGTACATCAGAATGCAAATTCTGCGTAAAAATTCAGAAAACAAAGCATGCCAATCATCACGGGAGTGAATTAGTTGTAAAGAGATACATCTAAGAAGAAGCTATTTTGATGTAAATTGTATTCTGTTTTTGTATATCTCAAACATTGCTTTTACAGATACATAAATAGGCGAAAACTTGACTAAGCTAGGCATCTTATTAAACTCTACAATTAACTTAAGCACTATGGTTGCTTGTTGCTTGATCAGAGTATCTGATTGCCAGTACGTTGATCCCTTTGGCTGGAGTTGTCCAGTAAATCAGCTTGGTTAATAGTTGGATCTACATTTACATTATCTTCTTGTTATTATTAATTCTCTAATGGGATCTATTTATAATTTTTTGGAACAGAGTTGGATACCATCTCCATTTTTCCCAATATACATCCGTAACATCCATAGTGCCAAGCATGGAAGCGACTCTCAGACTTACGACATGGAGGGAAGGTAGTGTAGTACATCAAGATACTTCTGTTTCTCTTATTTATTCTTCACCAATTATGATCTCATCAGAGTTTGAATTTCAGGTATGTGCCAGTTAATTTCGAGAACATATTCAGCAAGTACGCACGCACTGTACCAGATCGGCTCAGCTTTCGGGAAATTCTGCAAATGACAAATGGCAATTGGGAGACTTATGACTTTGTCGGACGGTAAAATATCAAACATGAAATTCCAAATTTTGGTACCATACCAGTATCAGGTTCAATTGATGAACTAATGTGACGATGCTAAATTTACATAATGATATTTGTATATGATGAAAATCTTGTAGGATTGCAAACATTGTGGAATGGATACTACTATACTGGGTTGCTAGAGATGAAGATGGATTCCTTCCAAGAGAGGCCATGAGAACCTGCTTTGATGGTAGCCTCTTTGAGTACCTAGCTCAGAGGCATTCTACTGAATATAATGAAAAAATGAGTTAAAATTTATTAAGGTAGTAGTGTTTGACTAATGCATGTTGTGGTTTATGTTTACTTGGTCTGTAATTATGGAGCTTCTCTATATATCAGTGCTATAATAAAGACTTAACTGGTCCTTAATCTAATGCTAAAATTTGTTCCTTTTTATATAGTTTTATAATTAACCTTCCTATTTTTTTTTTTAAATAAAGATATTATCAAATCTCCGAATTTTAAGTATCTATAAATGTCCAGCAATAAATTTTTTAAAACTTGCAGCCTTTTACTATATTTCCAACGTATCCATTATGTTTGGGCCGAGATCGGACCTCTCATGACGAACCATGAAGCCCAAATTACAAAGGTATTCAACGGAAACTATTAAGATATCGTCAGAACAAACGGAGGAACAGGGACGAATTCAGAAAATACTATAAAGTGGCGCAAAGTTGTTAGTATAGAACATAATTGTATAATTAATTTTAACATAATAATTTTGTAACTTTTTTGTAAACTTTGGGGATTAGAGTGAGTCGGCATAATTTGGGGAGGATGAAAATGACGGTTTAAAAAGGGAAAGAACAGAAAAGTATGGCTTGGAAACTAAGTAATTCTCTTATATTTAACATATAAACATGAAACATATGATCCTGTGTGAAAAAATTGAACAAGGTAATTCTAATAAAATATTAATTCTTAGTAATATTTAGTTGTGCCTCAATTTTTCCTAAATTTTCTTACTAAAAAATAAAATCCTAAATTATGTTTGGGCTAAGATATAACGTAATGGTTTACGTACTTGGGCTAATATTTAAACATCGATCCCAAAAACCAAACCCAAAAACAGAAGGCAACCCAACTGATCATAAAGAGCCAGAACAAACCGACAAGAAGTAAGCAGAGAAACAGACTAGATGCCACGTGTCAAATGGATGGACCCGCATCTGCCATGCACACCTGCACAGCAAACACGTAGCTCACCACGTAATTTATTCTTTGTTTCAGTCGCTTTTAGCCTTTTTTTTTTTTCCAAAAAAAGAACAAACCATGTAGCTCATGCACCACACAGTCTTATCTGACCTTGCACTTGTTTATTTTTATCTAGTTTGCACTCTATTTTAATCGGAAAACAACAGAGGCAAATTCAGGTTAGTGTGTGAGAGAGAGAGATGGCTGAAAGAAAGGAAGAAACGAGTGAAAGAGATAGCATGTCTCCAGTGGCGCTTCAGGCACCGGTTACAATTGTGAGACCGGTACGAGATGACCTTGAAAGGCACCTGCCCAAGCCTTGTAATTTCTTTTTCTATTTTTTTCCAATCTTAATTTTACCTTTAGGCCAGTTGCATGCAATTAGTACCTATTTTTAAAATTAAAAAGATCACTTAATGTTGCTTGATGTTGATTTTATGAAACAGAGGAGTTTGAACAGAAAAATTATCTTTTATATATTGAGTAGTTTGTACAGTGGGCATTATATAGCCAAGAGCTAAAAAAGAGCTGTTGGAAAAATAAACGGTAACTTTCTACAAAAGGAAAAAAAGATTGAGTAACTTTATACCAATTTAGTTGCTCCCTTTATTTCCTAAATTAACCTATGATGAACTAAACCCACAACGGGTCCTATGAGGCTAATACGAGTCCCTAATCTTATTTATTTTTAACACTCCCCCTCAAGTTAGGCGTGTAGATATCAATTAACCCTAACTTGCCTACATTTTGTTGAAATGGTTTTGGATTTAAACCCTTTGTAAAGACATCCGCTAATTGATCTCCACTTCTTACAAATGGAGTTTCAATTTCTTTCGATTGAATCTTCTCTCTAATGAAATGGCAATCAACCTCGATGTGTTTAGTTCTCTCATGAAACACTGGGTTAGATGCTATATGCCATGCCGATTGGTTGTCGCAAAACATTTGCATGGGCAGTTGAATTTGAATTCCAAAATCCGAAAGGAGTTGCTTGATCCATGTTAACTCACTTGCAGTGGATGCCATGGGACGATATTCCGCTTCGGCACTTGATCATGCCACAACATTTTGTTTCTTGCTTTTCCATGTGACTAAATTTCCGCCTACAAAGGTGCAAAAGCCAGTTGTCGATTTTCTATCGAAGCTCCCGGCCCAATCTGCATCGGAATAGCCACACACTTCATTAGAGTTATTACATTTCATAAAAATTCCCTTTCCGGGTGTCCCTTTTAGAAATTTTAATATTCGATTGATGGCCTCTAAGTGTGGTGTTCTTGGATTATGCATGAATTTGCTAATTTGGCTTACGGAATATGAAATATCCGGACGTGTTACCGTGAGATAAATCAATTTTCCTACAAGTCGTTGGAATTGGTTTATATCTTCTAATGGTTCACCATCCTCGGTATTTAGTTTGTATTTGCTATCTATTGGTACGGAGGCCGGTTTGCAACTTAATTTACCGGTTTCTTTTAACAAATCTAAGGTGTATTTTCTTTGAGAGATAAATAAACCTTGACTTGAATATGCTATTTCTATTCCCAAAAAATATTTTAAATAGCCTAAATCTTTGATGTCAAATTTTTCATTCAATTGAAATTTTACTTTTTTAATTTCTTCTTGATTATTTCCGGTAATTATAATATCATCAACATATACTAACACAATGGTAGTGTTACTTCCTATAATTTTAACGAATAAGGAATGATCGGCATTACTAATTTTAAAATTGCAAGAAATTAAATAAGAGCTTAATTTTCCATACCATACCCTTGGAGATTGTTTTAATCCATAAATTGACTTCTTCAATTTGCAAACTAACCTTTGATCATTTTCTTTTTTATGACCGGGTGGCAAATTCATGTATACATCTTCTTCAAGAGTTCCTTGAAGAAATGCATTCTTCACATCCATTTGATATAATTTTCAATTTTGGTTAACCGCAATTGAAAATAAAATTCGTACGGTATTCATTTTGGCAATGGGTGCAAAAGTCTCATAGTAGTCTATACTGTAGGTTTGTGTGTACCATTTGGCAACCAAGCGAGCCTTGTACCGTTATATGGTACCATCGCTATTATACTTGATTTTGTATATCCATCTACATTCTACGGGTTTTTTATTTGGTGGTAATTGTACAATTACCCATGTTTCATTTTTTTCAAGAGCCTCTAACTCTTCTTTCATGGCTTTGGTCCAAACCGAATTTTTAATGGCTTCAAGATAATTGTTTGGTTCTTGTTCTTTTTCAATTGAGGTCAAAAAAACTCTATGGTTGGAGGAGATATTACCATACGAAATAAAATCTTGTATAGGATATTGTACCTTGCAAGTTATATAATCCCTTAGTCTTGTTGAAGGTTTTTTTGTTCGAACCGACCTTCTCAATGGTGTTTCTTCTATATTTTGATCTTCTTCATTTGAGAAAATTTCTTCTATTTCCTCCTCATTTTCACTTTCATTTTCATTTTCGGTTGTAATTCCAATTTCTATTGGTCTTTCTTCTTCTATTGATGAATTGGATTGGGGTAATATGATTTCTTTGAAAGACTCTCTAATAGATTCATCGTGAATTTTTTCTTTGTAATATGGCTCATTTTCTAAGAAGGTTACATCCCTTGAAATGTGTAATTTTTTGTTTTTAGGATCATAGCATTTATATCCCTTTTTTTGAGATGAATAACCCAAGAAAATAGCCTTAATTGAGGTATAATCCAACTTGTCTTGTTTATTTTTGTGTACATAACATGTACAACCAAATATTTTCAAATACTCAATATTAATTTTTCTTTGATAGAGAATTTCCAATGGGCTTTTAAAATCCAAATTAGCACTTGGCAATCTATTTATTAGATATGTTGCGGTAAGAACGGCATCCGACCAATAAATTTTTGGTACATTATTTTGAAATAAAAGTACTCGAGTCATTTCAAGTAGGTGTCTATTTTTCCTTTCGGAAACACCGTTTTGTTGCGGTGTATAAACACATGATGTTTGATGTAAAATTCCTTTTACTTTAAATAAGTTTGAGAAATTTTGGTTTACAAATTCCGTTCTGTTATCGGATCTAAAAGTTTTAATTTTTGCTTCATATTGATTTTCTATGAAGTTATAAAAATCTAGAAATTGTGAGAATACTTCACTTTTATTTCTTAATAAATATAACCAAGTTGTTTTAGAGAAATCATCAATAAAGATAACAAAATATTTGTATTCATTAAAAGAATTAATTGGGGCGGGACCCCATACATCCGAATGAACTAAATCAAAAGGTTTTTCGCTTTTACAACTTGATAAATTAAAAGGTAATCTAGTATGTTTTCCTAGTTTACATGTCTCACAACTACTATTGTGTAATTTTGAAAAATTAAAAAGACTCTTTAAAATCTTGTCGGAAGGATGCCCAATTCTTCTATGCCAAAGTATGCTTAATTCTTCATTTTTGGTTATGTTGAGGTTGAATTTTTCTTCATTCAAAAAATAAAGCCCATTTTCTAGAAATCCTTCACCAATCATATTCTTTGTTATCCGATTCTGAAAAATCACATTTTTTGTCAAAAAAATGAGTTCACAATTTAACTCTTTTGTGATTTTACTAATGGATAATAAATTTGATGAGCAATCTTTTATATACAAGACATTTTGAATTAATTTTGAGAAAATATTTATTGAGCCTTCTCCAAGAATTTTCATTTTATCACCATTTGCAACCGTAACGAATTGTTTGGTTTCATATTTTCTAAGTGAGGTCAATAAATTTATATCACCGGTCATATGGTCAGTTGCACCCGAATCCAATATCCATCTAGAATTTTTTGGAAAATAAGATAAATTAGAGGTGCAAATCATACCAGAAGTTTTCGACATTTCTTGTTTTTGCATCATATAGGTGAGCTGCTTTAATAATTGTTGCATAGCATCCGATGGCCCATCTTGATTATTATTCGGCCCATTTGAAGTAACTTTCGGAACATTAGCAATTTTAACCCCAGATTCATCCCCTTCGTCTCTGTCCCTGGTGTCCGCTAAAAAACCTTTTTTCTTCTCAAACCCATTGTAGCCGCTGCCTCTATTGCGATCCCCGCCCTTTTTGTGCCACTTTGGTCGGAGGTGGGGGTAGAGGAACCAGCAAGCGTCCTTGCGATGCCCCTCTCTCTTACAGTGCTCACACTTCTCAGCTTCTTGGTCTCCTCTCACCTCCGGCCTATAGTTAGGGTTCGGTCTCGCCATGGCCGCAAACCCCTTTGCTTCTGGATTTTCGAGTAATTGTGGCCCCGGCCCCATAACCTCTCGTCTTGTTTCTTCTCCTTGCACCATCGAAGCCACTTCGTCTGGAGATGGAAGTTCGGCTAGGAGAAGGATTTGTGACCTTACTGCCTCATAGGTTGAGTCGAGGCTGGCCAGAAATTGAAAGACCTCATCTTGTTCTTCTCGTTTTTGAATTTCGGCAAGGTCAGTGGTTGGGGGTCGATAAACCCTAATTTCATCTTTTTTCTTTTGGAGAAATCCAAACAAATCCATAGCTGGTTTGCCATTTTGTTTTGCCTGTTGAATTTCTCTTTGGATTTGATAAATATGGGCATAATTTTTTCTGTGGCCATACAATTTTTCGGCTCTTTCCCAAACTTCTAATGCGGTATTTTTGTAGGAAAGTAAATCGGATACCTGAGGTTCCATTGTTGCAAGTAGCCAAGTGATTACCGTGTGATCGCTCACTTTCCATCTTGCCAATGCCCTTTTTTCGGGATCAGTTGGGGGATCTGATTGTTTGGGAGCTTTGCTTTCTATGTTGATATGGTCGCCCTTTTCTCGGCCACTCAAGGCAAAGGTGACCTGCCTTGCTCATACGTGGTAATTCTTGCCATTTAGCATCACCCCGGTGAGTTTTTTATGATTTTGTGACATTGTGATTTCGGGTTTGGCTGATGTTGTTCTTTGGTTTTTTCGGGTTTACATTCTCTTGGTGTCTGTTGCTATTTTCTAGTTTTTGTTCTTTGGTGCCGTTGCTATTTTTCGGTTTGCGGTTGCTAGTGTTGTCGCTGATTTTTCTGTTTTGAGTTTAGGATTTTAATCCTTGCTCTGATACCATGTTGATTTTATGAAACAGAGGAGTTTGAACAGAAAAATTATCTTTTATATATTGAGTAGTTTGTACAGTGGGCATTATATAGCCAAGAGCTAAAAAAGAGCTGTTGGAAAAATAAACGGTAACTTTCTACAAAAAGAAAAAAAGGTTGAGTAACTTTATACCAATTTAGTTGCTCCCTTTATTTTCTAAATTAACCTATGATGAACTAAACCCACAACGGGTCCTATGAGGCTAATACGAGTCCCTAATCTTATTTATTTTTAACACTTGACAATAGCTCATTACAACCTGTATAAGTTAATTAGTTGGATCTTTTTTTTTTGTTGGACTTTGTTTGGATTAATGAGTATTGTTCAAATGCCTCGTGTCTTTTATGCCTAAATCATATCGCACATTCTTCTCTCTGTTTTCAATATATGAACAGTCGATTTGAACTACTCAATATAATCTTCGTATTAAAATGTGTTTGTGTTTGGATATCAAATTTTATATATTTTTTAATTTACTGTTTTTTATATAGGTATAAAATCACCCTTTTCAAAATATTCTGGACAATTCAAAAACAGTGATTTTGTACCTATAAAAATAATTTCAAAAAAAATGTAAAATTTGATCCCAAACACATAATTTTAATATAAAAAATCATGTTAAGTGATTCTGAATGAATGTTTGACTATAAAAACATATTCAAACATGTGAGGCACGATCACAATTTAGTCATAAAAGACACGAGGTGCGAATCACAATTGAGGGCATGAAAGACATGGAGGCATTTGACTCATACTTGTTTGGTGTACCATAGTGGGTTCCTTTCCAAATAAATGCATGTTTGAACTGAACCTCAAGTTGAAGAAATCTATAATTTTCTCCTTTCTTATCTTAAGATGTGGCAAGAGCTCTGGCAGTACCTGATGTGCAGCATCCAGAAGGTACCACAGATCACAGACATTGCCAACTAAGTGTAATGCAGCAACATGTGGCATTTTTCGATCTAGACGATAACGGCATCATATACCCTTGGGAAACATATGGAGGTAATTGATCATAGACACAATTAATTCCAATTAGCATCATCATAATGGCCACAAGTCTAGGGTTCCATAATTTGTAAAATAGTCCTGATTACAAATTCATCAAAAAAGAAATATTAAGTTGCTATTTAATTTAATAAGGATAACTTGCATTTGGTTGATTATCAAGTACTAATAGTGAAGCATGTTTATTAGGATTCCGGGCTCTAGGATTCAATGTGATCGTATCTTTCATTATGGCGATAGCAATTAATGGGGTTATGAGCTACGCAACTCTACCGGTGTGTAAATTTTTTTTTTTCCAGTATTTTAATTCTGTAATCAAAACCAAATCTCGTATACTGATGGTATCATATTTAAAAATTGCAGAGCTGGATACCATCACCTTTTCTTCCAATATATATCCACAACATTCACAAAGCTAAACATGGTAGTGACTCTGGAACTTACGATACTGAAGGAAGGTATAATTCAAAATTTTCTTTTCTCTATGTCCATAACCTTTTGTTTCAAGTACATTTAGTTATCAGATACTACTTCCATTTAAGGTACATGCCAGTTCAGCTTGAGAACATGTTCAGCAAGTACGCACGCACATTTCCGGACAAGCTTTCTCTGAGGGAGCTTTGGGACATGACTGAGGGAAATCGATGTGCATTTGACCCGTTTGGATGGTATTATATTGTTTAATTGATCAAAATTTATTAAGCTCTCCCTTTGAGACTTGGGTTATTGCTAAGGATGTTAATATTGAATGTAGGATTGCTTCCAAGAGCGAATGGTTTGTATTGTATGCACTGGCTAGGGATGAAGAAGGATATCTGTCTAAAGAGGCAGTCAGACGATGCTTCGATGGCAGCCTCTTCGAATACATAGCTAACCGGAAAGAAGAATACAAGAAGATATATTAGCTTTCATTTTATGAGAAATAAAAGGTTATCTTACCTGTGTGTAATTTTACCAAGCAACGGAGACTTTGATAAGTTGGGACTGGTAAACTGATAAATGATTAGTATTTGGTTGGTATGATGTTCTTAGTGGTTCACTTATGCACTCATCTCATAATGGATGGTTTTGGCAGACTATAGGCACATAACTGATTTCTATATGGGGTCGGTATAATTTATTTTCAATTTTGTATTAGGCAAAACAACTCTTAACTCCATTAATAAATAGACTAATTTACATCAAAGACAATAATGTACACAAGAAGGATTGAAAGAAGAAATAATATACTCTTATCCACACTTATAATTTTAAATTTTAAAATTTAAATTATGTATATTGAAATTTAATTTTTAGTAAGTTTTTATGTTCAGTTTCTTGTATAATGTTATGTCAAATGTGTAATTGTAGTTTAGTGGTTAATAGTTTTATAATTAGATTTATTTTGTAGTCGTGAAGATTTGGATTTAAATTTTACCTTAATATATTGTTGGATAAATAAAAATTACATAATGGAGGAATAGAGGAATCAGATATCAAAGCAAGCAAGTACCAAAACAATTAATAAATAAGAGAAAAGATTTTATGTGAAAATTCTTTTGAGAGAAAATTACAGAAGGACACTGAGAGAAAATTATAGAAGCACACTGTATAAATTCATTAGATTAATAAAGTCCTACAAATTTAAAAAATTATAAATCTCAATAGCACACTCACAGACACTCTTAAAATTTTCAAAAATAAATAAAACAAGACCCTATAAAACTTGATGAAGAGAATTTAAAAAAATAAAATAAAACAAAACCCTATAAAACTTGATGAAGAGAAATTAGAGACAGAGAGGAGCGACTCCAAACAGATTCACAAGAATAGCTCAACCAAAAAGTAGCATAATTAATCAATTGGACAAACCAACCACCCTCTATTCTATTCTTCTACCGATGGCAAAATCCCACAAATGCTATCGGTTTGACTGAAAGCCGATATGAAAGACCACCAAATACCATCGGTCAAACTCCAGACCGATGGCAAAGGGAAATGGGCTGCGGCCTTTATTTGTCTTCAACTTCAACATTTATATAATGTATTATACGTTTTAATTTTCTTAATTTAAAATTTTCAAAATATTTTACGTTTCAACAATTCTCAATTATTTTTTTAGTTCCGTCCTGCATATAAATCTAACCTTCAAATATAAATATAGTTAATTTTTATGTTTTCACCTTGAAATATATATAGGATAGTTTGCAAGAGTAATCAACAATATATATTGTTGAGTGCCTTGAGAGTACCGTCAAGTGGGGGTTAAAGACTGAGGTTTGCAAGTAGCAGCAGGATTTGGTTATGCAGGGGAGGGAGAGCAATTTCTTCATAAGTTTAATGCATGATTGATGACTTTTGAATATGATATTAAGTAGATTTTGACATTCTTCAGATTTGTTCAAGACTGAAATAGTCGATCCAGTATAATACTACAGGTAGAAGATAAAGAATCACTGCTTTTAGCTCCACATATATTACTTACTGACTGCATGCATGGAGTTCTGTTGCATTGTTTTTTTTAAGGTTAATCGGCTTGGTGCTGCTAACAATTGTATTAATAATGCAAGAAAAATTATTTACGAAGTACAATGCTAACACCGCCCATAATACGCTTTAGTGCATTAGCGCACCTAGTTCCGTCGCATTGTTGTGAGTGCTTTCGGAGGAGAAAGACCATATATTGCAAAAAAAAAGGTGTCCGACACACATGCTAACACACATGGCTAAGAACACGGTACGTCTTAAAATTTTGACGTGCTAGTGAGAGACGTGTTCTGGACATGCCTAAACACAACGCACCGGAACACAACACAACACGATTTCAACACTACCTGGTATCAGCTCGGGTTGTGGATCAGTATAAAAAAATTACAGGAAGTATGATAGTTCGCAACAGGATGAATAAACATGGATGATTATAATAGTATAAGAACTGTGGGACTAACAGTTAGATGTTGTGAGGTATTTAGATGATGTGATATTGTGATGTATCTAGATGCACACTACTTGTTTAATACGAGCACTAGACAGCCTCTGTCTAGTTTTCAATTGCAAGGACCTGTTTCTTTTGGGTGCGTTTGGATCTTGCAAGAATTAGTGCAAGAATAGCAATTTTTGGATTAGTGGTTGAGAATAGTGCTAATCCGAGTGGTTTGAGAATAGTGCTAACTTTGAACTATTCGGATTAGTAAAAATGTCGTTTGGATTGTATATTTGGAATAGCAATGAAGGGAATGAATAAAATAATGAAAAATATTTTATTTAATACTAATCTAATCTGATATTATATTTATTTAATACTAATTTAATATTTAAACTAATATTTTATTACATTTAACATTTAAACTAATATTATATTACATTTAATATTTAAACTGATAGTATATTATATTTAATACTAATCTAATCTGATATTATATTTATTAATACTAATCTAATCTGATATTATATTTATTTAATACTAATCTAATCTGATATTTTATTTATTTCAAACTAATATAATATTTAAACTAATATTATATTACATTAAAATTTTTAATTAATATTATATTTATTTAATGCTAATTTAATATATAAATTAATATTATATTACGTTTAATATTTTAAACTAATATTTTATTTAATACTAATTTAATCTAATATTAGATATAATACTAATCAATATTTAAACTAATATTGTATTACATTTAACATTTAAACTAATATTATATTGTATTTAATATAATATTTTATTTAATACTAATCTAATATGATATTATATTTATTTGGTATTAATCTAATATTTAAATTAATATTATATTACATTTAATATTATATTTAATCTAAAATTTTATTTAATATTAATATTTGATATTATATTTATTCAATACTAATCTATTATTGTAATTAATATTATATTACATTTAATATTTAAACCAATATTTATTTAATACTAGTATAATATAATATTATATTTATTTAATACTAATCAAATATTTTATTTAATATTATTTTAATATTTAAACTAATTCTAATTGAGAGGAATGAAAATTATTTTTTTATTAATATCACTAATCCTACTAGCTCTATTCTTGCTATTCCACCATTTCTTTGGATTAGTAGAATAGAGCTATTCTTGAGCTATTCTAATTTTTCAATTTGTATTTGGACGACTCAAGAATAAAAATAGTGGAGCTAATCCAAAAATAGCTCTATTCTTGCACCATCCAAACGCAACCTTTGTTAACTATAATTCTTAATTAAGTCGGGACAGACAGTAAAGGCCCACTGTATTTTTTTATGAAAGTCTTTTTATTTATTTATTGAAGGGCAAATCTGAAATTAATTGAGAAAGTTTTCTCTCAGCACTCAAAACCTCAATCGATACGCTTAGAATAGCAACACCCTTTGTCCCTTTCTGAAAGCGCGCATTCGACTCTATTGGTCTTTCTTGAGTACAGTAATGCAAGCAACTATAAGCATTAAGCAAGGAATTTCCTAGTTACTGGTCTGGACTAGGGCTGCAAACCATCGAACCGAATCAAACTGAAGTTTGAGTTTAGTTTGAATTAATTTCGAACTAAGTTTGGTTTGAATTAATTTCAAATCAAATTTTTTACAATTTTTTTTACAACAAAGAAGAGTGGTCGTAGTCGCCGAGAGCGAGAGGTGAAAGTCGTCTAGGACTTCAGAACTAAAAGCGAGGATTACGACTTCCGAGTTATGACTTATGGCTGAGCGGCTTTATGTTTTAACTTTTAAGTTATCAGCAAAAATCAACGGTTCACATTACTTTGAGATTCAAACTAGAATAGTTTACGAACCTATTTCAAACGAACACTAGTAAATTCTCGTATAGACTATATAAAAATATGATTTTTTTTTTTATAATAATCTCCGTATATTTATATTATGTAAGAATTTAAATAATCCAACAATCGAACTGGTTGGCCCGTCGATCAATGTCATCTGGATTCGTGATTTTTGTAAAGACAGAATATTGAAAGAGAGAACCCTGGCTTTGTGAGTTTTGTAAACCTAAATATAATATCTTACCAATTTTTTGATGCCGACTTCAGATAGACAGATACAATAAGAAGAAACTTAGAATTTAATTATATTATATTTATGATTGAAACTTTATTACAGAAAAATATTTAGGTTTTCAACTGTTTGCTATGATATATTTTTTTGGTGGCGCACCTTGTCAGCGGTGAGCAAAATAGCACTAAAAAGTTTTCTTTTTCTTTTTATGGAGTAGAGATGCGGTCCCGTCCGAGTCGTTTTATCTGCATCAATATTCATATGAGTTCACTACATATCTGCACAAAATTTAAAGTTGTTTGCAAATTTTGATGTGGATGAACAACTCTGAACGGACATTCCGTTACCCATGGGAGCAACCTGATTCACTTTTTTATTATTACACACACACACACATATTATCCTTTCATATGGTCGAAATAAAAAAAGGGGAAAAATATGGTGTATATCTAATTTTTTTTAAATTAATTGGTAGACTTTTGAAATAGATTATTATGCTTTTGACTGTTCAATAAAGGTGGAAAGGTTAAAAAAAAAAAAGATAATTGTTTCGTTAATTCTAATTTGGCGTGCTACCTATTTATATTGTTTTATTTTGATTTGAAAGTTCAACCAAAAAAATAATAGCTTTTAGATATATTTTGTGGATGAATTCAAACTTAGAAAAAAAAAATTGCAATGTTGTAGTTGTTGAACAAATTAAATTTATATTATTGTCCGGTAATATTAATTAATACTGATTAAAATACATGTCTACTTGATAGACGACAAACCCAAACGTTGAATTGTACCCAAATTTCTTATATGCGAAAAACTTAACAAAAAACAATTCTGTAAATTAGTTTAAAATATTAGTCAAGATAGATTTGCACTTTCTATTTTAAATTTGACGGTCCAGATCAGGATACGATAATAAATTAATTATCCTGAGATTAAAAGTGTGTCAATAGATATTGTACAGATGGAATGGATGGATGTATTTTCGTATCTATCCAAAATTAGTCTTATATGTGTACTATACTTACCTCTTAAGTATTAAATTTAATTGATAATGGATCAAATAATTAGATTATTTGCAAAATCTAATCCAAAATATAGCAAAAAAATAATTATATTACTTTAAACACATCATGTTGTAATATCATAAAACTATATAAAAAAATTGTATAAATTAATCTTGTTATAATAATAAATATTATATAGTTTTTGATACAAACAGAGAACAAGTCTATTTATATATTGATGAAAAGCAAGATGCAGGAGTTGTAGGTTTGTAGGTTCTGAACCAGAACCCAGTAAACAAATTACAAAAGGCAGTCTCAAAAGATATATATGAGACCTGTTAAAAAAAATTGCATCATTCAACTCTTTTGGAATCTGTATTAACGTACTGTTTGAGTTAACTTTTTTTACCGTACAGATCAGAATTAATTCGATCCAATACGGTCACGCCTATAACGCATGGGGCCTTCAATATTAGTACAGATTTAAATCGGAGGGTACAGATCCTAACTCAAAATTTGAGTTAACTCAGAGGATTCAAATTCCTCTTTTTGCCGCAGAGAAATCATTAATCAGTCAGACGGTTGGCTATGCACGCAGAGATAAAACAAACATGTCAAATGGAGAGAAAACATCTTGCATTAATTGTAAGTTAAAAGAAAACAATACTAAGAAGCACAACCCTTCTCTCAACCAAAAGAAACGATAAAAGAAAAAGAAATCACACACAAATAATCCACCAATTAATGTCACATATCCAAATCATCTTCAAAATAATAGTCCTCGTCATAATCACAATGACATTCAGTCTCAGAATGTTCAACACTGAAATTTGGGAATTCACCTCCACAAACGGGAATATTTTAGCTCATTTCGAGAGGGGGGAGCTAATCTCTTGAAGCTCTTTCTTCTTGGTGTCATACACAGATGCATCCTTTGGCACATCATGCTTGAGCCATTCTATCATCTTGTCGACAGCTTCAGCAATGCACTTCGCAGATCCACCTGGTATCTTTGAAACGACCTTATCGTCCTTCAACAACTTCCTCAAGGAGTATGCATAGTCTTGCAACGAGTTCTTGGCTAAAACCTTCTTTTTAAATTGTTCATCCTCCAACCTACACCTTTCTGCTTCCTTCACCTTCCTATTTATCTCCTGCTTGCTGAGCCTGGCCTTGTTGATGACGGTGATTTGTTTCTTTGTACTGCTGACTGGCTCCTCAGCAGATACATGCAAGACGCCATCGTGGTCAATTTTAAAAGAGACATCCATCTTTGTTTCACCTCTTGGTGCAGGATGGATCCCAGATAGTTCAAATTCGCCAAGTAAATTGTTGTCTTCACACCGCACACGCTCTCCCTCGTAAACTTTGATGGTGAATGCAGATTGGAAATCAGCAACTGTCTTGAACCTTTCTGACTTCTGTGTTGGTACTGACGTGTTTTTTGGAATGATGACAGATGTAATACCACCTAATACAAGAATGCCAAGCGAAAGTGGGGCAACATCAACAAGCACCAAACTTCTGATCTCCTCAGTACCTTGCCCACTTAATTTTGCAGCTTGTACAGCAGCACCATAAGCGACAGCTTCATCTGAGTGAATGCTTTTACATAGTTCCTTGCCATTAAAATAATTCTTCAAGAGTTGTTGGACTTCTGGAATCCGGGTAGAACCGCCAACAAGAACCACCACATCGATGTTGTCTTTGTCTATGCTAGCATCCTCATGACACCTTTTCACAATCTCAATACATTTGTTGAAAAGGTCCATGTTGAGCTCTTCAAACTTTGCACGGCTTATGGTGGAATTGAAATCAATCCCCTCATAGAGACAATCGATGTTGACAGAAGTTTGAGCCGTGGAGGAAAGAATTCTCTTCGCCTGTTCACATGCGGTCATAAGACGCCTCAAAGCCCTGGGATTTCCACTGATGTCCTTCCTCTTCTTCCTTCTAAACTCTTCAACAAAATGATTGAGCAAGCGGTTGTCAAAGTCCTCCCCACCGAGGTGGGTGTCACCACCAGTGGCCTTCACCTCAATGACACTGTTTCTAATAGTAAGCAATGAGACATCAAAAGTGCCACCACCAAGGTCAAATACAAGCACATTCTTCTTTACTGGAGAGTTAACATCATTTGTATCAAAGCCGTAAGCTACAGCAGCTGCAGTCGGTTCATCCATTATACGCATAACATTTAGGCCAGCAATAAGACCAGCATCTTTAGTCGCATGACGCTGGGCATCATTGAAGTATGCAGGAACGGTGACCACGGCATCTTTTACTGTGCAACCGAGGAATGCCTCTGCCGATTCTTTCATCTTTGTAAGAATCATTGCAGATATCTCCTCGGCAGAAAATTGCATCTCCTTACCTTTATAATCGACGATGATGTTGGGCCGGTCACCATTGCTTTCAATTACCTTGAAAGGCCAGAGCTTCATGTCACTTTGGAGGCATGCATCAGAAAATCGCCTGCCCATCAACCGCTTTGCAGCTAAAAAAAAATGAAAACAATTAAAGCAAATCAAATCAATATGCTATTTTTATGCCACAAATAAGAGACTTTTTTCGGTATGTCAGATTTTGCAAGTAATATTTACTAGAAATAATTGATGAATACTATATTCAACAAGAAAATGCTCAGATAAAATAAGTAACAATTTAATCCTACCTTTTTGGGAAAATAACCAAATTTGTTCAGTCCAAAAAAATTCATAAAACAATGTCCACTTTATCTAGTAGCAGCAACCACACAGATTGGCCATATCCAATCACACATTTTTTACAACAAACAGAATATTGTATACTAGCATCTGGGTTTTTGTGTTATGATAGTCATGATTTTCGGTCAACTATAATGCATCGATCACAAATCAATAAAGTTCTTGGCACTTTACAGTTTAGTAGGTTAATCAAGCTAAGCCCGCAGTGGTTTTCACAGAAGAACGTAACAGAGAGTTAGTTACAAGGTGAACACCAATGAACTAAGAGTCAATTAAGTCCAATTATGAACATTGATTTCATATAAAGAAGCATCAAGGAGCACCAAATGAAACAAATAAATAAATGAAAAAGAGCATATTAATAAAGTACTAGAATTTTAATGTCCTCAAATATTCCCCTGTGCGGATTTGCCTTTTTGGGTGGAGCACCCAAAGATTGGAGAACTTTTTATTTTTTTCGAAAATCAGATAGAGGCTATCAGGTTAGTACAAAGAAATTAAAAGTGTTTACATCAGTGCCCTGTAACCCATCTATTTGCACCTGTCCCGGTACCCTTCTTGTACCAGTACCCTTGATTTCTCATCCCCTCTTGTACCAGTACGTACCCGGTATTCTTCTTGTACCAGTATCTGGTTCTTTGATTCCCATCCCCTTGTAATTCTCGGTCCCACCTCTTGTACCAGTACCCTGATATTCTGGTTAGGAATACCGTAGCTATTGCAATCCTTCATGTATCGCTGTTTGCGCTAATCCCCTTGGCTGACTCCACCTATTCTCAAATATTCTTTGATTTTGTTCCTTCCACAGAGCACCCCCACCCCCCTCCCATTTCTTCAAAGGAATCCTGTCATGATCTCATATATGTTTGATGTACCAATTGGTGTGTGTACCTGAGCCTGCAACCAAGTTGTGAAGACACTCCATCCCAAAACAGACTACCGCATGACCACTGAGAAAATAAGGGCAAAAGGCACACAAGGCGCATTTTAATTCACATGGAAGGCCTCTTCTTTCCATCACATCATGCGTCACTAATTTCCCTTGGAGCAATAAAAACACAAATATCTTCACCGTTGATGGTTTTCTAATTTCCATGTATGATGAAATTTGGAAAGATTGGAGGACTTAATGACAGGTTGGGTGGCAAAACATCCAATTAACAAGCAAATGACATATTTTATGGTCCAGAGCGTCAAGTTAAAAATGAAAGGAGGGGTATATCTATTAGAATAAATTTGGAGAAATTTGGTCCTTTATTTTTACTTTTTGTACTGAGAGATGCCTTCAAATATACAACATTTAGCAACTCTAGTGAGAATTGAAGAATAAGTAAATTCAAGCGAGAAATTAATACAAAAGCTCTGTACGCTCAAGTCACTTGATCACAAAAAGATCCATACTAAGAGGCAGTATTACCAATAGAAACTGGGACACTGAGTTATTAAAAAACGAGGAAAAATAATATATTATAAGAGCGAGACACACCAAAGACAGTATTGGTAGGGTTCGTAGCAGCCTCGTTCTTAGCCGCATCACCGACTAATCTCTCTGTTTCTTTGAAGGCAACATAAGAAGGCGTCGTACGGTTCCCCTGCTCATTGGGAATGATCTCCACTCGCGCTCTGTCATTCCGCCAGATTGCAACGCAGGAGTTTGTCGTGCCGAGGTCGATTCCGATTGCAGGACTCGTGCTTTTTCCAGCCATGGCCCAATTTGGTTGGTCAGCTAAATTATTGGTGTACGACGATTGGAAAGGAGAAGGAATGATGGGTACACAATGTATGTTTTGATCAATTTATTATGTATATTTTGATCCATTCATAAGGAAATGTTAAGTGGTCCCATAAATCATAGTCAAAGAAATCCATAAAAAAAAAAATTGATAAATTAATTAATGAACTGGTCACTAAGATTCAAGAAAGTATAAAAAAGGCACATTATCAAGTTAGAAGAAACTGGTTCATGAAATGTCCGTGTTATACTCCACACACACACATATTCAAACAAAAAGCACTAAATAAAATATGGCTAGTTGAATATTGCTACATGATATTTTGACTAAGATTATGTAACATCCTTTTTCGAGAAAATTATTTTTATGCCACTCTAAAATATTGAAATTATAAAATTGCCACTCCAAAACATGAAATTATGAAATTGCCACTCTAAAATCACTAAATTCATCAAATTGCCACAAATGTACATTTTATATACAAATTTGATTAAAATTATACTAAAATCTGTTGTATAAAAAATGTATTTTCAAAATTCCAGAAATACCTCTCCAATTCAATATCAAACCCTTCGCTCAATCAAATGCCCCTCCAATTCAATATCCTCCTTCCTCTGTTGTTCATCTTCTGACATGTCCTCCTTCCTCCCTCAATCAAAGTTCTAGATGAATCAAATGGAGCCAGGAATTACCCAGCAACTAGATGAATCAAAGTTCCTTGTTCATCTTCTGACATGTCCTCCTTAATCCCTCAATCGACCATTCTTACCAGTGCGGTCGTTAGCCTGGTTCCAGCCTTAAGAACCGCTGGTCTAGTTGCTGGGTAATTCCTTGCTTCATTTCCAGGACAGTGTGTGAGGTGCCGTCAGTCCGTTGCCTAGTTCTCCTTGCCCAGTTAGCATGCATATACTTGTCGCGGATTCAAATTTGATTAAACAGGTCGAAAATCTGGAGAGAAATCAGTTGGAAAGGAGAAATGACATGTGCCCACTCAAAGAATGCGCCACATGTGAATTGCATGGGTTTGTCTCCAATGATTCCTCTTTTTCTCTAAAATCCCACAATAAAACGACAAGAGAAGAAGGCGCATGAAGTGACTAACAGAAACCCTTCCACATTAGTAACTCTATTTCAAGGGGTTCAGGGTTTCTCAGCGGAGAAGAAGGGGCATTTCTGAAATTTCGAAAATACATTTTTTATACAACAGGTTTCAGTATAATTTTAATCAAATTTGTATATAAAATATACATTTGTGACAATTTGATGAATTTCGTGATTTTAGAGTAGCAATTTCATAATTTTATGTTTTGAGGTGGCAATTCCATAATTTCAATGTTTTAGAGCTGCATAAAAAAAAAATTCCCTTTTTTTTTAATGTCAGCAAGGAGGCACATTAAAATTAGATGAGATAATTATCTTAAATTTTATATATATCAGTACACTGTACACTTCACATTAGATTGTAGGTTTTTATGGCCGGTTGGGAAGTTTGAGGGCCATATATCCTGTTTAATTAGTACGTATATGTATATCAATGTCCTGGATTTATCTATCGTTACAACAATGACATTTTGAAGTTTTGATATACAATTTGGAGTTGAACTAGGGTGTTTTTAAACTCACCAAGTTTCTTTGTGAGCTTAACTTAAAAATTCATTGGATTGGTTTCAAGCAACGCATCCAAATCGTTGAAATCGATCTACTTCAAGAGTGATGAGTTTACATGTCAAATTTATAAATTTTTAGACTAATTTAATATAAAATCAAACAGTAAAAAAATAATGAAAAATGAACACATTAAAATTAACTTATAAACATTTTTTTTTTACTGCTTGACTTTATGTTCAATTAGTTCGAAAATTTATAAATTTGACATGTAAACACATCACTCGTAAAGTAGATCGGTTCCAACAATTTGGATGCGTTGCTTGAAGCTAATTCACTAGATTTTTGAATTAAGCTCACAAAGAGACTTGGTAAGCTTAAGAACAGCCTAGTTCTACTCTATAATTTGAGAGTAAGAAATATTAACAGAACTATTTTAACTTTACAAAGTGCATCAGTCATATACTTCTTTATTTGTTTTAACTGCCTGTATTTCTTACATTTTCAATCAATAATAGGAAAGTTAAATCAATCACAGTTGAAACGTGGATTAAGCTAATAGGAAATGGCCTGCATGAGGTGGCGGTAATGTACAAATGTGAGTCAATGTGCTGCATTTGTAATTATAGTATGGATTGCAACAGCAATATATTATAAGAAAATAAAAAAATCTCATATAAAATAACATATTTTTATAAAAAAAAATTACACTAAATAACAATTAATATTTTTTAAATAATATCTACACGTAAATAACATTTCTCAAAAGACATTAAATAATACATTGAAGTATTTTTTTTATTTTGACTTTATAAAAAAATCTCAAACAAAATAACATATTAAATGACAAATAGCATTCCTTAAATGATATAAAAAATAGAAATAAATTAAGACATGACTGATCAATTATTAATCAATTCAAAAATTCTTTAAATTACATTTCAAAAATAGATAGAAATCATGAACAATAAAAAAGATGATACAATTTGCATGTGGCAAGTACGTGTCTAATAAATTTAGAATTTTATATGAAAAATACAAAAATGATACATAAAATAAGAATATTTAATTGAAGATTTCATCTTTTACTAAAAACCATTGGCAGATTAAGACATCTACGTGCTTTATATAAGTATAATGGAGATATATGGCTTAGTATTTAGATCAGGGGGAAGTATACAACCGGAGTAGATGTATTTTATTCATTGCTATTTTCTTGAATTGAATATAATCTTATGTGCAGTACCATGTTCTTAAGTTAAAAAAAGAAAGAAAGTACGTATATGGTGATATAGAGTCAAATGAACCGGACAGTTTTGAAATTTGTAACAAATGGTTCTAATTTTTCCCCATGAGGTACTTTAGAGGATGTGACCAGTTAAATTAGAGTTTACATCCTTTGAAAACATATCTCAAATTTTAAGTTAATTAGCAGAGAATTTAAATCATTTACATTTCTAAAGCACCAATTTAAAACATTCATTTACTGTACATATCAACCGTTGTCAAATAAACCATTCCAGATTTTCAAAGCACCAATTTATATCAAATGATACGGACGGACATGGGTGCGTATCCTCTGAGATATCTCAATTTTTGCGTGACCGACGTGTCCTGTGCCTATTCGGGGAACTGTAGGGGCAGTATTATTTGAACTTTGAGATTCGTGTAGAATGTATTTAAATGTTTGAGATATTCCAAAAAGTCACGCAAAGTTTGAGATATCTCAGAGGATGCGAATTCGACGGACGTCTGCTTTGATCCAAAGGGATTGCAGGGACCCTGTTATATGCACGAATCTCAAAACAAATGAAAGGTTGAATTTGGAATAACAGGTCCCTGCAATCCCTTTAGATCGCAGCAGATTTATTTCCGTCAATCAAACCATTCCAGATTATAAATTTGTCTTTTTGTCTAATAAAAAACTAGTCAAGCCTTCACTTGATTTCCTGCGGAAGGAAAGACATGGAAAGGACAGCCTAAAAAAAAAAAAAACTTGGAAAGGACAGCCATTGCCCATGCTTCACCATTTTTGCCATGATACCTGTCACTTGTACTTTATCCTTACTTCTTCCTCTCCTATATATGATGATATATCAAATTATCAACTATAGTTCCTCTTTTATTGTCCCTTCACATTGTCAAGTTGTCAAGTGAGCGACTATGATGGTTAGAGCTGGTTGTTCTAACACATCTTTTAGACCCCAATTCCTCACTGAATTGAAACCTGCTGATCTTAAAAAGCTGGTAATTTGTTATTTTTTTTTTCTGGGTTATAATAGAGCCTATTGGAAGCTTGTATAATGTACTTTTCAGGGTCTCTTCGGTTAATAAATAATAATCTCTTGCATTATTGCTGCACGTAAATGATGTGCCCCGGTTTTGTTAGTTGGAACCCTTTATATTATATCATCACTAAGACCTTAACCTTTTTTACCAGTTTTCCTGATATAACTTGATACTATTTTTTCGCATAACAGTAGAAAGTAACATGAAACTTTAAAGATTTTGTGTAAGTTTTTGTTACAGATAATTTTTTGTATTTTCTTCATTGCTTGTTATGGTTTGTTTTTACTTTTTTCTTTTTTGCTTACTATCCAACTGTGAGTTCAAAGCTCCATTATCACCTTTGCTTGTGAATACATACAGTACTATTTAAACATGGATACAAAATGCAACTTTTATTTTAGTTTCAGTAATTTTACAATTAAGCCACGAGCCTTAAAAAAAAAAAAAGCATCAACAAAACCAATTAATTTTCCCCTTCCAGAAACTTCCATCAGAATTCACGATGCATGTGGAAGACGAAAACAAGAGTCGTTCGGTTGCAACTGTTTTGAGTCCTCTAGGTAAAACTTGGAATATCAAGTTAAGCAGGGATCACTCAGAGATCTTTTTTAAAGGAGGTTGGCCTGAGTTCTTCAGATTTCACAAATTAGAGGTGGGCTTCAAGCTGGTGTTTCGATACGAAGGCAACATGGTTTTCAATGTGAAGGTGTTTGGTTTGAATGGATGCCTCAAGGATTACAATCAAGGTGCAGTAACAATTCTCAGGAGAATTGGATTCAATGCCACAAAAGAAAAATCTCCAGCAAAATGTGCAAGTGTTACAGAAGGCAAGCAACAATAATATTATTTTCTTTTATTACTATTAGTATTACTAATACTATTATTTTGCTTCATTATTATACTTCTGAACCTTCTACTATCACTACTATTTCTATTGTTGTTTTGAACTAGAACTCAATGTTAAATGAAACAAGACAAGAAAGAGAATCTAGTTGTACCATTAAGCTAATGTACGTAGCATTCTAAAATAATATCCAAAACAACATTTTAAACTATATTACTTCTAATTGAATTCTATGAGCTGCAGCATCGTCATCTTCAAGTGAACAAACAAAAAGAATGCATGACCTGGTGATAGAGAAGGAGACAGCACGTCATGAGCGCTCCAAAAGGCGCAAGGAACTCGGAACAACAACAAAATCCTATGTCAAGAAGAAAATAAATAAGAATCTTATTTCTGCTTCTCCTCAAACTCTTGAAACAAGAATGAGTCATTACAGCATTAATAAATTCATGGTAATATGTTATTTTTTATTTTAATTTTATTTAATTAATTAGCCAAAATTAAAAAAAAAAAAAAATAATCCACTATAAAGCATTGGATAATAATGATAATGATGATGATGATGATGATGATGATGATGTTAACGATGATGACAATGATGATAATTAAAAAATAATAGAAGTCCAAACAAAATGGCCATTGGATGATAAATTAATTAACTGGCAACTAATTAAGATTCACAACAGTATTTGAAAGGGCACATTACCAAGTTAGAAGAAAATTGTTGATGAAATGATCATTGTTTATTTTTTACTATGTTCAAACTTCAAACTTTCAAAACCCCCCAAAATTTAGAATCCACTAGATATCATTGGTCATCCCCCTTCAAAAAATAGCATTAGTTGGTCCTTGTTAATGATGATAATTAAAAAAAAAAAAAAAAAAACATTGAAGTCCAACAAAATGGCTATTGAATGATAAATTAAGTGGCAACTAAGATTTGACAGTTTAAGAAATTCACATTAATTAGTAATTACCAAGCTAGAAGAAAATGGTTTGATGAAATTAAATGGTACCTGTTAATATATTACCAGCTAAGGTTATTAACCATAGACTATCTCTTTCTGGTATTAGTAGCCATTTTAGGGTGGTAATCTTACATTAAAAAATCTGCCTAAATGAAATCAAATTTCAATGGCAGAATCTTCCAAGAATATTTGGCTCGGTGCATCCATACAAATTGGAAAAAGGAGAGATAACACTCAAGAATGAAAAGCAAGAAACTTGGAAGGTACAGTTTAACTCTCCTACTTCAGGCAACAATTTTTGCAGAGGATGGATACAATTCTGTGAGGAGAACAACATAAAATGTGGAGATATATGCACTTTTAAGATCATAGCCAAGAATGAAATACTCTTCACCATCTCTAAGACAACTAAAACTGTGGAAACAATTGGTGTCGATTCTGATCTTGAGACGTCGTCATCGCACTAAAATCAGGGCATACGTATATTTCTGTTTTATAAATCCATGTTCAGTGGGTTTTTTTTTTTTTTTTCCTATTACCCCTTCAATTATAGCTTATTAAGCTTTGCTGTCAGCAAAGATGGCAAGAGGCGATTGCCCTTGTTGCCAAAGCTGACTAGAGTAATATAATTAATTAGTGCTTTATTTCGTGATATGCTGAATATATATCAACGAATCATTTATTTTCAAGTTAAAGAAAAGGTTATTATTTAATAAATTGGTCGTACAACTTTTTGCAACGGATGGTTACCGCAATTATACTGGAATAAACTCAACATGTACTACACAGGTCAAGAATATGCCATCAGTATCAATTTAAACTCGCAACTACGTACAAACCCGCCTCATCTGCAATTATACGCTAATAATAAACAAAACTATATGCACTAATTTCATGTTACTTCATAAGAAATATGTTCTATTTCATTTAATTCTGAAAAGTTTCTCAATGTTAAGAACTATTGCCCAAATTGTTAATTGCAAACTGTACAATTACATGGAAATAACAGTGGATATTAAGTCCCAACTACACCTCGCTAGTTGCTGGGTAAATATTTTAACAGATCTCTTTATACTTCATGCAGCGCACATACTATAGAATTTTCGTATGGTTTGTGCGCTGCATTAAGCTCAAATTGATCTGTTTATATCAGTGTACACCCCTTTCCATCTATAAATCTTTTAGTTCAGCACTCTGCTTTTCTCATCAATGCACTGCTACATGAGTAAAGAGAAAGAGACATAGAGAAAGAGAGATGGCAGAGATTATTTGGAGATCACCAGCTCCATATTTGTTATTAAGCATAGCAATCATCATGGCCATAATTGCAGTTGCACTCATAATGCTAATCTGCACTCACCACAAGTCCTCGAATGGAGACTCCCTTTCTTCGATTGAGAAGGCCGTTGTTCAAGTTTCGACTGTTTCACATCCCCAGATTGTCGTCATTATGGCCGGAGATGACACGCCGTCTTTCGTCGCGAAGCCGGTTTCCGTTTTGTAGGATTAGGAAGTTTTTTTTTTTTTTTTTTTTTTTTCTGCTTTCAGGTTTTCCATTAGTAGATTATGTTAGCAATTTTTGACTGTAGGAGCACAATGTGATACCAATATTACTTTTAGGTAAATTTCTTCCTTTTATTTTTTTTTTATCCAATTTTGGTCTGGTGAGGTGATCAGTTGGTTCCCTGACAAAAGTTCAATGGACAATGCTTTTTAGCTTATTTTATTACTTTAGTTGTTGTTGCTGGAGCATTACTGCTGGATGAGATATTTTGATGCTGATATTTCAGAACATGTTTGCTCTTTGTTTGAAACATTATCTCCAATTTGAATAAAAAAGGCGAAGGATAGTGATATCAGCGTATACTTTAGTATAGGACCAAAGCGTATATTTTATTCCTGAGTTCGGCTAGTATGATATTAGCGTCATTTTAGTTATTGAATCGAGTTTAAACGACAAATTCAAACTGTTCAACCCAATCTACTTTATTAGTTGTGCGTTTAAATATAAAATTTATTATTTTTTGAATTTATTTAATATCAAGTCAAGTTATCAAATGTGGGAGTTAATTTTTTAATTTTAATGCATTCATTTTTCAATATTTTTAACCGCTTAACTTGGTACTAAAATAACTAAAAAAAATTTAACATTTTGCATGTAAAACGCATCACTAATAGAGTAAATAGGTTTGAGCGGTTTAAATTCATCGTTTGAAATCTATTCAGTACGTTTTGGAGTTAATCTCATATGACATCGATACTATACTAACTGTACTGTATTAGTCAATATTTAACATCAATATAGAAATTATGTGATGATTATTCAATATTTTTAGTAAATATTCTGAATGAACAGAAAATCCTTCGTACTATCTATACCTAAAGAGCAGTCTGTACGAATAATATGCATATTAGATAGAATTATAAACAATTAATGCAAATTTCCAAAGAAGCTCCCGCTCAAACCTCAACGAGATATGAATTTTTTTTACTATTTTTCACTAAGCGCCAACTGAAATATTAATTTGTGGTTAGTTGTAGTCTGCATCTATTTTATGGTACATTTAATATATATTTTTATTTCTCATCATCCAAATTGTTCAAATTAACAGAAAGGTTAATTAATTTAAGATTTACTTGGCCATTTAATAAAATATAGTTGAAAATCAACCATTGAAAATTCCAAATCGGTTGATAAAAACACTAAACAGTAAACATTTTTTATATTTTGAAGACCCATTTATCCTTTATTGTTCCAACTGCAAAGTAAGATTGTATTTGTCATTTTTTGGAACCTTGACATTGTCAAAATTAACTTCTTAATGTAATGTTAAACCAAATATTAGAATAATTAAATCAAGAATTTTTATTTTATTTTAACCAATGTGCAAGCTAGCACAAAATTTGATGCTGTAGTGCTGATCTTGATGCAGCACGCATTTTAATGCGTTAAATGGCCAAAGGTGTGAAGCATGTACGTATTCAAATTTAAACGGTTTACCTTTTGGCATATTGTGATATGTGATCATTCAAAAGCAGTGATTTTTTACATATTAAGAAAAATAGTAAAAATCTTTTAAGAAATATAAATTTTAATTTGTAAGTACATTTTTTTATGAAGATCATGTTGTATGATTTAAATTAACTATTTAAAAAATGAACATATTAAACTATAATTCAGATCAATACGTATTATGCATAATATCAAAGCCTCATTCTAAAACTTTATTCAATTTAATAAAGATTGTCAACATCCCCGAATTAATTAATTGTGAATGAAATCAAACCTTAGTAATTTTTTTAGTAAAAGAATAGGCTATCTAACTATTTAATATTTACAAAATAATAATCTATCCAAAAATTAAATCTGCAACCTCCCACACAGAGAGTATGTAGTTGTCACTAGATCAAAAACTGATTCTCTCATCTTACTATTATATCAGTAAAAAAATGTTCTGTATTTTTTTATATTATTATGTGAGTAAAATATTAATTAACAGATATATATAGAGGATTTTGTTGGACACAAATTCAAACTTCCTGGTATTAAATATTAATAACAAATCTTTGTGATTTTAATATACAGTCCTCAATTATCCTAATTTTTTTAGGCCGTTTAGTTTAGCTCAATCATATGAGAAGTAGATCTTTCACAAATCAAAACGCCTAGCTAGTAATGAATTCTATATATAAAAGTAATTGCTAGGTGATGTCAATAATTTGTGTGCTTTCAGGGCAAGATTACAATCTCCTTTATAATTAATTTAATGAACTCCTAAGGTTAGATTTATATTTTAGATGTAGACCTACATCATGACGCTCATCTTTGGAAAAGGTATTCTTATTGATGCCTTCATGATTTAAAAATTAAAATATTTTTTGTTACAGCAAATCTTTTTGGTTTCTTAAGATGGCACAATTTCGTTTGTGTCCGGGAAAATATTAATATATCACTTGCTTAACTGTTTATATATAGTTATGAATGTAGTTGTATTAAAAATGGAGTGGGAGCAGTTTGATGGACATCGAATTAAATTCGGTCTAATGTTTGTTAGCATTGTTTGATTGACGTTATGTACATAGTTAATTTACACGAACTTGTCCGCACTTAATGCGGATTGAGCGGCTTTCTTGATTTCATTAAAAATATATGTCTTATCGATTTGCTTTAATGATAATTAAGTTCATCTCATTAGCTGTTTTATTTTTATTTTGTAATATTTAATTTTTTTCATTCAACATTGTGTTACCTAATTATGTAGTTTATTATTATATTTATTTTGTTTTAGTGAAATTCATTAAGGAGGGGGGGGGAAATGGGGTGTGTGGGGGGGGGGGGGTTGGTTTATCCTCTCTGGCTAAAAAAATTCGAAATTGTATTTCTTGTATTATATTTTGTACATAAATTACAATAATATGTTTTTAGTAATAAAATAGGAAATTTACATTTAGTAAATGTCATCCTATAATATCTATAGGCTATCATGCTTTGGAAAATAAAATATTTGTTTTACTTCCCGCTAATATCTCAATTTCAAAGTTCAAACATTCGATCCGAAAAGTTCAACATATTCGATATTAAAATGTACTCGGATACAAGAATTTACATTTTTTGGAAAAACAAAATTCTATTTTTTATTTTTGTTTTTTAAAAAAATAACAATTTTAGAAAATTCTAGAAAAATAATGTTGTTTCACAAAAATATAAAAGTTGGTCTCGAAGCACATTTTAATATGGAAAAAATGTTGAACTTTTCGAATCGAATGTTTGAGTTTTAAAAATAAAGATATGAACCAAAAATAAAAAAGACAATTTACTTTGATAGGCCAACTCTATATATACACTGCCGACCCCTTTATTGTAAGTATTTTTAGATTTTTGAGGGGGTAATATGAAAATTCCTATTTAATTTTAATATTAGCTGTTGGAAGCGGCGCTGCGAAGTGGTTTGACCTTCTTTGTAATAAGAATGGTCTAAAGATCTTTTAACATATGCTTTAATTTAAACTTTAAATAAAAAATTAACATGCTTAAGTTCCTTTTCTCCTTTCTAATATTCTTGGCTGGAAAATTTCCCATTTTTCACCCTACAAATAATCAAAATATTGTGCATACATCTTACTCGACTAATCGTTATGTTTTTCCTTGTATAATTAATAAATGAAATAAATTTACCAAACCTAATAATTAAATGATTTTTGAGAAAAAAAAACATATAATTATTGTATGTGTAGGATGACGAAACAAATATTCTTGACAACTATGAAATAAAATTTTGTGCATGCAAATATACAATACTCCGACGGTTCCATGAAATTATTATTGTTAGATGACATCATTATTTTGAGGGGCATGTTTTTGGAAAATGTCAAAATAGGTCCTTTTTTAAAATTACGAATTAAATACAGATTTTAGTAATGCTTGTTATATATATCTCGTCTCCATTTTTTGTTTCTAGAAAAGTAAGATGATACTTGAAGAGCTTCTTGAAAAATAATTACGTTCATGTTTTGTACAAGCACTCAATCCTATAAAGAGGTTGACAAAAATTTGAAATTTTGCAAGGGTGACAAAGGAAGCTTCTCTCTAGACTAGTTGTGGCAAATAGACATTGTTAGGGATAGACTTTCAATGATGGTTTCCACTTAGAACAAAGAAAAAGAACCCCCAATTTAAAGAATATCCGTAGAATATGACCTAGTTTTTAGTGCAAGAAAATAAAAGAGCAGAAACTTTAGAGGGGGGGAGGGGTTGTTAATGGGGGTACTTGTTTGGTTCTTGATCTTGTCATATAACACTAGTATTGTGTTCGTGCTTTATAAAAAAAATATATTATAAAAGAACAAAACTTATCACACAAAATGTCGTATTTTCATAAAAGAAAAAAAATAGACTGATAAAAATAATATTTATTCAACAATATCCACGAATAATGTAAAAAAAATTGATCCTAAATTCAAATTATAAATAAAAAGTTAGGCAATGTACATAATAAAGTCCGAGGAGAAACAAAATGTTGAACATTCACAAAAACCTAGTCATCTAAAATTAATTCCAATAATAGTGGGAAATGAATTTCAATAGTAATAGATGATGAGGTGATTAATATTGAGAATTACAAAAGGATCCAATATGTGAAAAAAAAAAGGTCCAATTTGTGAAAAAATGACACATACCAACAAAAAAGGGACCAATATGTGATCTTTTTTCTATTTTTTTTTATGCAATGCATTGCATCATTGCGAAGTGAGATTATTTCAAGTTTGATTTCAAATGTTAAATAATTATTATTTCCATTGATCTATTTTTCTTGTGGGTACAAGTGTATTTTGTAGAAGAATTTTTTTTTGTTCAAATATGTGTTATTTTGTACAATCATGATAGGAAAAAAAAAAAAGGGTCCAATATGTGAAAAAGAAAGATGGTCAATTTCTTAATTATAATCTTAACAAATAAGAACAACAACAAAACAAAAATGTTAACATTTGTTGTCTACAAATAAATTTTTGTTCGCTGATATTACTTGCAAATTCAATAATATAGAAGAATTGAGAACAAAAATAAATATATAAATAGTGTTTTCGACCATTGGTTGAACTAAATATTTTGGAATTTTTATCTTTTCAACTTTGTCTATTTCATTTTATTGAATCAAAAGGCATGAGATAGTCTTGCATATTTAAATCAACTTTTAATTCGAATTCTCTTCTATTGTATTCAGAACAATGCAAAGGAGAGTGACAACTGTGCCATTTATCTACATTTTCTATATGCACTCTATATATATTAATATTTTTATTTATAATTTTTTTTAAATGTTTATACATTGTAGTAATAATTTTTCATGTAAAAATTCTAATGAAATTTGTTCCAAATGATTTTGAACCAAACAGTATGTTTTATGTTTTATATCATGTAGTTCGAAATTTAATATATAGCCTTGTAACTTCAACAGTACTTGACACGTTCAAGGAATGTTTTCATGGCATAAATCGTAATGAAATGCGAATTTTAATGAAATATCCTTCCTATAAATTAAAATGAAACTTTTTTAGGGTACAGAGGAAACAAATTCGCTAATTGATTGTGAAAGGAGGAGGTTCAAATACACTATTTTTTTGTGCTCCAATATGATCTTCATTCTTTATCTCCATTTTCAAAGTCCGAACAGTGTCGATACGAACCGCTCAACATTATCATCATAATAAAATATGCTTGGAGACCGAATTTTATATTTGTTTAGATTTTTTTTACTATTTTTACAATATTACTTTATCGGATAGTTCAGAATCTTTTTAAAACAGTGATTTTATACCTATCTAAAATATAGTTAAAAAATTCTAAAATATAAAATTTGGTCTCCAAGCATATTTGATTATGAAGATCATGTTGACCGGTTTGAATCGATTGTTCGGACTTTGAAAATGTAGACAAAAACTGTGGAGAATATTAGAACATAAAAATGATGGCGCATTTGAGCCCTCCTCCAAAGAGCCAAATTTTTGTACAAATTATTAAAGAGCTTACTTTAAATATTTATTCTTAAATAAGAATTTTTCTGTCTAATATAATTCTCTAAGGCATTATTTTTTATGTTGAAGATGATTTAAGGTTTAAAATTAACCTCATCTTTGTGCTCAACTATTTTGTTAATAAGTTTGGATGGAGTACATTTTAGAATTATTGATCAAGTTATTTAGGACAAAATTGAATTATTTAATATGGAGTCCATGGATTATATATATATCAACATGATTTATTTATTTTTAAATAAATTTTAACATATTTTGGGATAAATTTTAGTAATAAGTATCTAAAAAATACCGTCAAACGATTACAAACTAGAGACAAGTAAATTCAAACTATATATGGTTATGGTGTAAAATTTTGATACTCGCAATATTAATTCCATTAAAAAATGAAGGATCGGATGCTGTCTTTGGTGGCACTAGATACCCCTAAATCTTATTTCTTAAACTATGGTTATGATGCCTTTGAGAAAAGTTACAAATTGCTTAGTTACATATCCCAATTATATTGGTCATACATGGTTTAAACTAAGACGTGTTTTGTTTCCTGCAAGTCTAATTTTATGTTTTTCATTTTTATTAAATATATTTTTTTTAAAAAAGTGGAATATCCACCGGTTTCATTACGAAACAATTTTTGTACAAAACTTACAAAACCGTGCATAGCACTCAAAATCCATTTATTCTAAACTAAAGAAAGACAAATATCCAACTAGCATCAATATCAAACTAGCACAACTCAAAGCAAAGAAAAGAAATAAAATCCAATAAAATCAATCACTAATGTCAATCATACTAGGTGACGATGACGACCCGTATCCACCAAAGACCAATCAGGAGACGACAATCCAGCAACCTCCTCAATGGCTTCCGAGAACTCTCTATCAGACACGGCGAACCCAAGAGTAGGGGCCCCATCTGTATTCGTATTTTTATTAAATATATTAAAATACATTTAAATTTTAAGTACATCATGTAATACATATATTAGCATACACTAAGAAAATAGTCATTAATATATAGATAATAAAAGGTTGTTTCTAATAGTGATTATTTGATCTTTCACCTATTCAATACATTTATTGCAGGCATTCATATCCATCTTCTAATAACTAAACTGATGAAAACATCATTTTCCTAAATAAAAGTACAACATATACATATCTTAAGTTGAAATTTTATCATTGAACATAAGTTTACTACTAAAATCCATCCATTTATTTATATATGTATGTGTTTGTTTGTTTATTATTATATTTTAAGAAAGCACCAAATACAAAGTGCTAAAGCAACTTAGCTGTTCCAAAACTGTTCAGGTTTGGATAAGCCTTCTCATTGGGCCTAGGCCCTTGGTCCACTATGTTGTCATTGTGAGCAAATAATACAGCAGACTTGTCACTGTATATATAACCAGTAGTGTCACCAGCTTGTTGCCAACTCAAACCTTGATTATGTAATTTGTGTGTATATTAATTATTAGAAAAAAAAAAAACAGATGGACAACATGCCAATGACTAATAATCTAATTGGCAGTTGGGTTATTGGATTTTCTAAATATATTTATATTATGAAATATTATAACTACCAGTAGAGTTAAAACGCACCATTATTTTAGTATTTTAATCATGCATCACATTTTTATCTTTATTTTTAAAGTTCAAATGATCGATCCAAGCAACTCAACGTGATCTTCATATTATAATGTGCTAGAAGATCAAATTTTATATATTTTGTAGAATTTTTGTGTTAATATTTTTAGAGAGGTACAAAACTATTGTTTTTTAATGATATAGAATATTTTAACAAACTATTAATGTATTTGTACCTATCTATGAAATTAGTTGAAAAATATCGAAAAAATTATAAAATTTGGTCTTGAAGAATATTTTTAATATGAAGATCATGTTAAACTGTTTGGTTTGACTATTTGGATTTTGAAAATGTAGATAATGATGTGAGGCATTATTGGGACACGAAAAACATGAGGCATATTAACCCTAGTAAATAACTATACAAATAGAAACTAGAAAAATAAACACAGGTATATTTAAAGTATTTTTGAAAAAGAGTTCAATAAATATTTTAGGATTATTCTTTATATGTTAAAAAATTACAATAAACTTAATTATTCATAATTCATCTTATATTATGAGATTTGAGTTTTTCAAGTTTGATGGTGGCATGCATGGTGGCGAACACAAGTCACAGAACAAATGGATACCATGGCTAAGAATAGTGCAGTGCACTTTTCTTTGCCCAGAGAGCAATTGATAGAAGGTACCAGCAAGTCAGCAACCTCTCTGGTTCAACCCTTGGGTCAACCCCTATACTTGGTTCAGACAGAGATGATGTTTCTGTTCATGGGGACTCTCAGTAGGAGCTGCTGCTTTTCTTTGTTTAGTTCAAATGACTGTTATGATTTTGTGGCTCTGTGATTTACTTACTGGTACTGTTCTTAAGGTTATAATCTTTTGTGCCTTTGTGTAACAGGTTTAGTTGATATTGAGTGATTGCTAGACTGTTGCATGTAATAGTACTTCTAGGTTCTTATGTACTCAGTGGTTCTGATACCAGCTGTTTGGTATCAGCTCCACGCAAAACTTATGTGTGATTTGTAATGAAATCAGTGGGTTTATTCTCACTTTTCTCAACAACAAAAAAAAGTATACCATGTACTACATATTAGCATACACTAAGAATAGTGGTCATTAATATTTAAATAATAAAAAATAGTTTCTAATATTTATATAATATTTTTTACATTACAATTTCATCAGTTATTCAAAAATCTTCAATTTTCAAAATGTTTGATATTTCAGTATTCATACATTCAATACGGGCATCTACATCCATCGCCTAATAAGTAAACCGACGAAAATATTATTTTCCTAACGTATTTTATTAAAGGGTCCCAGTACACTCTAACATATTTTACATACTATTTTTGAAAACTAAACATACGTCTCTCCAAAAAGAGATAAGAACTCATGCCACTACACTAAATCTAAGGTTTTTGAAATTTATAAGGATAAATATGATATTATGAATTTTAGAGGGGCGAATACACAATTTCGATTTTTTTCAGGTGTATATGTGAAATCCCCCCCATAAATTTAAGAAAGCACCTTGTACTAGAGCAAATTTTCCTGTTCCAAAACTGTTCAGGTTTGAAAGAGCCTTTTCATTGGGCCTAAGGCCGGCCCTTGGTCCACTCTGTTGTCATTGTCAGCAAAAAAATGCAGCACAAACTTGTGACGACATATATAACCAGTAGTGTCGGCCATACTAACAAATCAATTATTCAGGTTCGGTTCGACGAGATTAAAAATTCGTGATTCAGAAATAATTCGGGTATAATTCGAGAATGATTCGGTATTATTCGGATCAGAGATCTCAGTTATGTAAGGAAGCAAAAACAAAACAATAACCAAAAAAATAAAATTTTGAGAAAAATTCGGGAATAATTCATAAAATTCACGAATTATTCGGAAATTATTCAATCAAAGTTCGGTCAACCGAATAATTCGACGTTCGGTTCGGCATCACTAAAAAACAGAATAATTTGTGAATAATTCGAAAATTATTCGCGAATTAATCACTATGGTATCGGTAGCTTGTTGCCAACTCAAACTTTGATTATGTAATTATGTGTATATTACTTATCAACGAAACCAGATGGACAACATACCAATTAATTGATAATTGGGCCACTGGATTTTTTTCAAATATATCCATAATTATGAATTATTATTATTATTATACACATAGAAACTTGAAAAAAAAATCACTGCTATTTTTGAAAGAAGTTCACACAAATAAGAAGCAGCCTTTGATCTAGCGGCAAATGCAATACGACGAAAGGTCGTTTCAAATTCAAATAAGAATTTTTTTTTGTAGTTGTGGATATTAAATAGTTAGATGATAAAAAAATAAGAAGTTAAGACAAACAATTTATAATTGTTTATATGTTAAAAAATTACAATCATTTTGTCTTCATAATTCATCTTATATATTACGTTATGAGGTCGAGTTATATCAAGTTAGATGGTGGTAGCTGACACCAAGTCACAAAACAAATGGATGTCATTGTTGTAGTTGATGTCTTGCTTTTCAATAATTAAATATTGCTAGTGGCTGCGAGACGCTGGAATTAGGAAAACTTTTTAGAAATCATAAATAAAAAAAAAAAAAGATTTTGTCAAATTAACTTGATTATTTTGATTTTTACAAAATCATAAGAACCCACGTGTCATTTTGGTCCGAAGTATTTTTTTTTTCTCGGACCGAATTGTAATTTCAGTCCGAGTTGTTTTCATAAGTTTTACACCAATAACTACATCATTTTTTTCGAAATCTGTGAAAACGGCTCAGACCAAAATGACAATTCGGTCTGGAAAAAAAAACTTTAGACCGAAATGACATCTCAGCTCTTATAGTTTTTGTAAAAATCAAAATAAATAAGTTATTTTGATGAAATCTCTTTTTTAATTTATGATTTAAAAAAATATATCTGAAGTATCTAAAGTGCAATTGTTAACGCGCACGCCAGAGATTTTTAATCCAATTAAGTTTGCTACACAATTAGGAGTATAGTATAGGACACAAAAATAGTTAAACATGAAATACATCATCTGACGGTAACAACATGACTAATGTGCTGTAACTATTTTTGAGCCGTAATCATTTCATCACAATTTTGATTATGACATACGTAAAACTTAACTTAATCACAACATAACACGAAACATGCACCATGACCTAGCTAAATCAAAATATTACTAATCATGATATGACACCTAAATCACAATACGACTAATCACATCACGACGTGACACGAATTTATATTGATACGGCTGCATGTCGACGCATTAGAATGGTAATATAGTGCAACTAGCTATACTAAGATGCTTAATTTCTCATATTCCACAAATCCTAGTGACAGTGTGACACCTTTGCCAGAAACAAAAAAGAATTGAGAGCAATGATGATGTACCAATGGTGGGACCGGGTACCGGATAAGGACGATTTATGAGTGCTAATCCATTCATCTTGCAAACACAACTGCTCCATTTGCCATTTTTGCTTTCATGCAAGACTCCACCAATGAGCAAAAAGTTCCTATGGAGGTTTTCCGTGGCCATTTACTCTATATATGTGTGGTGTAGTGAGTTAGTTTATGCAATAATGTTATTTCGAAAGGGCTGTTATTTTTGCTGAAATTTTCAAATAAATTCAAAAAATTCCAAAAGTCATTGGACCGTTTATTAATTTAAGGAAACCTATGTTCAATGAAAATATGGAGAAAAATATTCAATTTGTATTATAGAAATTATTATGGAAATTATTCCTTTTTCTATTTATAAAGCTTGACAATAATTCTAAGTTTTTTTTATTGATAAACTTAGATGAAATAACAAATTGGGTTTTGAGTACCTTAGCCACACAAAAATTTACAATTTCAGCCTTAGTGAGGAAATGAACACTAAACAAATATTTCTTTTTCCCATCATTTTAGTGAAGAAAGCATGAGGCGGGATGAGATATCTTTCTAATGCCAATGAAAAGAGATATAGCATTAATTAAAGTATTATATCCAAATTACATGACATTTGGATGAATCAAGAAATATAATAAGAATAGAACTAATTTCAAGATTGTGAATAGAGAACTAGTCTTTGGTCTAGTAATTAAGACACATGGTCTCTATGTGAGAGATCATGGGTTCGAAATTTATATGGGAGAAATTCTTTGTTATAATAACAAATGTATTAAATAGTTGGGTGGCTTGATCTCCAACTTTATTCAAAAAAAAAAACTTCAAGATTGTGAATAGTAGTTAATCCAACATTTTATTGGGTTAGTAGAATAGTGAGAAAATCCACAAAAAACAACCGAAGAATAGTCCATATTTACTAATCCAAATATATCCAAATGTAGAATAGTAGTTCGGAATAGTGCTAATTCAGATTAGTGACTATTCTTCACCCATCGAAATGCACCCTAAGATAAAAAATATATATAATAAATCTTATATGGTTCTTTGATTAATTTGTAGGAAAAAAAAAGTACTTCTCATATTCAAATGCATTTAACATTTATTCAATTAAGAATTAATCCTTGTGTGCATACGTACAAGTTACATATATATTGAATAATTTTGAAGCTATATTCATTTTACCCCAAACAATCCAAGGATTGATTCCTACCTAACAGGGTGCAACCTGACTCAGTGATTCCCCTTCTTTTTTTATTAAAATAGGAAAAGAAAAGAGAGAGAGAGAATGGTACCACTTCAGAATCGGCCTCTGCTACTTCTTCTGGAGAAAAGTAAGCTCCTGCTTTTGTGATCCTAACTATTCAAATTTGTTAAGATTTGTAAATGAAAAAATTTCTTTATCAAGATACGCAAATTAAAATTTTTGAATAATTAGGATCGAAAAAGTAAAATCTTGCTTTTTTTCTAAGAAAAACAGCAGAGTCAAATCCACCACTTCATTGCGTGATACCCCTCCCAACTGGATTCCTTGCTATTTGCCACACTTCATTTAGTGTTTGCACCTCACACCATCTTTTAAGACTTTCAGTTCGATCTTTCAGACGGAGAACATTATCTTTTACGATTTGATCTAATATTAGTTCACCTTTATAGATCAAACTTTAAAATCCAATTATTAACTTTAAAACACAATTTTTATCTAGTACTTAGAAATAAAAATTTCAATATAAAATGTGGTATGTTCAAAATCTGAATAAAAAATTCTAATAAATATTAACAATTTGATGACTTAATAGATTCCTTAAAATAAATATCACGGATCTTAATCGAGAGGATAGATATTGACATCACTATTTTAGTTTATTGTAGCACAAGAGTTATATGTATATATTGTTTTATTTTAAATATATTGTCCGTGCGATGCAGGAAACCTAATGCAGCAAATAATTAAAATTATAAAGGAGATGATAAAATGGAGCGAATAATTTTGATATTTTTAATAATAGAAAATAGTAGCTCGTATAAAACAAATTCAGAATATTCAGAATATTACTAGCTAATACATACACTAACACACTTTTTAAAAATAACTTTTCAATACATCTAAATATTACATGAGATAAAAAAAAAATATTAATTGTTACTAGCTAGACACTCTAAATTAAGTAACAAAAATTTTACAAACCATAAGACAATCATCAAAATATTTGAAAATAACACCAAAAATACTCAACAAATTAGAATTTAATTAGATGACTCAACTAGACAATAATCTATTTAATTTTTTTTGTCTAAGATAGAATCTAAAACAACAAAATTGTAGCTCTAATTTCTACGTTCCCACACATTTGGAATCACATGGACCTATAATAAAACCAAAATTATGATGAAAATGTTAACATGAGTCGGTCTGCCTGTTCCCACACATTTGGAATCACATGGACCTATAATTAAAAAAAATGACTATTCTCGAGAATAAGACTACAAAATCAGTTATTCTCCCGGCACTGCTAGCATTTTTTTTCCTCATCTTTAAAACATATTTTTGTAGTAATTATTGATTTATCACAAACCTTGTATCTCTGTTTCTGCTCTAGTTCCTACCTGATTACCATTTTTTTTTTAATATTACATATTTGATGTTAGTTGTGTTCTCTGAAATTATTATCTTGCTATCTGAGTTCTATATTATATATCACTTTCATTTTTTTGATAATGGAATATGGCCTTATGAAAACAGTTATCAGGTTGATAGGATAAAAGACATGATTTAACACAACTATAATGAATTGTTAGGAGAAAGAGATGATTTAGTACAACTGTCATTTTCGGACAAGTTTGTGGAATCTAATTCTACACGAACTATTGTCTCTATATCTATTTAGAGGATCTAAGAGAATCTACATAAAATATTTGAATGAAAGAGAAAATTTTATATTATCTATCTTAACAAATCTTCTAGAAACCTTCAAATTGATTTATCAACTATTTTACAAAGTGTAAATTACTTAATAAACGTTGACCCTACACATTATTTTATTTTATTAAATGTTATTAATATTAGAAATAATATTACATGTATTCTTTAAATATTTAAAAGTTACATGTAGTTTCTCCTTTATATAATAAATTTGTATATGATTTGACGTTGGTAAATATATACAAGTTCATAATTACCAATAGGAGCAGAACTAAAAAATTTAGGTTGAAAATGACTGAAACATAAAATAAATAATATAAATATATAGCCACATTTAATATTTTATAGGAGACAAAACTATATAAAGTTTTTTAAAAAAATTAATTAAATTTTAATATACATAATTAAAAGTTTTTAAATCATGAAGGTGATCAGATATACAGATCAAATCTTCATGCACACTACACGATTCCAATTTATATAATCTCAAGCATAATCTCACAATTGATTTCTTGTGCATATGATTCTATGTATATATTCCTCATGCTATATCCTTTTTATTATTTCTTAAAACGGATATCATATATAGGAATCCGACCAGAAACTAAATCCACATCCAATTACAGCTCTTCTACATAAAGACCTCTCCTAGAGCTGCTCCTCTTCAACTGTAAACACATCAATTTTAACACAAGAACACTCAAAGGTAGATATCTCTTATATAAACATGAGGCCTCTCTCAAGTTCCGGCACGAGCGGGGCGGGCAACACTTGGGCATTTCCGGTCCCGATTCTCTATGGATGCATCTTCCTTCTTCTAGCTGTGATATTAGTTTCACTTATTGTGCTCGCGTTCTTGCACTGTCGATCTGGCAGAAAGACGTCGGCTTCTAAGTCATTGGATTCGACAGAGGGGTTGGTTGTTCCTTCAACGACCGAACCACGGATTGTTATCATGGCCGGAGATGACAAGGCAACGTACTTAGCAAAACCTATTTGATTAGCCGTTGATTGATTTGCAAGTTTTGATTTGATCTGATTATGAAGTTAACATGATTTTTCTTTTTTCCTTTATTTTTTTTTTTTTGAAAAATGAGGATTGTTGTTCTAGGAGATGAGATGTAAATACAAGTATTAATTGTTCCTTTTTAGTTCTGAATTAATCACCTAGTGCTGTTAGTACAATATATACTAATTAAGGATGCATGAAAATTTTGAGCATTAACAAATTGTAATTGGAATTATTTTGAGCATCACCAAATTAATTCCATCCTTAATTTCTTGGCAGCATGGCTTGGAAATTAACTTGTCTGAGAGATTAATTAATTTTGAGCATCACCAAAACAAGAAATTAAGCTCTCGGCCATGTTGATTTTCCAATTTTTCTAATTTAGGCCTTAGAGGAGAGTCTCAATCCTGTTTTAATATTTCAGTGATAAAATCATTACAGAAATTGGGGTAAACATTTTGATAGAGCAGTTTTGTATTCATGCAACACACAAGTCATGTACAACGTTGTTTTGACTATATTATCTATGCGTTGTAAGAATTAATAATTGCTCATTCAAAATCTTCACCAAAAAAATGTTATGAATGCGAGTAGTTTGCTGGTAACTGGTAAGGTCACAGAGACTACATGCATTTCAATGTAAAGTTTTCTTTTTGTAGAAACAACAATGATAAAGCTGTTGTTTATTATAGCAAATTTAATTGTTTACCAGAAATTCAGAAATTGGGTTTGTGATGTATCCATCAATTCTTCATTACATATATTTACCCATTAAACTTCAAAACTGAAAATTTATCCATCAAAATATTATTATGTTTGAAATTTTCTCTCAAAAATTTAATGCAAGTAAAATTGGGTTTAAACTTTAATGAATATCAGATCAAAATACTGTTTGATTAATAATTTAACAGAAAAATGAGGAGGGCTCAAATACCCATTGCTTTAGGCCCCAATTGTACCCCAATATCTTTATTTTCAATTTTAAAAGGTCAAACAGACGATCCAAACCGTTCAACATGATATCTATGTTAAAATATGATTGAAGACCAAATTTTATTTTATTTTTAATTTTATTACTATTTTTTTTAAGATAAGTACAAAATCAATGTTTTTCAGAAAATTATGAACCATCTAAAAACAATGATTTTATACCTATTTTAAAAAATAGTAAAAATTTCCAAAAAAAATATAAATTTGGTCTCCAATCATATTTTAACGTAGATATTATGTTGAGCGGTTCGAATCGTCTGTTTGAACTCTAAAATCAAAGATAAAGAGGTTGATGTACTATTGGAGCATTTGAGCCCTCCTCCATAAAAATTGGCGTTTCTGTTATTTCTCTAGCCCTCTAAATTTACGTCCATTATCAACTATATATTTTTGAATATTTTAAATCCTTAAACTACTGTCAAATTATTGAAAACAGTGTTGGTACCGTTTTTTTTTTTTTTTTTTTGAAAGCTTGGTAGAGGCTACCAATATCTTCCCTAACTAGTACATCAGCATTTAATACACATATGAAAAACAAACGTCGCAAATCATAAAACCAAAAACAACAGCCAGCATCCTCTGCATCTAACAGTGTCTATACCACTGTTCTGCCTCTTGCAAAATTCTATCTGGTTGGTCCCGTTTTTATAAACACCTAATTTGGTAAGACGTCTATAATAGTTTCTGTGCTGGTGGGTTTCAGGTTAATTTAGAAATGAAATGACGCAAAAGGAACCATTTTTCCTTTACAGCTATAACTATAATCAATAAAACTTGAACGAGTATGTATGGCAATTCTATTATTTGACAACCACAACAACTAATAAAAATAATTATTATTTTTTTAAATAGATATATTCTCAAAGTTTAGATGGCTGTGAATTTTAATTTAGTTTGAAATACTTTTACCATCGATTAAGTGCCAATAATACTAAAAAATAAACGTCAGATTTCAGATAGAAAAAATAAAATGGCAGTGAAAATTGTGGAGATCCAGGCCGTTTGATTAGAATAGCACAAATATTAAAGAGATTCCATACATTTCATCTCAAGTCAGATTGGACCGAATTCTAATCAGACGGTCAGCATCTAAACAGAAATGATAGAGCGCAGCACTAGATGAGTTTAGATCCGGACCATCCAATCTTTGTACCTCGGACTGGATTGTCTTGAATCTTTATCGGACGGTCCGGATCTAAACTTAAAAATTTGAGTTACTTCGAAGGAAGAGTCCGGATACTACTGATATCTATTATCTCCTAAGATATCTGATAACCGATTTCAAAGCAATCCCAAAACATATGCCAGATTATAGCTTTAACCAACATTGATAATTGGTACCAGAACATCAAAAGTTTGAAACAATAACAAATCATCCCAAAGATACCATCTGACCAGAAATATACAAAATAAATCACCCAATTTACAGATTTCAAAACAACCCCAAATCTGATCAACTAAATTAACATCCATTCGTCCATTTACTTCACATATGAAAGATCCACGACTCCACCTATGACTCCTTCCTTGTCAAGAGCACTAAACCAGCTGCATTTGAAACAACTCAAGGCAAATCAGCTACCAGCTGCCTTTTTATTGTTTGCTAAATTAGTAGGGAATAATAGCACCTAAAGAAAGACAACAGAAATCAAAATTAAAACACATTTTATAAGAATTTCACAGAAGCAAGTTCAAAGTTCAATGAAGCAACTCCTTTGCCTTTGTAACTTCACCTACCTTGCACAGCCCATCTATCATATATCAAATAGAAATCATTATGCAGCAACTAATTTGCGTTGTCAGTTTCATCTTTCTCGCCCAACCTATTTATAAGAGTGTTGTAAGTCGCGACATTAGGTTTGAGCCCTTTGGAAATCATACTATGCAGCACCTCCTTTGCCTTTTCAATTTCACCTTTCTTGCACAAACAATTCATAAGAGTGCAGTAAGTCACGGCATCAGGCTGGAGCCCTTTGGAAACCATCCTATCAATCATCTCCTTTGCCGTTTCAATTTCACTATTCTTGCACAACCCATCTATAAGACTGTTGTAAGTCACAACATCAGGCTCGAGCCCATTGGAAATCATGCTGTCAATCACCTCCTTTGCCTTTCCAATTTCACCTTTCTTGCACAACCAATATATAAAACTGTTGTAAGTTATGACATCAGGCTCGAGCCCTTTGGAAATCATGCTGTCAATCACCTCCTTTGCATTTTCAATTTCACTATTTTTGCACAACCAATCTATAAGAATGTTGTAAGTCACAACATTAGGCTCGAGCCCTATGGAAATCATGTTGTCAATCACCTCCATAGCCTTTTCAATTTCACTATTCTTGCACAAACCATTTATAAGAATATTGTAAGTTACGACATCAGCCTTGAGCCCTTTGGAAATCATGCTGTCAATCACCTCCTTTGCCTTTTCAATTTCACCTTTCTTGCACAACCCATCTATAAAACAGTTGTAAGTCACGACATTAGGCTCGAGCCCTTTGGAAATCATGTTCTCAATTACCTCCTTTGCCTTTTCAATTTCACTATTCTTGCACAACCAATCTATAAGAATGTTGTAAGTCACGACATTAGGCTCGAGCCCTTTGGAAATCATGTTGTCAATTACCTCCTTTGCCTCTTCAATTTCACTATTCTTGCACAACCAATCTATAAGAATGTTGTAAGTCACAACATCAGGCTCGAGCCCTTTGGAAATCATGCTGTCAATTGCCTCGTTTGCCTTCTCAATTTCACCTCTCTTGCACAGCCCAGCTATAAGAGTGCTGTAAGTCACGACATTAGGCTCGAGCCCTTTGGAAATCATACTGTCAATCACCTCCTTTGCCTTTTCAATTTCACTATTCTTGCACAACCCATCTATAAGAGTGCTGTAAGTCACAACATCAGGCTCGAGCCCTTTGGAAATCATGCTATCAATCACCTCCTTTCCCTTCTCAATTTCACCTTTCTTGCACAGCCCATTTATAAGAGTGCTGTAAGTCACAACATTAGGTTCAACCCCTTTGAAAATCATGCTATCCATCAACTCCTTTGCCGTGTCAATTTCACCTTTCTTGCACAGCCCATTTATCAATGAGCTGTAAGTCACAATACCAGGTATAAGGCCAGCAAGGTGCATCTGTTTATACAAACCAAATGCCTTAACGAGTTCACCCTCTTTGCTAAGTTCAGCTATAACTGTGGTATACGTAATCATATCAGGTTCACACTGAGCACCATGTTTAACCATTTTAAAAAGAAGCTGAAGAGCTAATCCAGTGTTGCCCTTGAAGCAAAGACCTTTGATAAGAATGTTATACGAGATCACATCGGGTATAGATCCCAGCTTAGGCATTTTGTTGATCACAATGGTTGCAGCCTCACCGACCCTATTATGAGAACAAAGGCCCTTGAGTATTGGAGAGAAAGTCACGGCCCCAGCTCTGAAACCTTCTTTAAGGAGCCGTGCGAGAAAAGAAAAGGCCAGGTTGAGCCGATTCGTTTGGGCACAGTAATTGATCATGATCCCATAGGTATAATTATCACATTTGATTCCTTTAGTTCGGATATTTCGGTTGAAGACAGCAAAAACAGTGGGATCAGAGTTGCGAACCAAGGAGGCCAGGTGCTGATTGAAACGACGGATTGAGTGCAAATCTTGTGAAGGGACTCTTTCGTACAAACGGCGTGCACCTTCCATTGTTGCTGTACATCGTTCCAAAGCAAGAAATAGAAAGAAGGGAGATCAGCATATGCAGAATCATAGGTACATAAGTAAACAGTGGCATTACACAGGACAGAAAATTACTTAAACAAATATTCCCAGAGAGATTATGACAATGCAGCTAGTGCCAGCTCAGAGTCTGAATATGAAATACCTTAATTGACTTCCAATCCTCGTCCCCCTTCCAGCAGAAGCAGTAATCGGTCTATAAGAAGGAGGGGCTTCAGCCCTTCTGAGAGAAGAAGATACCGACCAAGGCAAAACCTAAACCTTCCTACTGCACAAATTCTGGGAGCACCTCCTCCGGCTCCAGCTTCCCCTTTGCCCTTGCAATGCTGCGGTCTCCAAATCGTCCCAAGAATGTTGCCCTTGCTGTTAATTCAACCAATTTTAACAGCACCAAGGCTAATTCGTGTTGGGATAGCGCAAGGGGGGAGAGAGAGAGCAAGAGAGAGGCGGGGCTGAAGAGAGGAGATCGGGATTGAATCGCGAAGGAGAGGCGGGCTGGTTTTTTTTTTTGAGGATTACTTCTCTGCGGTCCGGTCCGGTGCGGTTTAACAATCTGGCCCTGTAATTATCCTTATAAGTCAAATTGTACGGTTTATAACTTGATATTCAATTATCCTTTTGGGCTCCATCAAATTGAACGGTTTGCAATTGTCAATATGGGCTTTAGTTCTGAAACTAAATCTGCTGCTCTTTTTTTAGAAATATTTTATGTTTTTTCTTCATCCCAACAGTTTAAATATTTTTTAACATTTTCAGATTTGAAGATGAAATTTACTGCTGCTCTTTCTTTTTTTTAGAAACATGTTTGTCTTCATCCCAACCGTTCAATTTCAGATTTGAAGAAGAAATATGTTGTTCTTTTTTTCTCCTCAAAATATAAACCATTGAACATGTTTAAAAAAAAAAAAAAAAAAAAACAGATTCTCACCCCTATAGTTCTCAACATTGTGAATTTGTGACCTAAAAAATTAGCCTAAATGAAATAGAACATATTATTATGAAGTAATGTAAAAAATCGGCGTATATAATATTTCTACAATTAACGGATAATTGCAGATGAGACGGGTCTATAGTTGAGAACTAAATTGATACTGATGGCGCATTCTTGGCCTCAGTATCAAGTTATTTTGAGTTGGTCAATATAATTGTGGCAACTGTCCGTTGTAATAAATTTTGACGGAGGCTGCGAAATCGTGAGGAGAATGGAACTCTTAATTTTTAATTAACCAACTATTTTAGGACTTTTTTTTCTAACCGACTCTGCTACTTTTCCTTTCAATTTTAACTTTATTTAACATTTTGTTTAACTTAATGAAAAACAAATGATACATTCATACTTCGCAAATCACGAAATAATATATATAATTACTCAAAAGTACTAATTATATCAGTCTAATCAGCGGTGGCAACTAGGGCTGCAAACAAATTGAACCGAATCGAACTTACCTCAGTTTGAGTTTAGTTTGAATTAATTTCGAATTAAGTTTGGTTTGAATTAATTTCAAATCGAACTTTTTACGAACTCAATTTTGAATCTTTTATGATTTTTTTTACAACAAGGAAGAGTGTTCGTAATCGCAAAGAGCGAGAGGTGAAAATCGTCTAGGGTTCTAAAATTGAGAGCGAGAGTTACGACTTACGAGTTATGATTTATAGCTGGGCGATCTTATGTTTAAACTTGTAAGTCATCAGCAGAAATCAACAGTTTAAGTTACTTTGAGATTCGAATTAGAATAGTTCGCAAACCTATTTCGAATGAACCAGGTCCAGTTTGAGCTTGGTTTGAATTAATTTCGAACTATTTCGAATTGAACTTTTTACGAATTTTTTCGAATCAAACTCGAATTGAATCACGAAGTACGAATTTTTTGTGCAGCACTAGTGTCAACAAAGGGAAAACGCCACTAGAAATGAGTCAAAAAATTGTTCTCTTTATTCATTGACCCTTATAGAGCTTACATCATTCATTCTAGTCCTTATGATTTCTCTATATTCCTATTTTCACAAAAAGGTCCCTAAACATATCAAAAATACCAACACTCCCCCTCAAGATGAATCTATGGACAAAAGATATCCACTAGGCCCATCTTGTCACAAAGTCTCGACAAATCTATCGAACTAAGCCCTTTAGTGAGACAATCAGCTACTTGCTCACTAGTAGCTACATATCCCAACTCAAGTAGTCCGCTATCCAATTTCTCCTTGATGAAGAACTTGTCGATCTCCACGTGCTTAGTCCGATCATGTTGCACGGGGTTATTGGCAATGCTAATAGCCGACTTGTTGTCGCACCACAGCTTCATTTTGCCCCCCTGGTCCATCTTGAGCTCCACCAGCAAAGCTCTCAACCACAACAATTCCGCTACACCCAATGCCATGGCCCTGTACTCTGCCTCGGCTGTGGACCTAGCAACCACCAATTGCTTCTTGCTCTTCCAGGAAATCAAATTTCCTCCCACAAACATACAATATCCAGACGTGGACTTTCTGTCATCGGCACAACTAGCCCAGTCAGAATCACAATAGCCCTCAATGTTCAAATGTCCATTCTTCTTGAAGATCAACCCCTTCCCTGGTGCACTCTTCAGGTACCTCAAGATCTGGTACACGGCATCCATGTGACCCTTCCTAGGGTTATGCATGTAGCGACTCACCACACTCACCGCAAAAGAAATGTCGGGGCGAGTGTGACTCAAATAAATCAAGCGACCCACTAACCTCTAGTACCTCTCCTTGTCAACTGGCTTTCCTGCCTCGGCACTCAGCTTTGCCTTCTGATCAATGGGAGCAACCGCAGGCCTGCACTCTAGCATACATGTCTCTGTAAGCAAATCTAGCACATACTTCCTTTGAGATAGGACTATCCCCTCTGCACCACGAGCTAGCCGAGCAATCTCACCCTCAACATCTCCAGTGATAATCATGTCATCCACATACACTACAAGCATAGTAATGTGGGTCCCATGTCTTCTAAAGAATACTGTATGGTCTGCATTGGTCTGCTGATACCCCATGCCTACTATAGCCCTCCTAAACCTGTCAAACCAGGCTCGAGGGAATTGCTTCAACCCATAAAGAGATTTCATGAGTCTGCACACCTTACCCTCTGTCTGCTTTGTGCCAAAACTTGGTGGGATCTCCATATACACCTCCTCCAACAAATCACCATGAAGGAATGCATTCTTCACATCAAGATGATGCAACTTCCACCCTCCATTTGCTGCCAAGGAAACAAGTGTTCTCACTGTGCTCATCTTCGCCACGGGTGCAAAGGTCTTATCATAGTCTATGCCATAAGTCTGACTGTACCCCTTCGCCACCAATCTGGCCTTGTAGCACTCAACCCGACGCTCTGGGTTTTGCTTCACAGTAAAGACCCACTTGCACCCAACCGCCTTTTTGCCTGTTGGTAGTGACACAAGCTTCCAAGTTTTATTTTTCACCAAGGCCTCAAGTTCCTTAATCATGGCAGCTTTCCATTTTGGGTCCTCCTTAGCAACCTGCCAAAACTTAGGAATAGAGACAATGTCCAAAGATGCAATGAATGCTCCATGTGCAGGTGATATGTAAGAGTAAGAGACAAACTGAGCAATGTTATGTGAAAAACTATAGCGATCAGGGGGAACTCCCGCATTGATGCGAGTGGTCCTCCTTGTCGATAGGGGAGTGGGAGGAGTAGAGAGAGGAATTATATCACCTGTGTATTCTGAGTCTGTGGTGGATGGTGTAGGTGTCTCAAGAGTCGGAGTAGGCAGGGACAAGGGACTTTGCACAATCGGTGGCACTATACACACTGTAGGCACGGTCCCCTCATTCTGCTTCCTCCTCGTGTACACTCTCAACTCCCCCTGAGCCTGAGTTCCACCAGTCTCGGGACCATTCCCCTCATGTTCCTTTTCCGGCACAACGGCCGACTCCTCCCCTACAATCGGACAAGAAGCGGCATTCCCCACACTCACCATCGGACAAGAGACCCTCAGTGGAGGGACATCGCCCACACTCACCATCTTCTCACTACCACTGCTACTCTCCCCCTCTCGCCTCGTACCTCCTGTATCAAGCGAGTCTCCAAAGGGTGATGTAACCTGAGAGGAGTAGTATGGCTCATGCTCTCAAAATGTGACATCCATACTAACGAACAACCTCCTCTCCACAGGACTCCAACACACATAGCCCTTTTGGAGACTCGCTCGATACAGGAGGTACGAGGTGAGAGGGGGAGAGTAGCAGTGGTAGTGAGAAAATTGTGAGTATGGGCAATGTCCCTCCACTGAGGGTCTCTTGTCCGATGGTGAGTGTGGGGGATGTCCCTTGTCCGATGGTGATTTGGCTGGCGTGGGGGGCCGTTACCCCACGATACCCGAGAAGCGGGGTTAGATTGGGTTGATCGGGTTCTTGATCGGGTTGATTGGAGCTCGAATCTTGATGAGATAAGATCAAAATCAGGTTCTTAAAAAGAGAAAAAAGTGAGAGGTGATGAGGGCTTGATCTTGAGGGTGCAATATCGGGTCTTGGAGAGGATTTGACTCAGATTTGTGTAAATCAGAGTCGAGTCAAATGAAAGGAGGGGATTTGAGCATGGATAAGGATCCGATTCTCATAAAGGAGGCCTTTGGGAAGCTAAGTGGTGATGAGATCGCAGCTTTGATGCGTGCATTAAGCTTCGCCTCGAGTGAGAATGCGTCGAAGCCGGCACCAGCACCGAGGGTGGAGCTTCCACCGATTGATGTGTCAGCCATGATACAGGAGGAGACCCGAATCAGGCTACAGGCTGGAGCAGAGAGACTTTCAGGGGTGGAGTCAGCTCTAGCTCTCACCAACTCAGGCGACTCCAGGTCTAGGGTTAAGATTCGGGAGTGCTACAACTGTGGAGAGATAAGTCACTTGAAATCGGCTTGCACTATGCCACCAAAAGTGAAGAACTCAGGAAGATGTGATCAGTATGGAGATCATGGTTGCAGTCGCGGTTGTAAAGGGAGTGAAAGAGGGGGCTACCGGGCAAACCTGATGGTAGCAGAAGAAGAGGGTGAGCTAGATGATGACCTTTCTGCAGAGGATCAGGAGCTCCTGAGATCCTTCTCGCAGGTGCTTAGGAGGAGGCAGAGAGGCGCAGTAGGGTTTAGGGTTTAAGGTTTAGGGTTTAGGGTTTAGGGTTTAGGGTTTAGGGTTTAGGGTTTAGGGTTTGGGTTTGGGTTTAGGGTTTAGGTTTCTTTGGGTTTAGGGTTTAGGGTTTAGGGTAACATCGCTTCTTATGCTCATTCAGCCACGGTTTAGGGTTGGACTTGGCCCTTTCATCCGTAGTAGAGAGATCTGGAGGAGTTGGGAGTAGTATGGAGGACTTGTTGCTGCTTCACCACAGGAGTATGGGCCATCCTTCCTTTAGTCTCTTGAGTCGATTGTATCCCTCTTTGGTGGAAAAGGCTAATAAAGAAAGACTTGTTTGTGATGCTTGTGAATTTGGCAAGCATACCAGGTGTTCATATGTTAGTTCTGGTAGTAGGAGCTCCTACCGTTTTGATTTGGTACATACTAATGTATGGGGACCTTGCTCCACAAATTCGGTGAATGGGTTTTAGATATTTTGTGTCTTTCATTGATTGCTTCTCTCGTGTGACTTGGATCTATTTGATGAAAAACAAGAATGATGTGTTTGCTTGTTTTAAAGATTTCCACAAAGGGGTTCAGACTCAATACAAGGCCGTAGTGAAAGTGTTGAGGTCTGATAATGGGACAGAGTACACGAACACAATGTTCAGAGAGTACTTGTCTTCTCAAGGAATCCAGCATCAAACCACGTGTCCATACACACCAGAGCAGAATGGGGTTGCGGAAAGGAAGAACAGACATCTCCTCGAGATAGCAAGGAGTATGATGATCTCGATGAATGTACCAAAGTACTTGTGAGGGCAAGCGATCCTGATAGCTGCGAGATTGATCAATAAGATGCCCTCACGGGTGCTAGAGTGGAAGTCTCCATTTGAGGTATTGAAAGGGGAGAATAGTGGTATTCTTCCTTTGAGGATATTTGGTTGTGTGTGTTTTGTGCATGACTATCGACCAAATATAGGAAAACTGGATCCGAGGGCGGTCAAATGTATCTTTGTGGGATACTCGGCTACCCAAAAGGGCTATGTGTGTTGGAGTCCTGTGGAGAGGAGGTTGTTCGTTAGTATGGATGTCACATTTCGAGAGCATGAGCCATACTACTCCTCTTAGGTTACATCACCCTTTGGAGACTCGCTCGATACAGGAGGTACGAGACGAGATGGGGAGAGTAGCAGTGGTAGTGAGAAGATGGTGAGTGTAGGCGATGTCCCTCCACTGAGGGTCTCTTGTCCGATGGTGAGTGTGGGGGATATCCCTTATCCGATGGTGAGTGTGGAGAATGTCCCTTCTTGTCCGATTGTAGAGGAGGAGTCGGCCGTTGTGCCGGAAAAGGAACATGAGGGGAATGGTCCCGAGATTGGTGGAACTCAGGCTCAGGGGGAGCTGAGAGTGTACACGAGGAGGAAGCAGAATGAGGGGACCGTGCCTACGGTGTCTACAGTAACTTCTCGCTACAATGTTCCTCGCTACAGTAACTCGTGCTACAGTACTTCGGACCAGAAACGAACCAGAACTGGTCAGATCAGCGGCGGACTTGCAGGAAACCAGCGGATCTGGTTCCTAGACGCCGGCCAGGTCAGAGGCGGAGGTAGGCAACCTCCTAGTGGTGCTGCAGAACGGCTCTGGCGGCGGGCGGAACCGCCCCAGGCAGTGAGCGGAGCACCCCTGGTGGCGCGCCGGTGGTCGGATCTGGCGGCGGTGGCTCCGATTGGGCGGATCTGGATTTACACGGTTTTTTATGCAAAAGGTGACTGCTGAAAGAGATGGCTCTGATACCAACTAGAAATGAGTCAAAAAATTGTTCTCTTTATTCATTGACCCCTCAGGGTATATAGAACTTACATCGTTCATTCTAGTCCTTACAATTTCTCTATATTCCTATTTTCACAAAAAGGTCCCTAAACATATCAAAAATACCAACAACGCCTATGTTATCTTTTATGACAGCAAAACTCAGATCGAATAAGAAAAAACACTGTGCGTGCATATAGTAGCTAAGCCTAATTTCTTATCTGATTTTAAATAGGTTGTTATTTTTATTATGACTTAGATCACTCTTATTACGTAAAATGCTGGAACATCATCAAGTGAAACTTCACAAGTTTTGAACTTAAAGTTGGGCAATAAAATTTCTTCGGCTTCTTATTCGGATGAAATTGTTGATTCATTGATAGTCATCCAATATATAAGCAATCAAAATTTAAATTAAAAATATGACAATAGTTTTGAATCAAACTGGTAAATTGATCTTATTTAACAAACTTTTGAATCAAATTCGCACACTCCAAAATCATCTTCTTCCAGGACCTAAATATGACAGTAATTGATATAAAAATGTTGTTACTGAAAATAAGAATAAAATATGAAGTCATCCAGTTTAAGAAAAAAAAAATGAATTTCTTTAAAATATATTGACTTTTTTTAATTCGTGTGCGTTTCTGTATGTGTGTGTGTTTATAATGCTCAAAGGTGATGAAAAATTGATAGAATTGCGATGCATTGAAGTTTGAAATTTTTTTTTTGTCTTCTCTGAGTTTTAAAATATTTAACAACATTGTATCTGCTCTTTTATCTGAACACAACTAAAAATGTTTAATTTTTTATTTAATTGCCAAAAACACATGCATACACTCAGTCAGACTTTCAATCTATATGAGTCAAACACACATTGAGGATCAATTATGTAAAACGTTTCAAAACAAATGAGACTCAGTTTCACAATACACATAATATTTTACTCTAAACTACATAAAAAATTATATATAAATACAAAAAATTCAAAATAAATATGGTGAATTGATCTCCATTTAGTACATATGAGTTCGTCCTTGCATGCATACACTGAGTGTTGTGTGTTCAGTCTGTTTGTTTTGAAGCATAGAATTTTATTTTAAGTTTTTCAGTTGCCTGAAACTCTGAATTTATGTATGTGCTTAATTAAAAACTATTGAATTATTATATTGTTTAGAAATAATCACAGTATTGTAAAAGTATTTAAAATAAAAAATTGTTAACTTTATATTTTCTTAGAAAACAAGATGGATAAAAAAAAATCATAGCGTTTTTAATTTTCGAAGCGCCAATAAACTAAAGAATATTGTCCGTACACAGACATAAATACAGTTTAATTACAGAAAGTTTGACCCATGAGGTCTTGACTCTGGAGCTAGGCCGTAGGTCGCTGTCTCGTAAATAAGTTTGCTGCGATTCCAATTACAGAATGATAGAGAGCCTGTCTTTTCAAATCCAATCATTAATTTTTAATGCACAAATTTTAAAAGAAATTAGTTTTTCATACACGAATCTCAAAAACAATTAATGGCTTGATTTAGAAAAGTAAGCTTCCTGCGATTCTTTAGCATCGCAGCAGATCTATTTCTTCGCCGGGATATAATTGTCATTTCACACAAATCCAAAATCCAGAATTACGCCTTTTTCATATAAATAGCAGCCGCTGGGGTATAATTCTCATTTCACCTAAAGTGAGGGGGGGATTGAAGGGGTATAATTGTCATTTCACATAAATCCAAAATCCAGAATTACGCGTACGCCTTTTTCATATATATTGCAGCCTCTCCCTCGATTCAATTCAAATGATCAAACTAAATATAAATTTCTACATTTGCTATCAGAGCTATATCCGCTTGTGCAGAATTTGGATTACTGAGTCAATTTCCTAACATGAGGTATATGCTTGCTCATCCTTGATTTCATTTGTTTGCATATAGCTAGAGTTTTAGGGGTTTGGGGGTTATGATGTTATTGTTATCAGTTAATTACTTGTTTCTTTAACCAATGTTTAAATAGTATTTGTTTCCATTAATTTTGTTCATTAAAGGAGAACTCAAGTCTCAGACTCAACAGAATCTTTCTAAACGTAGTTGCCATATTCTGTATCATGTGATTTTGCAATTGTACTATTAATTTCAAACTGTCAAGTAATTAAAATTGTAACATAACTTTTCCACCAGGTCATAATTAATTAATTAAGAATACTCATCCAAAAAAAAGCAAGAGAAAAGAAGGATATATAAGGAGAGTGGAACTAGGGTGTTTTTAAGCTTGAGCTTAACTCAAAAAACCTATCAGATTGGCTTCAAACGACACATCCAAACTATTGAAACCGGTCTACTTCACGAGTGATGCATTTACATGTCAAATTTATAAATTTTTGGATCAATTTCGTATAAAGTCTAGCAGTAAAAAAATGATAAAAAAATGAACGCATTAAAATATACTTATAAACCATCTTTTTTTCATCATTTTTTGAACTCTTGACTTTATACTAAATTAATTCAAAAAATTATAAATTTGACAAGTAAATGCATCACTTGTGAAGTAGATCAGTTTCAACAGTTTGTATGTGTCATTGAAAGACAATCCGATCAGTTTTTGAGTTAAGCTCACAAAAGGGCTTGGTGAGCTTAAGAACACCCTAGTTCTACTCTACATAAGGATATATTAAGAATAATGGCTTGTGAGTATAGTGCTTAATTTTTAAATCCATCCGGGTTGTAAAAGACAAAGCATGACAGATCACAGATCGATCGATGTATATATATGCATGAAAACGTGATTAATTAAGCTGTTTCTTGCATGCCGTATATATGCCACTTAATTCAAATATAGCTTTTTGCATAATTTCATTCCGTTTGTCCTCCCTTGCATATATAGATGTCTGACATGGTTATTTTCCGACCACTGAACTGGTTCATTCTCTATTTGGTCTTTGGATCCTGAAGAGAATTATCTGAAACCTCGACCAGTTCTTCTCGCCAAATCCTGAAGAGCCACATCTCAACAGCCTGCCACAAATTAAGCTAGCTAGGTCCTCAAATTGATCAGTGGCAACCATAACCTTAATTAAGTACAGTTTGAGTAGATTACATATATAATTAATGTTCCCCCTCTGTACCTCCTTGCGCTGGTTTGGATTTATCTTTCTTGTGCCATGAGAACCCCATGCACGTATATACTGCACACACTAGCTAGCTGTACAAAGATAGGAAATGAAACAGAGGAAACAAAAACTCTTAAATGAAATATGAAAAAGAAAAATCACCACACTCTAGCTTAGTTAGCGGGCTTCCAATTTTCAAGTTCAGAAATTTTAATTGGGCTCTTTTCGAATTTCTAATATCAAGGCCCAGCCCAAAAGTTTCGTACATTTTCCCTTCAAAGTCAAAGGCACCTAACCAGGGTCAAGCCTCGCGTTGCTTCAAGTAGTAAAAAAAAAAATTTCATCTACATTGTACAAGTAAAGAATTTAAATATAGTGTATCTATTATGATACCAAAGAACAGTTATCAGTTAACCGTCTAAATCAACGCACAATTAAATATTTTTGGCTTAATTTAACGATTTCTATGAATGGCCACATGCATATCATATTTTTTTTCATAAAAATAAATGAAAGTGGGACTATGTATAGTCTATGATTTAATCCGATAGTTCAGCCTCGTTCTGAGTGTCTATACCCCACAGTGAACTTATATTTTAAAATTATGCACTGCCTTTTCTATTATTTTAATTTGGTTGTAAAGTTATTATCAAAATATGTACTGGTATTTTTAAATATTAAATTATATATCAATTTTTCTTGGTATGTAATGTTATATTTACTAAGTTATTATATTTGAAATTATTTCTAATATGATTGTAAAGGAGGCAAAAACAAAAAAATATATCATGACAATCCACACAAACTCCAATCCATAAGAAATAGTTTCAAGTCATATTTAACTTTTAGATTCAATCAAACATAAATAATTTAGACGATCTTAAATAATTTACTTCGAACTCTTTAATTTTACATATCAATCAAGAAAAAGGAGGTCTGATGCCCAGACCTACTTTTGAGTTCAATAGGCTCCATAACTGTCCAATTCGTTTCAAATATGTGCGCACGACAAAATCTGAGAGTATAGATCTTAAAACGGATCGAATGGTCCTAGAACCCATCAAACCTAAAGTAAATTCAATGGATATCGGACCTACTCTGAAGTCATCAATCAAACACTCCTAGCCACCCACGAAATTTACCTAATAGAATTGAATCAATTGATGTCATAATTGACTGGCATGTAATATTTTCCAGCAGCGCACTCGCAATTGACATGAATTCAAGCCAACTACCGAATTCAAATTCATCAGATCTGACACAGATCAACAATGGCATGGCAGCAAGCTCTGCATCGACCAGTCAAGGCGAGCTGGAGAACAGGCCCAACGTGTGGGAAAAAGTGGAGAGGATCATCACCGTAGTGGAGAGGATCGTCAGCATAGTGGCGAAAATTGTCTCAGTGATGGAGATTTTGGGTATGGTTTGAATTATTTTCTATGTATTCAGTGTGATTAATTTTATGTATTAGTATCGGGTGATGTTCTCTTTGGACTATACTACAACCATTGATGTTTAATAACAAATTTGGATTGTATATTGTAATAAATTAATTTCAATTACGTATAATTTCCTACTTCGTTTGTAAAGATCTCATCATAAAACTTTCACCAGCACACGTGAATTTTATGTTTTATTGGGCCGATAGATCGAATAAAATGTATTGCTAAATGTAAGAAAATTCAGGATTTAAAAATATGATACCTTCAAACTTCCAATGCATGCACAAGACATCTCCGGGTAGATGCAGCATTCGGCCGATAAGCGGCTCGGACTCGTCCCCGGAACTAATTTGTCAGCATCCCTTTAACCTCATTCCGGTTGATGCCTTAATTAAAATTAACCACGAAATGTGATTTGAGTGTTTGAACTTGAATGTTGTTGTTAGAATTAACATAATTGGGAAAGAAAATGAAGAAAAAACAGCAAATCTCAACTTTAGTAGCAGAATAATTTCATGCATGAAATGGTTTAATAATTTTGCAAAAAGAATGAGAAAAGGCGAAGAAAGGGATCGATGTACCTAATTAATGCCGGAAACAATTTTCTTCAGTGCCGCCTCATATCATATGCTCCTTTTCCCCTCTCTCTCTTTTAAGCTTGATTTTCTAGGTGTTCATTTCTCTCTCTCGCACGCGCTCTTATCGGAGACTTTGACGTGTTCCACCATTTACAAGTCAACCGCATCAAAGAATCTTTCTTATTTAAGCTTAATTGGTATCGTGTAGGCCTTTGGGCTGGGCCTGAGAAAGCCCTGAGCGATTGATTGGTACTAAGTGTTTGTTAATCTTATTTTACATGTTGAGAATCCAATTCTTACATTATAAGATTTATTTGATGTTCATACTATGTTGATTCGATTGGGTGCATAAAAATACAGCTTCAATATAGTTTATATTAAGAACAAGATAAAGTTGATAAATGCTTGTGTGAATTATAAATTTATCCTATTATCAATTTCTGCTTCAATTGTAATCTGTTCAAGAAATATTTCTGTTTTGATTTTAGTCAGTATTTGGTACCAGTTAGAGCTGGAGTACGTACCACTCATATGGAAGCTTGATTTTGAAATGGTTATACAAAACAACAAAATAATCTCTCAATCGTGGCATACATACATGCAAGTGGAAAAAAAAAATCATAGCACAAACTTTCAAAAGACATTAAAAAGAAAATCTCAAATTTTAATATATATAACAGGTTTAATGATACTGAATACGCAAAGATTGATACAATGGATTGAAATTCAAACATTGTAGCAATCCATTGTATCAATCCATTGTAGCAATGGATAAACATATTTTTGCTAATTAATCCCACTAAATCACCAAGCGGGCATCATTGAAGTGCGATTGATTCGTCTCCAGCTGAACTGCAATTGTCCAAATTCAAATTTTAGCAAGTTCATATCTTAAGCATCGTACTCCACCTATGACTCCTCCATCCTTGTCAAGAGAACTAAACCAGCTGCATTTGAAACAACTCAAGGCAAAACAGCTATCAGCTGCCTTTTTGTGGTTTGCTAAATTAGCAAGGAATAATAGCACCTAAAGAAAGATCGCAGACGTCGAATTTAAAACACATTTTATAAAAATTTCAAAGAAGCAAGTTCGAAGTTCAATGAAATAAATCATTTGCCTTCGTAACTTCACCTATCTTGCACAGTCCATCTATCATATATCAAAATAGAAATAATCATGCAGCAACTAATTTGCCTTGTCAGTTTCATCTTCCTTGCCCAACCTATTTATAAGAGTGTTATCAGTCGCGACATTAGGTTTGAGCCCTTTGGAAATCATACTATCCAGCACCTCCTTTGCTTTGTCAACTTCACCTTTCTTGCACAAACAATCCATAAGAGTGCAATAAGTCACGGCATCAGGCTCTAGCCCTTTGGAAATCAAGCTATCAATTACCTCCTTTGCCTTTTCAATTTTACCATTTTTGCACAAACAATCCATAATAGTGCAGTAAGTTACGACATGAGGCTCGAGCCCTTTGGAAATCATGCTATCTTTTTTTGAGAAACTTGATAGAGGCTTTGGAAATCATGCTATCAATCACTTCCTTTGTCTTTTCAATTTCACTATTTTTGCACAACCCATTTATAAGAATATTGTAAGTTACAACATCAGGCTTGAGCCCTTTGAAAATCATGTTATCCAGTTCCTTCTTTGCATTCTCAATTTCACCTATCCTGCACAGCCCATCAATTAAAGTGTTGTAAGTCACGATATCAGTGTCGAGCCCTTTGGAAATCATGCTATCAATCACCTCCTTTGCCTTTTCAATTTCACTATTTTTGCACAACCCATTTATAAGAATATTGTAAGTTATGACATCAGGCTTGAACCCTTTGGAAATCATGCTATCCAGTTCCTTCATTGCCTTCTCAATTTCACCTATCTTGCACAGCCCATCAATTAGAGTGTTGTATGTCACGGCATCAGGCTTGAGCCCTTTGGAAATCATGCTATCAATCACCTCCATTGCCTTTTCAATTTCTCTACTCTTGCACAACCCATCTATAAGAATGTTGTAAGTTCTGAAATTAGGCTTGAGCCCTTTTGAAATCATGCTATCTAGTTTCTTCTTTGCTTTCTCAATTTCACCTTTCTTGCACAGCCCATCAATTAGAGTGTTGTAAGTCACGACATCAGGCTTAAGCCCTTTGGAAATCATGTTGTCAATCACCCCCTTTGCCTTCTCAATTTCACCTTTCTTGCACAGCCCAGCTATAAGAGTGTTGTAACTCATGACATTAGGTTGAAGCCCTTTTGAAATCATGCTATCAATCACCTCTTTTGCCTTCTCAATGTCACCTTTCTTGCACAGCCCATCTATAAAAGTATTGTGAGTCACAACATCAGGCACGAGTTGTTTGGAAATCATGCGATCCAGCGCCTCCGTTGCCTTCTCAATTTCACCTTTCTTGCACAGCCCATCTATAACAGTGCTGTAAGTCACGACATTAGGTTCAAGCCCTTTTGATATCATGCTGTCAACCACCTCATTTGCCTTCTCAATTTCACCTTTCTTGCACAGCCCATCTATAAGAGTGCTGTAAGTCACAACATCAGGCTCGAGCCCTTTGGAAATCATGCTGTCAATCACCTCGTTTGCCTTCTCAATTTCACCTCTCTTGCACAGCCCAGCTATAAGAGTGTTGTAAGTCACGACATTAGGCTCAAGCCCTTTGGAAATCATACTGTCAATCACCTCCTTTGCCTTTTCAATTTCACTATTCTTGCACAACCGATCTATAAGAGTGCTGTAAGTCACAACATCAGGCTCGAGCCCTTTGGAAATCATGCTGTCAATCACCTCCTTTGCCTTCTCAATTTCACCTTTCTTGCACAGCCCATTTATAAGAGTGCTGTAAGTCACAACATTAGGTTCAAGACCTTTGAAAATCATGCTATCCATCAACTCCTTTGCCGTGTCAATTTCACCTTTCTTGCACAGCCCATTTATCAACGAGCTGTAAGTCACAATACCAGGTATAAGGCCAGCAAGGTGCATCTGTTTATACAAACCAAATGCCTTAACGAGTTCACCCTCTTTGCTAAGTTCAGCTATAACTGTGGTATACGTAATCATATCAGGTTCACACTGAGCACCATGTTTAACCATTTTAAAAAGAAGCTGAAGAGCTAATCCAGTGTTGCGTTTGAAGCAAAGACCTTTGATAAGAATGTTATACGAGATCACATTGGGTATAGATCCCAGCTTAGGCATTTTGTCAATCACAATGGTTGCAGCCTCACTGACCCTATTATGAGAACAAAGGCCCTTGAGTATTGGAGAGAAAGTCACAGCCCCAGCTCTGAAACCTTCTTTGAGGATCCGTGCGAGAAAAGAAAAGGCCAGGTTGAGCCGATTCGTTTGGGCACAGTAATTGATCATGATCCCATAGGTATAATTATCGCATTTGATTCCTTCAGTTTGGATATTTCGGTTGAAGACAGAAAAAACAGTGGGATCAGAGTTGCGAACCAAGGAGGCCAGGTGCTGATTGAAGCGACGGATTGAGTGCAAATCGCGTGAAGCAACTCTTTCGTACAAACGGCGCCCACCTTCCATTGTTGCTGCACATTGTTCCAAAACAAGAAATAGAAAGAAGGGAGATCAGCATATGCAGAATCATAGGTACATAAGTAAACAATGGCATTACACAGGACAGAAAATTACTTAAACAGATATTCCCAGAGAGATTATGACAATGCAGCTAGTGCCAGCTCAGAGTCTGAATAAGAAATACCTTAATCGACTTCCAATCCTCGCCCCCCTTCCAGCAGAAGCAGCAATCGGTCTTTAAGGAGTAGCTTCAGCCCTTCTGAGAGAACAAGATACCGACCAAGGCAAAACCTAAACCTTCCTACTGCACAAATTCTGGGAGCACCTCCGCCGGCTCCAGCTTCCCCTTTGCCCTTGCAATGCTGCGGTCTCCAAATCGTCCCAAGAATGTTGCCTGTCACGCTCCTGGAGCAATTACAAATTGTCAGTTGGGCTCCACAGATTCATACAGGAAGACTACAGATTTGCTGTTAAATGGGACGCGTTCCTCAGAACTGGAGAAAGCCGCTTCGTCAATAAATAGAGAAGAAGAAACGAAGGCAGATGCTGAGTTGGAAGGCGGAGATTCAATTGAGATATCCAACCAACGATTTGATTGATTCCAATTAGAGGAGTTTCGCCTATATATATATAGAAGTAGCTTATGGATTAGGGAAAGGAATACTGTTATCTGATTTTGAGAATTTCTTAGTTTATCTTGTTCTTTTGTACTCCACTTTACCAGTTCAATAAAATTCCAGAATTTCTTCATCTCAGTTCTTTCTTTCTTTCAGTTCTTCTTTATTTCAATTCTGCGTATCTTGTCTTGTTTGAGCTGAGGGTCGTCACATTGCCCTTGCTGCTAATTCGACCAATTTTGACAGCACCAAGGCTAATTCGTGTTGGGATAGCGCCAGGGGGAGAGAGAGATAGAGAGAGAGGCGGGGCTGAAGAGAGGAGATCGGGATTCAATAGCGAAGGAGAGGAGGGCCGCTTTTTTTTTTTTTTTTTTTTTTTTTTTTGAGGATTTCTACTTATCGATCCGGTTCTGTCCGGTTTAACAATCTGGCCTTGTATTTATCATTATGACTCCATCAAATTGTACGGTTTATAACGTTATATGCAATTATCCATTTGGGCTCCATCAAATTGAACGGTTTGCAATTGTCAATATGGGCTTTAGCCTTTAGCTCTGAAACTAAATCTGCTGCTCTTTTTTTAGAAATATGTTTTTTCTTCATCCCAACAGTTTAAATATTTTTTAACATTTTTAAATTTGGAGATGAAATTTGCTGCTGCTGCTCTTTTTTTCAGAAGCATATTTTTCTTCATCCCAACCGTTCAATTTCAGATTTGAAGAAGAAATATGTTGTTCTTTTTTATCCCTCAAAATCTAAACCATTGAACATGTTTAAAAAAAAAACAGCAGATTCTCACCCCCTTTACACTGTGATAGGAACGCTATAGTTGGTGGAGTTCAATTGATTTCAATTCAATGGTATTCAATAGAAATGATTTCCAATTGAATTTTGTTGATTGGAATAAAAACAAAAAAGAATTGAATTCATTTCTATTTTTTAATTGAAAAGCCTATATAATAGAAGAAAATGATTTCACTTAAATGAAAATGACACTTTTATCCTTTTCCTTATTTGAGTGTTATTTTTTTGTTGAAATAATTTTTAAGTTTAATTAAATATGATCATAAGACCCTTATTCTATCTAATAATACTCAAATCATTTTTGTATTAAATTTTTAACATATATCAATTGTTCACTGGACACTGACACAAAATGTGTCTTTTTTTCTTTTTTAAATTTACACGAAAGAAACAAAAAAAAAAGAACAACAAATATAAAATACATAAAGCAATGAAATATAAAATAAACTATAAAAAGAATTCAAAACCTAAAAGGAAAAACGATTAATATATATGTTTTGGTATTTTATCTAGTGACCCCTACTGGTATTCTTGATATATTTACCAGTAAGCTTGATTTATATTGTCATAAAGTACAAATTTTGGAATAAGAAACTGCCAACAACTACTAAGAATTAAAGTCACTCAATTTTTAAAAGTGAAGATTTCTACCCACCACCACATACCATTTGCAAAAGGAAAACTTTGAAGGACCCATCTGTAACTTTCCTTTTTCTTCTGACATCTTCTTCTCATGTTAAAGTACCAACCTTTTCCTTCTTCAATTTCAATTGAAGTTTGCTTCTCAGAGTACCGCTAATCAATTAGAATCCAATGAATCACTAATCGCCAAGACCTTCTTTCTTCTTCGCTGGAACTTGCCTCCTCTTCACTTTGTAGAGTTCGCAGAGATCTTGAGTTGGGAGCAGAATATAAAGAGGAAGACGAAGGGTATCGCTGGAAAAAAAAAAGTACCGCCAAATGAACTCCCGCCGAATCTCTTGGTTTTTCACGGGAAAATTTTTGGCCGAAAATTTCTCTCCAAATCGCGTCAAAAGAAATCGTTTCCTGTCTCTCATAGCATTCCGATCTAAAAATTTCATAATACGTCAATTCTATTTCTAAAATTTTGGTTCCGATCAGAGTGTTAGTTCTCAACATTGTGAATTTGTGACCTAAAAAATTAGCCTAAATGAAATAGAACATATTACTTCATCATATTATTATGAAGTAATGTAAAAAATCAGCGTATATAATATTTCTACAATTAACGGATAATTGCAGATGAAACGGGTCTATAGTTGAGAACTAAATTGATACTGATGGCGTATTCTTGGCCTTAGTAGCAAGTTATTTTGAGTTGGTCAGTATAATTGTGGCAACTGTCCGTTGCAACAAATTTTGACGGACGCTGCGAAATCGTTATTAAGAAAAATGGAATTCTCGATTTTTTATTAACCAATAATTTTAGAACTTTTTTTTCTAACCAACTCTCCTACTTTTCCTTTCAATTTTAACTTTATTTAACCTTTTGTTTAACTTAATGAAAAACAAATGATACATTGATACTTCGCAAATCACGAAAATAATATATATAATTACTTCAAAAGTACTAATTATATCAGTCTAATCAGCGGTGGCAACTAAGGCTGCAAACGAATTGAACCAAATCGAACTTACTTCAATTTGAGTTTGGTTTGAATTAATTTCGAACTAAGTTTGGTTTGAATTAATTTCAAATCGAACTTTTTACGAACTCAATTTCGAATCTTTTACGAACTTTTTTACAACAAGGAAGAGTGTTCGTAATCGGCCGAGAGAGAGATGAAAGTCATTTAGGGTTCTAAAATTGAGAGTGAGAGTTACGACTTATGAGTTATGACTTATAGCTGGGCGATTTTATGTTTAAACTTATAAGTCATCAGCAAAAATCAACAGTTTACGTTACTTTGAGATTCGAACTAGAATAGTTCACGAACCTATTTCGAACGAACCAGGTCCAGTTTGAACTTGATTTGAATTAATTTCGAACTATTTCGATTCGAACTTTTTACGAATTTTTTCGAATCAAACTCAAATTGAATCACGAAGTACGAATTTTTTGTGCAACCCTAGTGGCAACAAAGGGAAAACGCCTCTGTTATCTTTTATGACAGCAAAACTCAAATCGAAGAAGAAAAAACACTGAGCGTGCATATAGTAGCTAAGCTAGATTAGTTATTAAATAGTTGGTTAGATAAGCCTGATTTCTTATCTGATTTTAAATAGGTTGTTATTTTTATTATGACTTAGATCACTCTTATTACGTAAAATGCTCGAACATCATCAAGTGAAACTTCACAAGTTTTGAACTTAAAGTTGGGCAATAAATTTTCTTCGGCTTGTTTTTCGGATGAAATTGTTGATTCATTGATAGTCATCCAATATATAAGCAATCAAATATTTAAATTAAAAATATGAATTGTTTTGAATCAAACTGGTAAATTGATCTTATTTAACAAACTTTTGAATCAAATTCGCACACTCCAAAAACATCTTCTTCCAGGACCTAAATATGACAGTAATTGATATAAAAAATGTTGTTACTAAAAATAAGAATAAAATATGAAGTCATCCAGTTTAAGAAAAAAAATAAAAAAAATAATGAATTTCTTTAAAATATATTGACTTTTTTAATTTGTGTGCGTTTGTGTATGTGTGTGTGTTTATAATGCTCAAAGGTGATGAAAAATTGATAGAATTGCGATGCATTGAAGTTTGAAATTTATTTTTTGTCTTCTCTAAGTTTTAAAATATTTAACAACATCGTATCCAGGAGCGGAGGCAGGAATTTATGGAATGGGGGTCAAAAAAATTTTTTTTAATAAAAATGGTGAGTGAGAGAGAGATAATATAAAAAATAAGTGTTACATGTGAGATTTTGATTTTTTTTTTTTATTAAAAAAAGTTCAAAAATGCTAGAAATTCCTCAAATTATACACAATTTTTTTATTTTTAAAGAATGAAGGTCAATAGTATAAAATTTCATAAAAAAAAAATATGGGGGTCAATTTCTTGTACCTCTAGCATTTTACTATAATTTATGTACAAAAATAAATTTTTAGTAGTATGTTTTGAAAAAAAATTGGGAGTCAATTAACCCCATTCTTCAATATTAGATCCGCCTTTGATCATATCTGCTCTTTTACCTGAACACGACTAAAAATGTTTAATTTTTTTTAAGTGCCAAAAACACATGCATACACTCAGTCAGACTTTCAATCGTCAAACACACATTGATGATCAATCATGTAAAACGTTCAGAATAAATAAGACTCAGTTTCATAATACACATAATATTTTACTCTAGCTCATAAAAATTTTTATACATATAAATATATTTATCTCTAGATCTACATATAAAAATATATATATATACAAAAAATTGAAATAAATATGGTGAATTGATCTGTATTTGGTACATATGAGTTCGTCCTTGCATGCATACACTGAGTGTTATGTGTTCAGTCTGTTTGTTTTGAAGCATAGTATTCTTTTTTAAGTTTTTCAGTTGTCTGAGACTCCGAATTTATGTATGTGCTTAATTAAAAACTATTGAATTATCATATTGTTTAGAAATAATCATACCGTTTTTTTATTTTCGAAGCGCTAATAAACTAAAGAATATTGTCCGTACACAGACATAAATACAGTTTAATTACATAATTTCCGTCGTGGACAATTAACAATTTAACATGAGTGTGATTATGATGTTAAGTTTGACCAATGAGGTCTTGACTCTGGAGCGTAGGCCGTAGGTCGCTGTGACAGCGACGCTGTCTCGCAAATAAGTTCGCTGCGATTCCAATTAAAGAATGATAGAGAGCCGGCCTTTTCAAATCCAATCATTAATTTTTTTAAATGCACAAATTTACGTACCCTACTCTTTTATTAATACCGAGTGATATAAGTGGAAAAGAAATTAGTTGTCGAACGCTGTAAGCTATCTACATAAAGCCAGAATGCATCTTTTGTAGGGGTATAATTGTCATTTCACAAACCCCAAATGACGTCCTAGCTAGAACTTTTCAACTGGCAATCCCTCGCATCCGAGGAACACGTATCCTCTGCATTAACTCAAAAGGGAATCTTTTCAGTTAATTCACCTCAGCCGTCTGATTTGAAACTGAGTAATCTGACCGTTATTTTAACACGGAATCTTTAATATTAGTCGGATCTAACTTGCACGGATCTTAAAGCATATTTGATGGTTGGGATTTATTAACTCAAAAGATTCTCTTTTGAGTTAATGCAGGGGATGTTCCGCATCCGAGATGTCATATAAATAGCAGCCGCTCCCTCGATTCAAATGATCAAACTAAATATAAATTTCTACATTTGCTATCGGAGCTACATCCGCTTGTGCAGGGTTTGGATTACAGAGTCAATTTCCTAACATGAGGTGCACTTGCTCATCCTTAGTTTCATTTTGATTTCATTTGTTTTTAAATATATGCTAGCTGGAGGAGTTTTAGGGGTTTTGGGGTTATGATGTTATTGTTATCAGTTAATTACTTGTTTCTTTAACCAATGTTTAAGTAGTATTTGTTTCCATTATTTTTTGTTCATTAAAGGAAGAACTCAAGTCTCAGACTAAAACATAACTCTTTCTAAACGTAGTTGCCATATTCTGTATCATGTGATTTTGTAATTGTACTATTAATTTCAAACTGACAAGTAATTAAAATTGTAACATAACTTTTCCACCAGGTCATAATTAATTAATTAAGAATATTCATCCAACAAAAGCAAGAGAAAAGAAGGATATATAAGGAGAGTGGAACTAGGGTGTTTTTAAGCTTGAGTTTAACTCAAAAAACCTATCAGATTGGCTTTAAACGACACATCTAAACTATTGAAACCGATCTACTTTACGAGTGATGTATTTACATGTCAAATTTATAAATTTTTTTATTAATTTTGTGTAAAATCTAGCGGTAAAAAAATGATAAAAATGAACGCATTAAAATATACTTATAAACCATCTTTTTTTTTCATCATTTTTTGAACTCTTGACTTTATACTAAATTAATTCAGAAAAATATAAATTTGACAAGTAAATGCATCACTCGTGAAGTAGATCAGTTTCAATAGTTTGTATGTGTCGTTTAAAAACAATCCAATCAGTTTTTGAGTTAAGCTCACAAAAGGGCTTGGTGAGCTTAAGAACACCCTAGTTCTACTCTACATAAGGATATATTAAGAATAATGGCTTGTGAGTATAGTGCTTAATTTTTAAATCCATCCGGGTTGTAAAAGACAAAGCATGACAGATCACAGATCGATCGATGTATATATATGCATGAAAACGTGATTAATTAAGCTGTTTCTTGCATGCCGTATATATGCCACTTAATTCAAATATAGCTTTTTGCATAATTTCATTCCGTTTGTCCTCCCTTGCATATATAGATGTCTGACATGGTATAATATAGCTCGTATTTTCCGACCACTGAACTGGTTCATTCTCTATTTGGTCTTTGGATCCTGAAGAGAATTATCTGAAACCTTGACCAGTTTTTCTCGCCAAATTTGCCTCTGAGTGTGATTACCTAATTACCTCTCACCTGATATGGAATACATCCTCTCCATTACCTGAAAAGGAAATCTTTTTACAATTAAAGGATCCGGACCGTTATTTTTAACTTGGCACGAATCTCAAGGCCCAATAATACTGCCCCCTGGGTTTCCAATTTTCAAGTTATCAGATTTTAATTGGGCTCTTTTCGAATTTCTCATTTCAAGGCCCAGCCTTGTTTTTGGTTTTTGCTGTTTCCAAGCTTCAGATGTTGTTAGACTGTAAAATTCAGATTTGTCTTTGCTGTTTTCTTATGTTTTCTTATGCTGTTTTTACTGTGCCAATATAACTTATAATTCAAATGTTGGTAGACTAGCGCTAATATAACCTATAATTCGGATGTTATTTGACCTATAATTCAGATGTTGTTTGTTTGTTTCCCAGTCTGTTTTGAGTACCTATACGGAATACAGGAAGTCTGTTTTCAGTTTCATGTCAGACTAAAATGGATCACTCAAATCTAATTCTATACAGTCAGGTATTGCAATGAATCTGAATTCAATAGGGGGTCCGAGATTATACAGTCAGGTATTATATGCCAATAAAGGTAGCTGTTATGCCAGGAAATCTGAATTTGCAATGAATCTATACAGTCAAGTATTGCAATGAATCTGAATTTGAACAAGGTAGCTGTTATGCCAGAAATATGAAATTATGCAATTATACAGTCAGGTCTGAAATTATGCCAATAAATCTGAATACGAAATTATACAGGAAATCTGAATTATGCAATGAATCTGAATTTGAACAAGGTACCAGTTTCCCAGTCAGATGTTATGCCAATAAATTCTTTACAAAGAGAAATTCAAAATAGGAACCCTACAATTCAGAATAGCATCCAGACATCGTCATCTTTACAAAGCAATAAGGTAGCTGAAATTAAAATATAACCCTAAAAGTCTAACAGAATCCTATCCAAACATCCAAACATACATATCATTACAATTAAAACACCAATCATCACAAACACAATGATAGCAACGAGAAATTTGATTCGCTCCACTAATTTAACAAGGCGAGAGTTGTGTTCCTTCCATTCTCCCATCTCAACATCATATCGATTTTCATTTCTACGAACATCTCCTCCAACATTCTCGACATCACTCCGTTGTTTCAACATTCTCGACCGCCAATCCTTCCCTCCTGAGTTAAGCCTCATGAAGTACTTCTCTGCATGTTTAGCTACTTGGGTCGGGGTTCGACTCGTCACATAATTTCGAGAGATGTTCCTCCAATTGCCTCGCCCGTAGTTCTTCAAACCCAACAGAAACCTCCTAAAATAAAATCACATAACCAATCAATCCATGTCAATGCAAGTATTTAAGGTTTTAATTCAAGGTACATGCCAATAAGAAAATTAAGAAAAGAAAAGAAAAACTGTTAAAATTAAGTTAAGAGAGATGAGATAATAATTAAGCACTAACTTGTGTTCTTCTTTAGTCCAAGGGACACCTTTCTTCCTCTCTTGGTCGGCGCCTCTGCTGCCGCCTCTCTTACCACCGACACAATAACCGGGTTTGAATCCTTGAGTCTCCCAGTCGAGAGTGAAGCCGCCTGATGAAGAGTTGTAGTACTGAGGGAAGGGGACGAGGCCCGTTTCGATGTAGCTGACATCGCTCTCCAGCTCTTTGTAATGGGCCACCACATCTCCAACAGTTTTGCCAGGGATCAAGACGGCAACTTTCTCCCAGCGATTGGGCTTGTCGCGGTCGTAGCGGGCCACAGCATCCTCAAAAGCCTTGTTCTCCTCCGGGGTCCACGCCATGCTGTTGCGCCTCTGCTGCGGCACTAAGAGAAGTGGGTCCCGCTGGGTGGTGGTAGCACCTCCATCCATGACTCCTTCATCATCTCAATTTCTCGAGTGAGGAATTAATTAAATCAACAAGAGCTCTAGAGCAGAAGGGAAGAGAAGTGAAGAAATTAAATGAGTGGCACGGAAATGAAGGAGAGATCCAAGGAAAGGAGGCAATAGAGAGAGAATTATGGGAGGGGAGAAAGGACCGAAGGAGAAGGGGAGCGGGTTGCGTTGGAGGTGGATCTAGTACTAATAGTGAGTGCTTCTAATTCTATTACGAGGCAAATTCTGCACTGGGCTCTGGGCGCTGTATTTTATTCCCGTTTTCTTTACCACCATTTGGAGTTGGAGCTTCTTCAATTAAATAAATAAATAAAGGCAGAACTGCAGCAGCAACCAGCAAGGGGGAAGGGAAGTTAAGTTGTGACATCTGATTGGGCCTTGGTGGAGTTTGTGCCCTCTCAACCATGGTTTGCCTTTCTTATTCTGACCCCTCTCCTCCCCCCCTTCCTCTCCAGTCATTCAACTCACTGGAGCCTTCAGCGCTCTGTCAGATTTCATCATTTCAAGCACTGTTGTTTGTTTAAAATTATATAGCAAATTTTGTGCTGATTATTTTCAGCTTCTGTTGAACCTCGTCAAGTCTGTTAGCTCAAATATATTTTTTTTCTTTTTGACCAAAAAAAATATTCAAGTATGTACGTAGAAAATAAAATTGAAAAATTCGCTCTTCCCAGTTCATTATTTTTTCTCTAATTTTTTTTCTTTGAAAAAATTACTCTAACAACCTAATTTGAAACTAAGGTTTAATTAATTGTGTACGAAAATAACGTATTGTATTGTACTTTATAATAGTAGAAGTGATGTTATTACATGTTTATGTTAATATGTGTAAATTTAAATTTTGTAAAACACAAAAAACAAAAATTGTTGATATTAGGTTTATAGGACACTATACCATGCTTAAACATTTTAATTTTAAATATCTAATTTGTCACTAAATATCACTATAAGCAATTTAAAGTCTTGTATAGAAGATTTACCTTATATGACTGTATAATTGCTATATGCACATCTTGAATGAGTTTATTCTTGTCTTTTATAAATATTTTAAAAAAACTGGGCGGTTTGAATTAAATCAAAAGTCCATTTCCATGACGGTGCAAATTAAAGCAGATAAAATTATCTTAATTAATAATTTTTGGATACAAGAAAGTTGACTCTCTTTAACAATTAAAAACACAATAAATTTGGACATAACGTGGCATGTGTGTATGCAAATAACTTTTAGAGTGTGATTTAAAACACGCAAACGAGCATAAATAACAGGATATGAAAGTTATAAAAAAAAATAAATATATACTTATATGACAAAGTTTATTTTATCATTAATTAATACGATCATAATTAATTATTTGTCAGAATATTATAGAATATTATAGGTACTTTAGTAAGTTAATTTTCACGTCTTCTCCACTGCTACAAGTAATTAATGTGTAATATATCCTGAACTATAATAAGCAAAGTATTTGGATGATTGATTATTTTGTGAAAGAGATCGAATAGGAACATATATAACTAGAGCTGTACGGACTGCAGGCGATATCATGAGCTCAAATTAAGGGTTTCTCCTTCTCCTGATTTTCTATGTTTTTATTTATTTTTAATTAAATAAACAAATAATTTCTCTGTTGTGTTGTGCACAGGTTGGAGAAAAATAAACAAAAGTGGTTCTTTCAAAAAGGTCCAATAAGAACAATGGAATAAGTTTATTGGTTTAGTTGTCCAGTTATTTGTCTGTGCTCTCTATTTTGTAAACTCGGATATGTATGGATGTGTTTCGAAATTATATATGCAAAACAAATTTGAACAGTAGCGGCAAAGAGCACAAAATTGAGGAGATCTTTTCCAATATTGTTTTTTATGGAGATTGTTGATAGATTAATTAAAATTCATACAATTTTTTAGGCCATGAGGGTCATTAATATAGTCTAGATAGCTTTTCACCTTTATTATATAAGTTATAAACAATATTAACATCAACAATATTTTCCAACTTTTCTGCAAAAGCAGTAAAAGAGAAAATTATATATATATATATATATATATATATTTTTTTTTGGCAATAGAATTTCTCAAAAGATATTTAAATATTCCTTCTTGGCACTTTTGAAATTAGAAGGTTATATTATACAAACAAGTGGGCAACTTTGTTTCAAAATTAGAAAAGCCAAAGCATTGCTTCTATAAGAGGTTGTTCAAGGGCCCTTTACACAAAGTCCTAATTCTCCATTGCAACAGTTGCGTAGTATTTCATGTTGCGAGTCAGTCTTCCAATAAAATAGAGACCCGTGATATTAATAAATGAAGCAAATGCCTCATAGTATTAGTATATATGTATTCTCATAAAAAATATATGAAAGAAAGTGGCGGTATCCATCTGCATGTCCGGACGAATAGCAAGTCACAAGCTTTCACATTCGAATCCAAAAAAGAGAATGCCATTTGCAAATAATTGCACCGTTGCTTTGGATCTCGCGCAAAACCTATGGTTAAGAAAAGAGGAGAGTTCAAATGCCTCCATTTTTTGTGTCTCCATCGTGCCTCCATTTTTAAAAACATTAATAACTCAAAATTTAAAACTTAAAAATCAAAATAAAACCGTTGGATATGATTTACATTATTTTATCTATCAACGTGTAAAAAATTATGATATTTTAATTTTGTTTTGGTTGTCATCAAGAACTTGTAAAAATGTACTAATGTGGATAATTTCTAGACGTTGATTTTTCAACTTATTGATTCATGTATAAACAAAACCGAAATGTGATAATCTTTTATGAGCACATAGATAAAAAAAAACATAAATCACATCTAACGGTTTTATTTTGACGTTTATGATTTAAATTTTGAGTTATTAATATTTTAAAAATAGAAGCACAGTGGAGGCACAAAAAATGAAGCCACTTGAACCCTCCTCTTAAGAAAATGACCGTTAATGGTGCTGAAATTTAATATAATTAGGCTGGTGCACGTACAGTCACTGCAATCCACTAAGTATTAAAAGAATTGGTAAAGGCCACAAAAGAGGCGACAAGAGAGGCACATGGAGAAGCCACTACATACTACAGAGGTCTAAATCAGCTACCAACTGCATGCCTTTTTGTGATTTGCTAAATTAGTAAGGAATAATAGCACCTAAAGAAAGACAGAGAAGTCTAAATTAAAACACATTTTAGAATTTCACGGAAGCAAGTTCGAAGTTCAATGAAGCAACTCCTTTACCTTTGTAACTTCACCTATCTTGCACAGCCCATCTATCATATATCAAAATAGAAATCATCATGCAGCAATTAATTTGCCTTGTCAGTTTCATCTTTCTTGCCCAACCTATTTATAAGAGTGTTGTAAGTTGTGACATTAGGTTTGAGCCCTTTGGAAATCATGCTATCCAGCATCTCCTTTGCTTTTCCAATTTCACCTATCTTGCACAGCCCATCTATTAGAGTGCTGTAAATCGATTCAAGCCCTTTGGAAATCATGCTATCAAGTATCAATCACCTACTTGGCCATGTCAATATCACCTTTCTTGCACAACCCATTTATGAACGTGCTGTATGTCACAGAAATGCTAGAGCGCATCACTAGATGACCTTCGCAAGTGCAATGCACAAAAAATCCGACTTAACTCAAACATTGAGTTTAGATCCAGACCATCCGATTTTTGTACCTCGGACTGAATTGTCTGGAATTTTTTATCAGACGAATCTAAACTCAAAAATTGGATTTAGTTCAAGTGGTCTGGATCCTACTGATATCTATTATCTTCTAAGATATCTGGCAACCGATTTGGAATTTTCAATTGTTGATTTTAACTATATTTTGATAAGTGCTCAAGGAAATTTTAAATTAACCTTGTTGTATGAACAATTAAAAATAATGAAAAATGACAATATTTATGAAATGTAGCAAAAAAAGATGCATACTAGAACCAACCACGGACTCATATTTCAGTTTGGCGCCTAGTGAAAAATAGTAAAAATTTCAGTGGGCTTCTTAACTGTTTATAACTTTATATGCAATTATCAATATGGGCTCAATCAAATAAAGCAATAAACGGTTCATAACATTCGAATGTTAATTGTGCAATACATACGCTCAATTAAGATTTCAATTTTCTACGAAGGCTTCAAAATAATCCACTTAGTGTGATTAATACTCAATTAGTACTCATTCTAGCTTTAATTTTTTGCAAAAACATATGCCAGATTATAGCTTTAACCAACAGTGATAATTGGTACCAGAACATTAAAAGTTAGAAACAATAACAAGTCATCCCAAAGATACCATCTGACCAGAAATATACAAAATAAATCACCCATTTTACAAATTTCAAAACAACCCCAAATCTGATCAACTAAATTAACATCCATTCGTCTATTTACAGACTTCAAAATATGAAGGATCCACCACTCCACCTATGACTCCTTCCTTGTCAAGAGCACTAAACCAGCTGCATTTGAAACAACTCAAGGCAAATCAGCTACCAGCTGCCTTTTTGTTGTTTGCTAAATTAGTAGGGAATAATAGCACCTAAAGAAAGACAACATAAGTCGAATTAAAACACATTTCACAAGAATTTCACAGAAGTTCAAAGTTCAATGAAGCAACTCTTTTGCCTTCGTAACTTCACCTGTCTTGCACAGCCCATCTATCATATATCAAAATATAAATCATCATGCAGCAACTAATTTGCCTTATCAGTTTCATCTTTCTTGCCCAACCTATTTAAAAGAGTGTTATAAGTCGCGACATTAGGTTTGAGCCCTTTGGAAATCATACTATCCAGCACCTCCTTTGCCTTCTCAATTTCATCTTTCTTGCACAAACAATCCATAAGAGTGCAGTAAGTCACGACATCAGGTACGAGCCCTTTGGAAATCATGTAGTCAATCACCTCCTTTGCCTTTTCAATTTCACTATTCTTGCACAACCCATCTATAAGACTGTTGTAAGTCACGACATCAGGCTCCAGCCCTTTGGAAATCATGCTGTCAATCACCTCCTTTGCCTTTTCAATTTGACCTTTCTTGCACAACCCATCTATAAGACTGTTGTAAGTCACAACATCAGGCTCGAGCCCATTGGAAATCATGCTGTCAATCACCTCCTTTACCTTTACAATTTCACTATTCTTGCACAACCAATCTATAAGAATGTTGTAAGTCACAACATTAGGCTTGAGCCCTGTGGAAATCATGTTGTCAATCACCTCCTGTGCCTTTTCAATTTCACTATTCTTGCACAACCAATCTATAAGAATGTTGTAAGTCACGACACTAGGCTCGAGCCCTTTGGAAATCATGCTGTCAATCACCGCCTTTGCCTTTCCAATTTCACTATTCTTGCACAACCAATCTATAAGAATGTTGTAAGTCACGACATCAGGCTCGAGCCCTTTGGAAATCATGTTGTCAATCACCTCCTTTGCCTTTTCAATTTCACCATTCTTGAACAACCCATATATAAGAATGTTGTAAGTCACAACATCAGGCTCGAGCCCTTTGGAAATCATGCTGTCAATCATGTCCTTTGCCTTTTCAATTTCACCTTTCTTGCACAACCCAGCAATAAGAGTGTTGTAAGCCACGATATCAAGCTCGAGCCCTTTAGAAATCATGCTGTCAATCACCTCCTTTCCCTTCTCAATTTCACCTCTCTTGCACAGTCCAGCTATAAGAGTGCTGTAAGTCACAACATCAAGCTCGAGCCCTTTGGAAATCATGCTGTCAATCACCTCCTTTCCCTTCTCAATTTCACCTCTCTTGCACAGCCCATCTATAAGAGTGGTGTAAGTCACAACATCAGGCTCGAGCCCTTTGGAAATCATGCTGTCAATCACCTCCTTTCCCTTCTCAATTTCACCTCTCTTGCACAGCCCATCTATAAGAGTGGTGTAAGTCACGACATCAGGCTCGAGCCCTTTGGAAATCATGCTGTCAATCACCTCCTTTCCCTTCTCAATTTCACCTCTCTTGCACAGTCCAGCTATAAGAGTGGTGTAAGTCATGACATCAGGCTCGAGCCCTTTGGAAATCATACTGTCAATCACCTCCTTTGCCTTTTCAATTTCACCTTTCTTGCACAGCCCAGCTATAAGAGTGTTGTAAGTCACAACATCAGGCTCGAGCCCTTTGGAAATCATGCTGTCAATCACCTCATTTGCCTTTTCAATTTCACCTTTCTTGCACAGCCCAGCTATAAGAGTGGTGTAAGTCACAACATCAAGCTCGAGCCCTTTGGAAATCATGCTGTCAATCACCTCCTTTCCCTTCTCAATTTCACCCCTCTTGCACAGCCCATTTATCAACGAGCTGTAAGTCACAATATCAGGTATAAGGCCAGCAGGGTGCATCTGTTTATACAAACCAAATGCCTTAACGAGTTCACCCTCCTTGCTAAGTTCAGCTATAACTGTGGTATATGTAATCATATCAGGTTCACACTGAGCACCATGTTTAACCATTTTAAAAAGAAGCTGAAGAGCTAATCCAGTGTTGCCTTTGAAGCAAAGACCTTTGATAAGAATGTTATACGAGATCACATCGGGTATAGATCCCAGCTTAGGCATTTTGTCAATCAAAATGGTTGCAGCCTCACCAACCCTATTATGAGAACAAAGGCCCTTGAGTATTGGAGAGAAAGTCACGGCCCCAGCTCTGAAACCTTCTTTGAGGAGCCGTCCGAGAAAAGAAAAGGCTAGGTTGAGCCGATTCGTTTGGGCACAGTAATTGATCATGATCCCATAGGTATAATTATCACATTTGATTCCTTTAGTTTGGATATTTCGGTTGAAGACAGCAAAAACAGTGGGATCAGAGTTGCGAACCAAGGAGGCCAGGTGCTGATTGAAGCGACGGATTGAGTGCAAATCGCGTGAAGCAACTCTTTCGTACAAGCAGCGCCTACCTTCCATTGTTGCTGCACGTCATTCCAAAACAAGAAATAGAAAGAAGGGAGATCAGCATATGCAGAATCATAGGTACATAAGTAAACAATGGCATTACACAGGACAGAAAATTACATAAACAAATATTCCCAGATTATGACAATGCAGCTAGTGCCAGCTCTGAGTCTGAATATGAAATACCTTAATCGACTTCCAATCCTCGTCCCCCTTCCAGAAGATGCAGCAATCGGTCTATAAGAAGGAGTGGCTTCAGCCCTTCTGAGAGAAAAAGATACCGAGCAAGGCAAAACCTAAACCTTCCTACTGCATAAATTCTGGTACCACCACCTCCTGCTCCAGCTTCCCCTTGCCTTGCAATGCTGTGATCTCTTCCAAATCGTCCCAAGAATGTTGCCCTTGCTGCTAATTCGACCAATTTTAACAGCACCAAGGCTAATTCGTGTTGGGATAGCGCCAGGGAGAGAGAGAGAGTGAGATGGGCTGAAGAGAGGAGATCGGGATGGAGTCGCGATGGAGAGCGGGCTTTTTTTTTTTTTTTTGTGATTTCTCACTTTCCGGTCCGGTCCGGTTTAACAATCTGATCCGGTTTAACTTTATATGCAATTATTCATCTGGGCTTAGTTCTGAAATTAAATCTGCTGCTTTTCTTTTAAAAATATGTTTTTTTTTTTTTATCTCAACAGTTCAAATATTTTCCAAGTTCACATTATTGTTTATTACGATTATACAATATAGAGCCATTGTTTAAGTCGATTGAAAATAAAGGCCTGCGTATTGTAAATAAATAATAATCGTTATCCCATTCCGTGGCAAAACTGGCAATCTATGCCAAACAAGATTATATTTGTTCAAAGGGAGAATATAACATCTCCCATACTCTTATTCTGATGTTGTTTGCAGGGTTATACATGAATTCGATGTTTTTTCTTTTATGTATGCCAATAAATCGTTTATGGTCCGTACTATGCATAGTGTGGATTGCTTCGTATTAGTGTTTTAAATAACGGTATTCACTCGTCAGACGAATAGAGTACTTTCAAGTGATTAATCAAAAATTATCGAGAATAATTGGTTATAATCGAAAATAATTGGTTGATTAGTCAAAAAAATACGTGACAGCTCCGCCAACGATTAATCGGCATAAACAGCCATTTTTTACAACGCTGGTCCGTACTATTGATCAATATTTTCATTTTCAAATAGTCGATCTAAACTGCTCAAATCACCATATGAAAATGTATTTGCCGGCTAAATTTTACATTTTTTAGAAAAAAAAAATTTTACTATTTTTTTAGATAGGTAGAAAATGACTACTACAAAAAAAAGAAAATAATAACCTGCATAGTACCATAGAAGGTCCGACCTGCTTTCCGTGCATCCTTTGGACTATGCTGCACACAGCATGATGGATGTCGCATGGTCTTCAAATGGAGCATATTTTATTGATATTTCTTTATTTTGCATGTTGTGCACTTGTGAGAGGTGTTGCATGTTTCATGTGATTTTCTTGATATTTATGTACATATCTCTCAAAAACTTTTGAAATTACGTATTTTTCCCTCTAAAATTCATAATATCCTATTGACCATTCTAAATTTTAAAACCTTACAAATTTATCCAATTAATTGCCTTTATTATTAAAATTTATTTTAAATTATAGAGTTCTCATTTTATCCCTCAGATGCCTGATCTTGTAAAATACTCACAAGCTATTTGGAAATTTCAATGGTTAAATTTTAACTATATTTTGATAAATGGTCAAGTAAATTTTAAATTAACTTTTTTGAAACAGGAATTTTAGAAACACTATTCCTAAACTTCAGATCGTAGCAAATTTATTTCCGGCTTGAGTAGTATGTTATGTACCTATGTACGCACAACTACAAAAATAAAACAGTATCCGCGAGGGATACTATTAGTATGCCTTTGCAGATACTCATATCACTAGCTAATAAAAAAAACATATTTTTATTGGTATATCTTCACGAATAGTCACTATTTACCTTCATGAATACGGTCCCATTTATGTTGAAGCTTATTCCTGTACGATTGTGGCAACCTTCCGTTGCAAAAGGTTGTAAGACCAATATATTAAATAACATTTTCTTTAAATTATAAACAAATTATTTTGATGATATATATCTGGCATATCACGAAATAATTTTAATATAATCACTCAAAAATATTACACAAGCAGTCAAGTACTAATTATATCACTTTAGCTAGTCAGAGGCGGGAACAAATGCGCATACAAAAACGCCTCCTGCCATCTTTTTATGACAGAAAAACTCAGAAGAAGAAAAACACAGAGCGTGGACAGTATAAATCTTAGCTAGATTAGTTATATAATACATCAGAAACAAACTTGATCAAAACAAAAGAAAACAGTTAACCTTCAGGAAAGGGCAGACTACTGATACAGCCCAACTTTATAATTAATACACAAAAATATGCATTCATGCCCAGATTTTACAGCTAAAAGGTCTCAAGATCGGATTCGATTGCTAACATTGATTCGACTAACTATCTAATTAGTGAACTGATTGTAATCGATGATCGATCCTTAGAGATGAATCACAATTTCCCCAGTTTTTTAGATGCCTTAGAGATGGTGACAAGTATTTCATTCTTGGCTTTGATCTCAAGTGTGCATGTATCTCCGCATTTTATGTTGTTCTTCACACAGAATTGTTTCCATCCTCTGAAAAAACTACTGTATTTAGTAAAAGTGTTAAAATGTACCTTCCAAGTTTCCTGTTTCTCATTCTTCAGTGTAATCTCTCCTTTTTCCAAATTGTATGGAGGCACTGAGCCGAATATTCTTGGAAGACTCTGCAATAGACAGTTCATCATTTCATTTAGCCACAATTTTTTCAAATTTAAAATTGCTACCCACCTTAAGGGCCTGTTCGGCTGCTAAGTGGGAACGGAAATAGGCTTGGGGTTGGGTTTGGGTCTAATTCAAATGGCTTGCGCGTGGGAAAAAAATTTATCTAAGTGAATTTTTTTTTCCCACAGACACAATGACAGCCGAATTGGCCCTAAAAGGGCAAGTGAGTATCCCCTAAAGCACCCGTGTAGAATACTAACAATCGGGCCAAAATCAATTTGGTGCCTATTTGGAATGACATGGGAGTAGGTCTGATACCCAGCAGACCTACTTATGTTCGATAGGTTCAATCACCGTCCAATTTGCTTTAAGATTCATGTGAAATGCTTTAAATTCATGCGTGTCTGCTTCAATTTTTATGCGCACAGATCTTAAGATGGATCGGGCGATTATGGAGCTCGTTGAACCCAAAAGTATAGGTCCGATGGGCATCGAACTACTCTGTTCTCGTTTGGAATATAGGGTGACCCGCATTGAGATTTGTGCCAGATTAAAACAGACTACTCAGATCTCATTCTACACGTCATGTATTGCACTGGATCTGAATTCAAACGTAACCCAATCTTAATCAAAGTATAATATGGCCATTTTCAGGAGCAACTGGCTATCAGATCTATATATGGTTAATAACCCCAGTATTTCATTTAGTGATTTTTTGTTTGAGTATAGTAAAAAAGGGCCATTTTATCAACAATTGATTTTATTCTAACTTGGTAATAATCTAGCTTAGTTGCCAGTTAATTTTTTTTTTAATAAGAAATGCGGAGGTCCCCCAGATTCCATTAATAATGACACAAGAATTTACAATGTTAGCTGCCAGTTAATTAATTTATCATTTAATAGACATGTTGTTGGACTTCAATTTATTTGTTTTTTCATGATCATTATTATTATTATTATTATTTTCTAAATTTTGTTGGGGTTGGGGGTGTTTGAAAGTTTTGCCTAAATAAATAGAAATGAAAATAAACAAAACAACTTGTTACCATCAATTTATTGATGCTGTAATGACTGATTCTTGTTTCAAGAGTTTGATGAGAAACAGAAATGAGATGCTTATTTCTTTTGTTCTTGACATAGGATTTTGTTGTTGTTCCGTGTTCTTCGCACATTTTGGAGCGCTCATGAGGTGGTGTCTCCTTCTTTATCACCAGCTCATGCTTTCTTTTTGTTTGTTTTCCTGAAGATGATGGCACTGCAGCTCAAGAGTATATGAATTCAATTAAAAGTAATATAGTTATAAAGTTTGTTTTGGCTGCATCAGAATGTCAATATTCTCTACAATGGATGTATCTTCATTTTGTAAATTTTATCTATTTTTTTTAGTGCTATCTGGATATTGTTTTACACTGCAACATCAGCTTAATGGTATAACATTGAGTTCTAGTTCAAAACAACAATAGAAACAGTAGTATAATAATTAAAGAAATGGCACTACAAAACAATAACAATAATAATAATAATACAAAAATATATTCACAATATTAACAAGAAAACAAATGATTAATAGTGTTACTTGCCTTTTGTAACACTTGCACATTTTGCTGAAGATTTCTCTCTTGAGGTATTGAATGCACTTTTCCTGAGAATAGCCACTGCATCTTGATTGTAATCCTTGAGGCATCCATTCAAACCAAACACCTTTACATTGAAAACCATGTTGCCTTCGTATCGAAACACCAGCTTGAAGCCCACCTCTAATTTGTGAATTTGGGAGAACTCAGGCCAACCTCCTTTGAAAAATGTCTCTGAGTGATGTCTAGTTAACTTGATATTCCAAGTTTTACCTATAGGGCTCAAGACAGTTGCAAACAAACGACTCTTGTTTTCGTCTTCCACATGCATCATGAATTCTGATGGAAGTTTCTGGAAGAGAAAATTGATTCTGTATAATTTTTATTTTGTATTTTTCAAGGCTGGTGGTCTAATGATAGAATTACTGAAACTAGAATAAAAGTTGCATTGGCATCTATGTTGAAATAGTGTGTGTATTCACAAGCAGATGTTAATGGAACCTAGTGAGAAGTGACAGTGGGATTGTAACTGGATCAAAACCTTTCAATTATTCCTAGTTTGTGGTATTAATTACTATTCTCATGAGATGCAGCAGAGACTATTCTCATGAGATTTTCAAGGAGTAATATGTGGTATTAATTACTCTTGACCATATATAAACCTTTTAGTACTAAACAAAAAATAAAAATAATTAATTACAAAACATAACAAGCAATAAAGAAAGTAAGAAAAAAGAATCGTAGCAAAATCTTACACAACAAACTTTTAAATTGCATGTCACTTTCTACTCCTTGTTATGTGAAAAAATAATTTCAATTTATATTTAATGCAAGAGTATAGCTACCCAATCAGCTCTATTATCACCCAAAAAAACAGAAATAAAATAACAAATTACCAGCATATCAAAATCAGGAGGTTGTAATTCAGTGACAAATTGGGGTCTAAAAGAAGTGTTAGAACACCCAGCTCTCACCATGATATAATATAGTCGCTCACTGGAGATGTAGAGAACTAAACAATTAAAATGGAAATCTTTTATTTTTGTTTTGGTGTTTTGGACAATAAAAGAAGAGAGCAAATCAACCTTCACCGCTCACCAGTTATATAGTTGAGCAAGAAGCAAGGATAAAGTACAAGCGACAGGTATTTTGATAGCTATTTTGATGTTGACAGTCTTTTTTTTTTTTTTTTCTCTTTTTTTCATTTACTGGTAAGAGATAATCAGGGCAGAATTGATGCTCTTTGATTTTGTATGATGAACCTTGTAAGAGTGTCTTTTGTGCATTATGTTAAATGCAACAACACCTGACAACAGAAAGGGCCAGAGTTATTATTTGTAGAATTTAATTAAAAAATAATATAGTTAATTAAATAGATGACGATGATGCCATTTCGATGCTATCAAAGGAACCGAATTATTGTTTTTTTTTTACGCATTTTTTAAAGAAATCGAATTATTTGGTATACCGTCTTACCCCACATATTTTGTCACAGAACTTTCATTTTCTGAATGACCGGTTTCTTCTATGAAATTAAAATTCTAGACAATTCATCAATTTCTAAATAATTTTTAACAATTTCTATAAATAAAAAATTCTCAAAAAGGTATAGTGGCTGTCTTTCCCAAGTCCCCTCTTTCCTTTTGCAGGAAATGAAGTGAAAGCTCGACTTGTTTTTTAGTAGAAAATAATGTAAATCTGGAATGGTTAATTTGACTGGTCACATTCGTTGCAAATTTCAAAAATTGTCCGGTTCTTTTGACTCTTATCACCATATACATTCTTTTTTGCATTTAGTAGATTGCACTGCACATCAAATTATATTCAATTCAAGTTGCAGAATTGGAGAAGAATCTAAGAACTATTTATCAGAAAATAGCAATGAATAAAATACATCTACTCCGGTGGTATACTACCACCCTTTCTAATCTAAATATTAAGCTACAGTAAGAAATGCATATTAGCTCCCACATTTCAACTGTGGTTGATTTAACTACCCTATTATTGATTGATAATGAAAGAAATACATGGAAATAAAGGGGACAAAAAAATCACGCAATAAAATAATTTGATTTGGACATTACATTTTCTTTTTGCTTAATGACATATTGCGATTTCAGTGGCAAAGAAAAGACATTACTAAATAATCAGATTAAGAAAACTAAAATAAATAAAGGGAGAAAAGTGCAAAAAGGTAAAAACAATTTACATCCCTCATCAAACACTGAGAAACAGCTACAAAGAACAGCTCAAAATAAAGCATAAAACCTAACAAATACATAAAATAACCACAAAGAGTGTAAATCCAACAATATATACTAGACATAACAATAGATATAAACCCAAGAGAGAGAAAGAGATGAAAATTACTAATCGTTATGAACACCAACTATGCATTGTGCTAGATGCGTCAGATACGGTTCAGACTGTGAACTGTTACTGCTCAGTATAGGGATGAGGCTTTGCAACTCTGCATTAAATTCCTTCTCAAATTTCCTGAAACAACAAAAATACACCTCTCACATACTCTTATTCTGATATTGTTTTGCAGGGGTATACATGGCATTCCGAGTTTTTTCATTTTATGTACGCCAGTAAACAGTTTATGTTTCAATGATGCCCAAACTACATATTCTTCCTCATATTATGTGTACACAAAAAATGAGGAAGATAAAGGCTTAATCCAGGTCTGACAACTACAACCAAAGTTTCATGCAATTGAGCAATCAAAGGATTAAATATTTGAGTGATGCTATGTATTATGCATCGCGCGGATTAATTCATACTATGTATCATTGTATCCCTTTTTCAAAGTTCAAATAGTCAGTCTGAACTGTTCAACATGACCACCTTATCAAAATGTACTTTGTAAATCAAATTTTACATTTTTTAAAAAATTTACTATTTTTTAGATAGGTAGAAAATCACTTGATCTAGATATTCTAGACCATTCAGAATTAGTGATTCTCTACATATCTAAAAAAAATAAAATTTAGTCTACAAGTACATTTTCATATGGAGATCATGTTGAAACGGTTCAGATCGACCGTTTGGAATTTAAAGAGAGAGATATTGATCCATAGTATGGATCAATGTGCACTATGCATAGTATCAACATATGTTGTCCTCATTTGCAATGAGAATGGTGCACAGTTCAATTGTCTGACTGATCCATTGCACCAACCTTGATTGCAGTTTGCAATTCACAATTAAATCACATTGCCTTGTAAAAATATGGAAGTAGATAGAAAAAAAATACATAATAGAGTCAGAAATGGTAGTGTTTTGCAAAGCAAGCTTTAGTTGCTGCTCCATGAGGTGTGATTTATTTATCCTTGCAGTTTTGGCCGACTTTATATCCCTCTCTGGCGGCACACTTATAGATGGCATCAGAAATTGAATTGAAGTTGCGTACCGAAGGCACACTGACTTCAATTTTTCCACTTTCTGCAATAATCATTACTTAACAATTATATAATAATTGAGGGAAATTTTGGATCATGCTTAATTGACCCAGTAAAGTTTTTTTTTAATGTAAACGCCATAAAATATAAATCAAGGACAGGTGACCTATTTATTAAGCCACCCAATTAATATGAGGGCATTTTTGGATAAGCTCTACAAGGATAATATAATGTATTAGACTTTTGAAATGTCACAATAAAAAAGATCTCAACAAATATCAGAACAATAATAGAAATGAAATAAATTATAATAAGATTAATAGAGATAATTGAGGCATGTGGTATTAAAACACATCATTATTTGATGAATCAAATATAATATACACATAAATATAATATAACCATAGGACTTACCTTGAGGAGCTGGGGCGAAAGAAGCAAGCACTCTTTGAGGCATTTATGGAGAAATAAATCATGGAATTCAATAACCTGCACCAATTTCTTCTTCCATTTATTATCTAATTCTTTTTTTTTCCAATTAAACAACATATTCTGCACAATTTCACTTGGAATTAGCACTATTCCTGAGAGAAAGCTCACACACATAATAACTTTCATGATCAATTGAAAACATTTCAATTTCTACAATCAAAACCTGGAGTAAAACAAAATGCGAATCAGCTTATTCCTAGAATCTTAACCTTTCACCTAGAAAAAATCATACCAAGAGGAAATAATCAACAATAATACCTCATCTATGCTCTTTGCAGTTAGTAGCCGGTCATGCATTTTGTGCCAGTTAGGTTCAAGAACCTGAAAAGCAAATACAATTAGGTATTATACAACGATAAAAATGTATATAGTCAGAGATGCTGTATAACTATGAAGAAAAGGTGTTACTAACCTCAAAAGTAAGATAATGTAAAAGGCTATTGATAAACTTGACCATGCTACGGCAAAGTATTGAGGACCTCAAAATTGGTGTTCCCAAAATTTTGCATCCACGGAAACACTGAAAAGAGAATGAAATTAGGGTTTTTATGGGACAATTTACGAATAACACCCAGCTGTGAAAACCAAGGTCACACATAACAAATATTACCAAATCATTCATAACATTTTTTCGTATCAACTCAACTATACTGATTGACAACCTAGTTCATAAAAATTGCAAGAATAAGAAAGTCCTACTCTAGGATCTAGCACAAGATAAATGATCGAATCAAACTTGTAAATTTCAAACAAAACATACCCTTTCCATTACTTTCAAGCAGTGTTGTAAATAACGGTATGCGGTCGACGGACGGACGGGGTACTGCCAAGCGATTAATCGGTATGCGGCCGATTAATCGGAATTATGCGGACAATTTAATGTTTTTATTAAATTTATGTATATATATCATAATTTATTAAAAATTATTTATTTAACTCATTAAACTTATCAAATAAACTTAATTTAAGTTAGTTTTATTATTATAACATGACACTATGCTTATTTCTTCGTAACACGTAAGCATTTTGCATGTGTAAGTAACACATTTATTTAATGAAAAATAAATTTGAGAATTAAGCTTTTTCAAATACTAATAACATATTATTTGAATGAAAGAAAATATTCCAACATAAAATCACTAAATTTAATTTATGATAATAACATAATTTCATAAATAAACATGTCGTACTAATTGAAAAAATTACATCATTAAGTAAAAAAAATATATATATGGTATATAAATAATAGAAAAATTAATCAATTTCAAAGTAAGTAAGAAGAAAAAAAAACATATATAAAAAATATTAGATGAATATCCAAGCATAAATAAAATTACAATACATGATTTATAAACCTTATTATCACACACTATTATAGGAAAAAAAAACAATTTGAAAAAAAAAAATTCACTGGAATAAACTGGAATAAACGGCCGATTAAACAGAAAACGGCCGATTAATCGGAAAAACGACAAATTAATCATTTTTTCCCGCCAACAGGCATCCGTTAAGCGTATTCGGAGCAGTTTGGCCGCCGTTTCCGATTAAACGGCCGTTTAATCGGCCATTTTTCCCGTTTTTTACAACACTGCTTTCAAGAACTATGAGTGAGGCTATGGTATTTGCGGATTAGTCCATACTATAGATCAATATCTTCATTTTTTAAATTCAAATAGTCGATCTAAACCATTCAAGATGATATCCATATGAAAATGTACTTGCAGACTAAATTTTTACATTCTTTAGAATTTTTTTTACTATTTGTTTAGATAGGTAGAAAATCACTACTTTTGAATGGTCCAGAATTTTTAGATCGAGTGATTTTCTACCAATCTAAAATTTTGATCTACAAGTACATTTTCATGTCGAACGGTTCAAATCGACTGTTTGGACTTTGAAAATGGCAATATCGATCGATAGTACAAACCAATCTGCGCTATGCATAGTACCATAGCCTCACTCCAAGAACTATTGTTATTTGCAAACATATAGTATAGATTGTGTTAGAGTGTGAATACTTAGTACAAGCACCGGAAGGCATCACAAGTAAATACCAGAAATAGACTGATTATTATTTAACAAGCTATTGACTAATAAATTTACCTCATGAGATTGCCAAGCAGTACAAAGCTGGCAGCTTACATGCTTGCAGTGAAACAAAAGCCGAAAAATCAATTGGTACTTGGTCAAAGCTTTCCTTGATATCACAAGTGAGAGAGGCCATTGCACCTACATGCACCCAACATTTAGTCTTTTATCTCTCTTCACTAGATGGAGACCGGCAATAACTATTGTCAGGTCGACACATTTTATAATGAAAAGAACAACAGGATTAGACCTGATCTGTCTAGGGGTGTTCATTGGGACCGGTTTATAATCAAACCAAAATAGTTTGGTTTGGGGTTTAGGGTTTTGTGTTTTGTTGACAAGTTTAATTCGGTTAGTTCGGTTATATATTTTAAAACCGATTAAAATTTTGGTTTGACTGTTTCAATTTGGTTTTAACCGAACCGACCCAATGAGCACACCTAATAACAGATCAGGTTCACCTTTATGTTGCAAGTAAATTGATATCATTGGGAGTTCAACCTTTTAACTAGCAACACTCAAAATGAAGCAATAAATGGTTAGGTAAGGTTTGGTCCCAACCAGCTGGTCGGATCATTACTGAATTCACCAGCAACTCAAGAAATTACAGCACCAGACCTTACCTTAACCAAACTGCTAAATAGAAACTATGTTTTAATTAACAGGCCCACCACCGACGAGAATTACAAGTCATGCTCACGCATGTGTTAATTTCAAGAATAAGAAAGGTAAGGTATATATAAAAGGGAAGGAGGGGCAGTCCGAGGTGCATCGGACCAAATTCAATCTGATGCCCGGCCAGAGCCGTTCGATCCACATCAAGATGCACACAGACAACTTTAGGATTCGTGCAAATCAATTGCGCACGAGTTTTGATGCGGATCGAATGGCTTCAACCAGAATTGGACCCCCCGCCCCACACCGACACTCCATATAAAAGGTATCAGATTAACATGGCAAAAAGCACCTTATAGCTAAGGGAAAATGTTTCCAAGCCACTAATGTTTACTGGTTCGACTAGGTCCGAGTCTTCAATAAGAGCATCATTTGCAACAGAAGCAGGTTCCGGAAGGTCTTTCAGAGTTGCCAATGTCTTTAGCAAAGACCCCTTTTCCTGTTGAGAATTAAACAGGAAAAAAAAAAATAACATTTAAGTGAAATACAGAGAATCGAAGCATAACATTCATATATGAGAACAATGAATTATTTTCTAAATGTGCAACTTTTTGTACCACACAACATGTTAACTCTTCATGGCATGGGTCAGACGCAGCAGCAGTCATTCGCAGAGCAAGATCTAGTAGAGACTATTATATAAATAAAGAAGTAAATAGTATTATAAAAAGAATAACAATATAGACTGCATTACATATAGATTCAATTTTTTGAATAAATAATAAGAGTCAGTTTATTGAGGGAAATAGTTATGTGCATTGGCCATATAGATGGGTCACCTATCAAATTATGCAATATGGATACTAATTTATAATCCAAGTACAGTTGTTAAGTACATAACATTAGTTTTTCAAATCACTAAATATGGTAAAAGGTCTACCCTATCTACTTCTCTCATATACATGATCTATAAAGGGTTTATGTGCCTTTAAAAATAAATTGTAACTTATTAGAACCTGAAGCTTCTCAGAAGATACTTCTTTAGGACTCTTTGAAAATTCTTCTCGAGCAATATCCATAAAATGGACCAAGAAATCACCCTACAAGAAAAACAAGAAAAAAATGGCATCTAAAGAATCGTATTAAGTTAAAGCATTTCAAGTACATAATAACACCAACGTCCTAGAAAGAAAAGAGGTAAAAGAGAAACATTAAAAGAAAGTGAGCAGACGTTGCATTTTGTTCAATCTAAACTGTGAATTGTTCAATCAAGTAACTTTGTTTTTATGTTGATATGATTTTTTTAATATGCCTACTTTTAAATCCTATAGCTCATCAGTTTGACAAAATTTAGAAAGAATACACAAATGCAAAGAAAAAAGAAATAGTTCATGACCTTGAGTGAAAAAAGTAACTAATAGACCAAAATAAACAGAAGAAAAGGTTCAGGGGGCAAAATGTACTTTCCAAGAAAATGAAAATGAAAATGCATATAGAGATGTGCACCTGATCGAGCAGTAAGTAGCGCTTCAAGGACTTTAACTTCCCAATGAGATCATACTTTTGTCCCAATAAATACAAAAATATAAACAAATATAGAAATTGACATTAGTTCACAAAAATCGTGAAAAAAGAAAGCACCGAGCAATAGTAATAAAACAAATCAAATATAAAGAATACCTTATTTTTTATAAGAGTGAGGAGTTCACCACTTGCAAAATCATAAGCAGCCTTGATTCTTTCTAGGTACTCATGGTTTGGTCCAAAGCTTGTAAGTTTGGAATTCTCTGACAATGGGACCTAAACCGACTTTTCTCAGTTTTTCAATAAATAATCTAAGAAATCAAATAATTTATTCAAAGATTGAATCGTGATAATTATTCTTTGCAAATGTGATACAACCATTGGCTAGCACCATAAAGGTTATATCCTATCAATTATTGAAATTTTGTCCTCTGACATCATGAATTTTCTTTTGTTAAGCTCCAATTGCAACAAAATCAAGCCAAAGTAATATGTTTATTGGAGGTTCCAAGTTTATAATAAACTAATGAGAAGGGCACACACGCTGGAGTTAGTACGAAAAAGTTAGCCATTTCTTGGTTGAGTGAGTCTATGGTACTATGGATATCACGATTTAGTCCATAATATGGATTAATATTTTTGTTTTTAAAATCCTAACGGTTGATCCAAACCGTCCACAATGATTTTTCATATGAATATGTACTTGCAGACCAAATTTTAATTTTTTAGAATCTTTTTTACTGTTTTTTAAGATAGGTAGAAAATCACTGTTTTTGGACGGTCTAGGATTTTCAGATCGAGTGATTTTCTACCTATCTTAAAAAATAGTAAAAAAAAATTATAAATTATAAAATTCGGTCTGCAAGTAGATATTTATATGGCGATCATGTTGAACGGTTCGGATCGACCATTAAGATTTTGAAAACGGAAATATTGATTTGTATTACGGATCAACCTGTGATATGCATAGTACCATAGACTCACTCTTCTTGCTTTGATAGAACCTGGGTAAATACACCAGGGTGCTATTTGCAAATAAGCCAAAAATATTCAGAGCTAAATGCAAAGGTAAGAACTGGGAAGTATTGGTACGCGAGTGGGAAGCAGTTCGATTTGCATCGAGATTTATGCGCACTTGATCAGCACAAATCTTAAAGTTGTCCACACGAATCTTGATGCCAATCGGACGGCTCCGACCAAGCATCATCGAACCGCCTCCATTTACATTAGGTACTTGCAAAGATGGAAAATTTTAGATTGCAAGTGTTGAAAACCCAAAAGTGGATACCTGGACATGGTGGTCACATTCTCGCATGACATTTAGGTACTTGCCAGTGGTAAGAATGGTACGAGAAACACTCCTCAGAAAAGAAGGTACGCCATCCTTCAGCTTGTACCTGTGTTCCCAATACTTAGCATCATAATCTTCTGTTAAGCTCTCCTGCCATTCATAAATTTAAATAAAATGTAGTTTGATTTTCTTTTTCTTTGAAAAAGACAGTTATAAGTGCCAAACAAGCATCGCCAAAACAGGACAACTATAACATTTTAAAAAAAAAAGTGACAAATAGAAACAAAATATTACTTATCAACTGACCAGTGAGTACCTGGCACAACAACCCTTTATATACCATGACCTTTAGAGGTGAATACAAAGACACAAATAAAAGATTCAGAGAACAAGAAAACAAAGGGAAGTTACCTTTTTCAACAACTTGTTTTCAGAAATGAAAAATTCGCCATAAGGATCGTCTATAACTCCTTCATAAACCCATCTACAAAGAAGTGTTTAACAATAAAAAAACTTAAAGAACTGAGTTTAAATTTACATGTATAAGATTTTTTACAAAACAACAAGGCTAGAAAAAGAGGGTTTTATAGTTTCACCTCTCCAAGATTGAGAAGTATGCATCACTTGCACATTCTGTCATTTTTTCAAGCAAAGAACGAACAGCATTGTCACCAGCCATAGCCTTAACCTATGATCCCATAACACCAAAATATATCACGTATAATTTATTAATTCAACATGATCTTCATTTGAAAATGTGCTTGAAGGCCAAATTTTGCATTTTTTTTTTTAAAATTACTATCTTTTAGATAGGTAGAAAATCACAACTTTCGGATGGTCTAGATCAAGCGATTTTGAACCTATTTAAAAAACAATAGTGAAAAATTCTAAAATATGTAAAATTTGGCCTCCAAATACCATTTCATGTGGAGATCATGATGAACGGTTCGGATCAATTATTTGGACTTTGAAAATGAAGATATAGATCCATAGTACGATCGAAAGTGCTCTATGCATAGTGCTGTAGTCTCACTCTTAATTAAAATATTGGTTAAATTTAACTCTTCCTAATTTTCTGTTAAATTGAACAAAACTTTCTGAAGCATCATTTGGCAGTAAAGGTTACGCTCAGAATCAAATATGGTGGATTAAAACCTGTTGCCAAGGTACATCTTGGGCAAATATTCCAATTAAAAATTGAAAAATAAAGAAAAGACAGGATGGATAAGCTTACTTGACTCTGAAGGAGATTTAGAGTAGCTGAGCCAGAGACGTTGTCAGTTATGGCTTTCTCAACAAGTATTGCCAAAGCATTCATTGAACTCATCATCCTCTGTACGACAAAAATAACTTATTATATCTTGTATTACTTTGTCCATTCCAGTATTGCCTTTACCTACACTGAACCTTTACATTACTACAATCATTTTTCTATCATAATTACTATAAAATATAAATAAACAAACTATGGTTTTTGTCATCAGGTATCTTATAAATCTGTCTATCATTTTTCATCAAAGAGCTTTTAGTTTAAAATATAAATAAACACGCATGCACATGCACACATAGTGTACCTGACAAAAAAACCAAAGGCCTTGTGAGGACAGCTTGCCAAGACGAAATTGATGTTCCAGTTGAGCAACCATTGCCTGATAATCCTGTAATTAAGAATAAAAATTCTAATTACTGCTTGGAGGGTTACTTATTTTGAGCAGTAATTGAATGCTTACCAGAAGGAAAGCTCTCATAGCAGCCGCTAGAGCATGGTTGACTAAACCGTTCTTGAAATACGACCTAGTCTCCACAAAATGACTAACCAACACATAAGCCTCGCACAAAGGAAATATCCTACTAGTCAATTCCTGCACGAAAGAAATAATCGGTAACTGCAATAACCAACCGAACTATTCATTTCCTTTTTTTGCCCCTTGGCTTGTTTTGGCAAATTTTCTAGTTTGCAGAATTGAGACCAACTTGGGGGTCAGGAAAATACACAGTACCAGCCAGTGCAATGCTAGTCCGTAATAGCATGATTTGAGATAGAGTTGTGGGCTTTATTTGGGACAGTTGAAGCAATTAGAAATAATATAAATGTGATTGCACATAATTTATGCAACCTAGGTTAATTTAAAGCACCGGTACAGTTGATAAAGTAAAACTATTGTTGCAGCACAGTCAGGGAACTAGCGTGATTGGTATCAGTTACTGCTTTTCAATAGCAGCAATTGCACAGTTTGCATAAATTAAAGTAGAATGAAGGCTAAATAGCACATAATTAATGCTATGTTAAATTTGGGCATAAATTGCACAAAATTGCAGCTCACCTGTAAGGCAAGGTCCATGGATGTATCAATTTGAAAAACAACATAACCCTCTTTTCCTTTAATTCTCTTTATAGAAATGTATCTCCCCTCTATCCCTACTAATGCATAAAGCAAGTCTTCTATCAAGAAAGGCTCCTGTTATTTTTTTTAAATATTACAGAATTAATGACTATTAGTAGCTCATGTTCCAAAGACAAATTAACAATCAGTACTGAACATTTCACCAAATAAAAAAGAAAGTGAGGTTTCACCACAAGTCTGAGCATTAATGCACTTCAACCTAATTTAATTTCTTTTCTTTGGATTTCTAAGGTTGAAACATTGGCTTGATGGAGGCTGAAAATTGGTTTATATAGAGGTTTAGTGGCGGTGCAATTTCTGGGAGAAAATAGTTTGACTAAATATGAGCATAATTGAGCACTGGATGGTACTGGTTTATATAATTTCCGTTGTGTTCCATCATTTGTTTTCACTCGATATTGTTTGGTACTTGAATGCACAAATCACACTATATAGGGTTAGTTTACAACAGGCATAATTGTACTAAACGATTAGTCGGGCTGAATTTCGGCTTAAATGATCAGGTTGGACAGCCACCAAACTCTAGGTACAAGCCTGTACTGGTACAGAACATATCAACATGTTATAGACTGGTACCAAATCAGTAAAACTTGCACTATGCACACAAAACAAACTTACCTGAACTGAAACTGCAAATGATGCAATATCCTTCTCATTGCCACGGCTGAAAACACACAAAAAACAGATCAGCATGACATAAAAGCCCCAATTTTGCCATCATTTAAACACTTTTTAAACCGATTCTGTTTTAACTCCAACAGTGCTCAAATTGTAGAATTGAAGTAGAATTAAAAATGTGTCAGGATGTTTAAGCAATAAAGTAAAGAAAGGCACCTGCTCAAGTCAAGATAAAAGGGCTTAGAAGCCTGCGTCTTCTGAGATGGTGACTTGACTTCCTGCAAGCACCCTCAATAAGTACAGTTTCGATCAATTTTAATACAAGTGATGAAGGAATAATGGGGTTTATGCATCTTTCAAGTGTGGCAGATTGATACATTTGGTTTTTCATGCCTTTCCAGGGTTTATGCCTTTTCAATTGTAAAATTCTCAGAGAAAAGTGAGACCTGGTGAAAACGGCCAGTGAGGAAAGGACGGTCGAGATTCCATCTTGGAGTTGCTGGGATAGTAGTGTCCGACATTAAACGAACAAGAGAAGATCCAGCAAGCGGTAAAAGAGGTATTGCCGATAGATCGAAAGAGCTCTGTAGATCTGAAGTAAAAGAGCGAGAAGTGGAAGCGAAGGTCGGAAAGCGCAGAAGCTGAGAAGCGGAGAGGCGGAGGGCTGTGGGAGAGAGAGAGAGAGAGAGTAAAGTAAAGAGCGACTGATGAATTTGCAGAGCGGGAGTGAGGTTTCAGATCCAGTGCGGTACCCTACCGTGTAGAATGAGATCTGCATCGTCCGTCCGTTTTAACCCGATACGAATCTTAAAGCGGTCTCATGTAATCTCTCCGAAATTATTTTGGTTTGTAAAGCTCATTTTACAGGAATTCGGATCCTCTCGGGTACCGTAAATGGAAACCTAATTAGTGGATCCGGACCGTTCTTTTTATTTTGCACAAATTCCAAAGCACAAAGAATACTGGTTCCTTCGTTATCTCGAACGGGCACAGTTTTTGAGTTAATTTGAACACATAAAATATTGCGCTTTATCTTACACATACCTGAGAGCATAGTAACATAGTTCGCTATATATTCGCGAATTATTCATATTTTATTTATTTTTTAATGTTTACGAATTCAACACAGAATAAAACACAAAAATTTATTCACGAATAAAATATGAATCACGAATTATTCGCTAATAAAATATAAAAAATACATTTTAAAAAAATTTGTGGTGTTAGAATTTTTTTTTGTACCGAATCATTTTCGAATTATACTCGAATTATTTTCAAATCACAATTTTTTTATCCCGCATAACCGAATCCGAACTATTTATTGTCACTATGCCTGAGAGGATATTCATTCATTACAGTGTGATACTCCATATGATCGAGAGCGAAAGGGGAATCACATCCTCTGTGGAGTTTTTACCTGCGGAGCTGTGCGGTTCTTTTAATCTGGTCCATTCGTTTTTTTATCAGACGGATCAAATAAAATTTTGGCACGAATCTCAAAGCAAAATTAATACGGCCCCCTCTATCATCCGAGCATTCACCCGCTGAGATTAAATATGGACCGTCCGATCAGCTCCGCAGGTTAAAAACTCCACAGAGGATAGTTGCCCGAGCGAAGGGATCCAATGTGCATTTGGTTTGATTAGTTTGATTCGCGTCAAGATTCGCCCGTCTGATTTTAGATTCAAAATTTTAATATCTGCACGAATCTTAATGCATGCGAATGGATCAGAATTGACCTTAAACCGAATAATACGATCATATGTTCGGAACGCTCCTTTTTAAGTCCAAATCCAGTGAGTTAACAGAATATTAATACTTTGTTTACATCTGGACCGTTCGATAAGAATTCAGATCATTCGGTTTCGGGCTGAAATGAAATGTACGGAGTGCTTTTAATATTTATGCTATTTTCTAGTGCAAAATTTATTCTAGGTGATATGAATTTATGTTAATTCGGGGGTTTGAATTTTGTAGTGCAAAATTTATTCTAATTAATGAAAACACAGTCAGATATGATTAAACAAATTTAAAAAAAAAAGTATTCGTGTTATCATTTTTTCTGACACGTGTTGAAAATAAAAATAAATAAAAAGCAAAAGGTTTTATCTGCCTGTCTAAACAAAGACTCAACATATTTAATTTTCTCTGTTCTCTTAATACAATATTGAACTATATGTACAAAATTATGAACACCATAAATAGTGATCGATTTTTATCTTGGGCCTATCAGGGTCATATAGCAGCCTTTTTCAAGAGGTAATTGTTGGAGAAAAAGATATTAGTTGGACGGCCCGTAGGCCCACCAGAGCAAAAGAGTTCGATGAAATGTCTGTGAAGTAACTAGTAGGGCAGCTCGGTCACTATTTACCCTTTCTGTATTTATTTAGCGAACACAAAGGGGTCGTTTGGCAACAAAGAATTAAGAGTGAAGGATTAAGAGCTAAAGGAGCGCTAAGGACCCGATGTTCGGTTGTCTTAATCCGTGAGCGAAGGATTAAGCGCTTAAGGAAGAGAGAGAGGTGCCTTAAAGTTCGGACAGAGGATTAAGATCCGGGCAAAAGGAGGCTAAAGGAGGTAATCTTAATCCGCGCTAAGGAATAAGTGTTTAGCAAGATTAAGTTGCTAAGGAAACTAAAGGAAACGGATTAAGCCTTAAGGAGGTTTAATCCTCTCCAGCCGAACAGCACCAAAGTGTTCGAAGAATTGTCTATGCAAGTCTTCATGATTTTATTTTTATTTTATTTTTTTGGCAAGAAACTTTAGACATATTTTGCAATTCAAAGCAAGTTTAATTGGAAAAAACAGTAGGGTGGACGCCATAGAAATGGACGTCCAAGGAGGAAAAAAAAAATTGAGGAAGCCATAGAATAGGCCGCCATACCCCCTGAGATTCACAGAAGCAAAAAGGCTTCGGTTCAAGAGGATACCTATAATTTAATTCAGACCCGAGTTTGCCTGATACCTGATATGGTTGTTTCTTCTTGTACGAGTTCTGATTTGTTGTCAGTGTTGAAATCTAGGTCATTGTTGTAGTCATTTTGTAGAGTTGTACAAAATAAATGTCGAGGATAATGAAAATTTTGTAATTGTTGCTACAAATCACAGGTTCAAACTTTTTCAAGAGAGAGTGGGGAGCAATTTCTTAGAAAGTGCAGCGAGGTCCATACGAATTGGGAATGATCGTTGGACTTGTGCAATGCGAAATTGGAGAAGAAGAGAGTAAGATGGGGGTCAGTGAGTTTGGGCAGCCCGTGCTTCCTAATTCAGAGTCTGATGAAGGGGTCCCAGTACTTATTAATGAACCGCTAGCACTACTCAGTGATTTATCTGATACATGGACCCAGCTAAGTTGGTTTGACAAAATAGAGAGAATCCAAGAGACAAAGAAGGCAAGTGGCAGAGAATTAGTTATGAGAAGTCAGCAGGGCATCTTGCTAATAATCTGATGTGTCGCCTCCGTAGTTCACTGAAGTAGATAAGTTATGTTTTTTATTAATTGTTTTCTTTTGATTTTGCATCGCCTATATAAGGCAAAGGATCGGTGAATCCCAGTTTCATCTATTATGAACAATTTGAGTGAATTTCTTAGTGACCCATGTATCTCTTGCGAATTTGATTCGCTTTACCAGTAAAATTGAACTTTGTTGTTCTTTCATCTATGTTCTTTGTGATTGATTATGCTATTGAGATCTGAGAATGTAGCAGAAAGTTGGAGGAAGTTGTTGGCCGAGAATTGATTTCTAGCATAGCAAAGATTTGCACTAATGGAGCTTAAAGATGGGACAACTCTGAAGAATGCAATTGCCTTGTATAATTGACTACTCATTGATGTATAAAAAAAAGGAAAAAAAAAATGACTTCTATTGGGTGCATCTACCATTGATATTTGTATAAGTTAGCCCACACAAAACACCTAGGGGCTTGTACATATAACTCAAAGCTGTGAGGTTGTGATAGAAACTAGTGAACTGTCACCCATATAATCACAGTAAATTAGCTCAAACAAATAGATAAATCCTTTGCACATTATATACTTGCATAATGATAACATAAAAGGATATAATTATGCAATTTTATTCCAAACTTAGAGTATGAGAAGTATTTGATAATATTGTGACATGAGGTGGAGAGCTAGCACAGGTAAGGTTTTGGTGGCATTTCCAACTCATCTAAACTTCGCTCAAGCATTTCCACGACTCTCTTCATCGAGGGCCGATTAGCTGGAGTCGTTTGCGTGCACCACAAACCAACCATGCCCATCTTTCTTGCAATTTCCTCAGTTTCTATCGATACATCATAAGTTTGTATCGGACTGCCTTCAGCAAGACAATCATAAAGCAGATGTGGGAAGTACACTTGGCTTGGGTTTTCAGCGCTTGGTTTTGCATTCCTTTGTCCTCCTACCATCTCCAACACCATCATCCCATAGCTGTATACATCAGATTTTGTTGAAACAACCCCAAAGCTCCGAGAGAAGACTTCGGGAGCAATATATCCAATGGTTCCCCTCATCTCAGCCATTGAAACAATGCTCTCTTTTGGTGGGCACAATTTTGCCAAACCAAAATCTGCAATCTTTGGATTGAAATCTTCGTCTAATAGAATGTTCTGAGGCTTTATATCAAAATGCACAATACGTGCATTACAACCTCGGTGTAAATACTCTAAACCTCTTGCAATATCAATTGTTATTTCATAAAGCTTTGCCCAACCAAGAACTGCTTTTGTATTTTCAGAGTATATATAATTGTCTAGTGATCCATTTGGCATGTATTCATAAATTAGAGCATGCTTAGAGCCTTCAATGCAAAAGCCCAGTAGACTAACAACATTGACATGAGAAGTTCTGCTAATGCTCACGATCTCATTCAAAAGCTCCTCTATATCACTCGAAGATTTGTGCAAAATTTTGACAGCAACCAAACAGCCATCCTGCAGCCTTCCTCTGTATACGGTGCCAAAACCTCCTTTACCTAGTGTATCCTGAAACGATTTTGTAATTTTCTTTACCTCTTCATATTTGTATCTTTTGGGCGCAAACGATCCATATTTTTCTAAGAGCATTTCAATATTTCCTTGAGGTCTGGATTTGCTCGATAAAATGTATGTGGCACAAATGTTGCCACTTCGAAACTTTAAATACAAAATAAGGCTCACTACGATGAATACTAAAGATCCTGCTGTTGTACCTACATTAAAACCAAATACAAGTAATCAGTATGTATACACTTTCCATAATTAAGAATTTAAGACCCATTTTACAGTTCAACACCTCACATTAAATCACATTTAAACAGGAATATCGCATTTGGTCAAATTCATTGAGATGGATCATAAATAAATTTAAAGCACAAATTAAACAAAGCAAGCAAAAGAGTCACTTGAAAAACCATGGGTCACAAACAAAGCAAACAATGAGGGCACAAAAAAATGGAGGCGTTTGAACTCTCTTCTTTAATGATAGATAATGCAATGAGAGATACTTGCCTATATAAATTGTCCTCTTTACCTCATCTTTCTTTGCTGCAATATAAGAAAAATAAAACAAATCTCTGTGAATAACTAACGACCTTGGAATTAACAGTATCGACTGATATCAATATAGAATAATAAGCACATAAGCATTACAAATTTGCTGAATTAACAAAAAGAGGGGAAAAAAACCATGTATCTAAGTAGCTATCAGAAGAAACAATTAAAATAATAGGAAACATAATAGAAATTAATAACTGGAGAGTGATTATTATTGGAATCTGAAAATTATAGAGTATATGGTGGTAGAGATGGTGGTGGATATGCTGGTAAAAGTACTAGCAAGTTCGACTTCTAAATTCCTTCTATCAAATTTCAGCTGTTTCAGTTTCCATAACTTGAATGTTGGATCATAGCATCCAGTGTTGAGCATGTATGTAATATAATTATGGATTATATATTGTCATGTATGATTATCAAATTAAAGTGATCAATAAGGATTAAGGATTTTTGACAATCTATGTATTCATTAGATTATGGTCTATAAATGTGTAGACCTATATATACAGGCAAAGCTCAAATTATTGATGGACTTGCAATTCAGGAGAATAGCCTTCTAGGATATTTTGTGCAAGACGCACAAAGGCTTGTGGTGGGCCGCACAATGCAACTTGGAAGTTACAACACAATTTAGACATTTAATCAAGAGTTCAGCAGGCAACAATAATTAGGTTATTTCAGGAAAGTCAGTTCTTAATACGTGTTTGGGACTTTGTGTGGGTCGCCAGATGGTCTGTGTGTGCCGCACAGAGGTTGCCAAAAATGTTTCCTAACTTAAGTGCATTGGCCCCCAAGATACAAGATATATCGTAACCACATAATCTAACAGTTATTCCTTAGAGAGAAATACTGATCTGTGCATTTTTTGTTCTTCTTCCACCATCAAATTAAAAATAGAGATGAGATATCCATTAAAGAAATTGTAAAGGATCTCTCAAGAGTCAAGTATTGTTGTCTTGGAAGATCTATTCCCACGACCACATGATAAACCGAAAAGAAGGGCTTCTTACCAAGAATTTAGTCTCGTGCTCACAGAGACAACTGTTGCTCTACCAAGAGATTGAATATTTCATGGCCAACATTATGGAATCAAGAATTATTGTTTTGCACTTCAGATTTAAGTTTTGGATCGACTTTGGCATAAGACGATCCTTAGGATTAAGGTGAGAAACTGTTTCTCTTTCTCTGTAGTGTAAGTGTTTAACTCTTAAATGAGATGTAATTGTTTGATATCTAGATGAAACGTAATTATTTGGCATTCACTATTCCAACATTGAATGGTTGGAGCCAACAAGAAAGTAAAATAAAGGGAGGTTGGAAAGCAACATTTAATCAACATGTGCAAATTAGCATATGTCAAGTGGGATTTTGTTGTAGATCAGTTCTAACAATTGAATTATGGACCACATACAATAGCTACTTTTGAAACTAACAAAAAAATTGCCAAAGCAAAGTGAGATTACCTTTAGGATCGGGGCAACTCTTCGGATACACATTTTGATCCGGGCAGATGCACATGAACATGGAGGTGGAGGATGTGGTATTGAACCCACATTGGCCACCGCTTTTCCGGCAATCAGAGCAACTGAACACCTGAGCCTCCACCAAAAATCCATCACTCATGAGGGTTGTGTATTGATCCACCGTCGACCCACTCCAACCCGACACCGGTACTCTCGAGATTCTACAGTTGCTCAACGACTCCCCACGACCACCAGGATCATCACTATAATTTTGTAAAAGGCGCACAAATGACTCATTACCTCCATCAGATTGTTTGGCAACACATGTAACCGGCAAATAGTCGACCGGAAGGGGCTCTATTTTTCCACAATTAAAGAAGAATACGAGCTCCTTGTTAATTTCACTTACCACCATTGGACCAAGACCCAATGAAACATTGAAATGCGGAACAGAGCAGTTGGCAGTCCAATTTACCAGAATGGAATTGATGAGCACGAAGGAGCTATTATTGTAAAACGCTATGTCGATGTAGTAATTAGATTCATACGACTGGGCAAGAAACGGTTTATCATCTTGACAGTTGATCTCTAAGCTCGGATAGCCACAGTAGTCCGGCTGCTGCTCAGAAACCCAAAAGGGGTAAGAGATGTTAACACTCCCGCACTTCACTGGTGTACACGGCTGTATTCCGACACTGTCTGATTGAGATAGAGCTATGTTCCATAAATGTAATAGGAGAAAGATAGGTATCAATCGATTGCACATCTTTGAGGCTGAGAAATAGAGAGATTTAGAGATGTGAAATTAAATTAGGATAATTGAATTCACAGGCAATTGTACCACACAAAGTTTGAGATTTAGAGATTTTAAGAGAAAGATAGGTCATCAGAAGTTTCCTAATGACTTTCAAAAATGAAATTTCCCTTGGAAAATTAAAGAGTAGAAAAGAAGGCAGGCAATGGTCTACTTAATAATAGACAGCATAGAAAACAGTAAACTTGGTCAAAGTCTACATTGATTTTTCAAAACAAAAAAATTCAAAAGAGAATTGTTCGGCCAAATTACTGCAGTATGAAAGCTTTTCTTAAATTTGACTTCATAGTTAACTAACAAAAACAAGCTAATGAGAATACAGTAAGATATGGGTTTAGAACACCTAGGAAAGAAGATTTATGAAGAACTGTTTATATCAGAGAAGAGTTAAACTGAGTTTAATTAATTATATGACTGGACCTTTAATAGAAGCACTAAATTAGTTGACTATATATTTGCAACAACTTCATCAACTTTTTTGTTTGTTTTAGTGTCTCAGATCAATGTAGGTAATATATGGATTTACCACTGAACTTCATCTTTGCTTATTTCAATGAAAAAAAATCAGGGAGATATATAGTAGAATAGTACCGGACAAACCCATATGTACCTTGTGCACCGTTCCCTTGCCTTATTTCAAATTTTTGGTTTAATTTTTTTATATTCAAATAGAGGAAGATTTTGACCGATTTTTTTATTAATCGAAATAAAATAAAAAATATCGCGGAAGGGGATCGTTTTGCCGGAAAATCAAAATATAGGAAAAACGAGATGGTTTACCTTATCTACTGGACGGGATAAACCATCTCGTCCCGTTAATCTTGACCTTAATTAGCAATCTAAATAAAATTTAAAACTGGACAGGATAGACCATCCCGTCCAGCACTGTAGCATTTTTTTTTGTTTTTTTTATTCTCTTATATGAAACCAAATTTTTTTTAAAAAAAATTGCTGCAGTGTTGGACGGATAATTTATCCCGTCCAGGATTTTTTTCCTCTTGCTTAGCGGGGTTAAGAATTTGGATTAGTGGGACATTAATTTGGACAGGAAATTTTGTACCGTCCGGAAGACGGGATAATCAATTTTTTTTCTCCTATATTTCGATTTTCCGGCAAAACAATCCTCTTTCGGGGTATATTTTATTTTTATTTTCAATTAATAAAAAAATCAGAGATTTTGATTCCGCTTTTCAAATTTAATTATAGTATCACGACACTTATCATTTTACATTTACTTATAGAATATTAAGGAGTTCTAAAATTTAATTTACTGCTGATTGAGTTATGGTATCAACTAAATACCCTTTAAATATAATGTAGTTCATTAAATAGATCAGCAATAGGAAATATACATCTGTAGCTAGAGAAAAAACACAATAATATATCCATGTCATCATGCCAAACAAAGGGAAAAGCTATGCCAATTTTAGTTCCAATATTAATCACAAAGCTACTATCCTATCACACAAAATTTTCTTTTTCTACGCATGAGATTGACTTATGATTCAGACCACAAAATTGTTAACTTATGCCAATTTATTTCGCTTTCCAAACACAAGGAACAGTTTTAAATTTGCCCAATAATATAAACGCCTGAAGTTCTTGCAATCTTCCAATTTATTTCCAAAAAGTAACACTAGTCAGATTATAGTTTATTTACAATTTGAAAATGTATATATGGATTCTAAGAATTCCTCTTGAGATAGGAAGGGGCCAAAATTGACAAAACAAAAGATGTTGATCCAACAGGCAATTGACAAACGGAAGGCGCCATTTTAAATATTTGCATATTTGACCAACTAAATTATTTTACATGACTCAAATTTTTATCCAAGGGCTAATATGATAAAATACATCTTTACACGTGAAAATTTAAGCCAAGCACAATTTGTAGAAACTATTGCCTTGTCATATGTTAAAAAATGAAAATTTAATCAAAGAATTGTTAGCAACATGGCCTATATATATCTTCTGTCTTCTCAGAGCAAGCTTGAACTGTTCCCTAGGGACGGGCGCTGTGTTGCGGATCCCACTAATGGGTCTCCAAAAGGGTTACCCGATCCAACTTGGGGACTTGTATTGTAATGCTGATAACCTTGTGGTACAATCATCATTTGTTGTTGTTGCTGTTGGTAGGATTGGTAGTTATTATAATACTGTTGTTGCTGATAATACTGTTGCTGATAGTACTGCTGCTGTTGCTGAGCAAGCGTAGACATTTGCACATTAGAAGGCGGTGCTATGCCAATTGACATGGCAAAAGGATCTTGGGTAGACTCGAACGGGTTAGCGGATAGGCTGCCCGCATATGTCCCACCCGCTATTTGTTGCCTTCTTGCTTCATCTTCATATAGACTGTCAAGTAAGAGCTTGTCAAATCCTCCACCCTGTAGAAGGAATCAAAAATTAGTACATGTGAAAACATAGTCATATGAAAAAAAGATAAACTAATTTCATCTGAAAAAAAGGATGACCATAGATGCATATTTAAAATTGATTACATTTTAGGGTACATTCAAATTGATTACATTAGTTTCTATATATTCCTGGGCAGTTTGTCCCCTAACCTTAAAAAAAAAAAAAAAAGTATGTATATCCCTTAAATAGAATACAACCTTATGCTCTGGTATTATATTTCTTTCAGTGAATAATGGTTTTTATTTTTCTTTATTTTTCTATAAGTGATTCAGATGACTATGATGGATTATGTTATTATTAGAATTAGTTTTATGAATGTTATAATTAAGGGATTTACTTCACAAATGCTAACATCAGTGGTAGTAAAATAAAATACATAAATAAAACTAGTACCAATTTGGTTTCTACAGGGCGACTGGTATTACTGGTTGGTGCAGTTACTAAGGCCAATTCCCATCCAGAAGCACTCGCATCAAATAAGTCACGACTCATTGAAGCCTTTGCTGCATCCTCTATGTAATACAAGGAAAAAGAAAAAAAATATAAGCTCTTGAAGATGTTGCCTGTTACATTAAAATTGTGTATTTCTTTTGTTGACACATACTTTCTTTGATTTGGTTTCCTTTTTGCAATATGAAAGATTATAAAGGATTGCTATTAACTATTTCTGACTATTACTTGATGTTGATAACATTATTTATCATGGTTTTTAGATGATACAAATGTATAGAAAAAAAATTTAATTCTTAATTAAGAAAGAAAATAATTATTTCATATGAACTATATATACAAATGCAATATCAACAAATAAAGAAAATAAGGATGTTAAACCTGGCGAGATAATAGCTAGAGCTAAAGCATTGCTTTGTTCAAGCTCGATGGCAACTGGATTAATCTCTTGATCCAAACCCTTCATTTCAGAAAGATAAAAAGACAAATGTTAGGCTTCTATAGTTATAAAAGCATTGAAATTACTCATCACAGAAATGTCAGGGAGTTTCTGGTATAGTACATAAATAGAGTTACATCTGAAGTAAGAACAATCAATATTCAAGTTCCCCCTACACCAAATCCATTTTAGTTTGTTCCTTTTATTTCTTTTAGGCCTACTTCAAACTCCAGATAGTTAGCCAGTGACTTCAGATTGCGCACGTAATTACAAAAGTTTTTACAGTTGAGTGAAATCGAGTTGAAATATTGTATTTTAGTTAAGCAACAACTATGTTAAATTGTTTACATCCGGGAATGAATAATTCAGGATTTTTGGTGATTAATTTAAAACAATAATTATGCAAAAACAAAAAAGTACCAATAAATCGCCGGTGGTAGCCGGTTCAGGCTCAGGTTGAGGTTCTGGTTCTGGTTCGGGGGGCTCAGCTTCTAATTCTGGTTCTTCAGGCACCTCTTCTTTCTCTTCTTGCACCGGTTCCTCGGCCTCTTGAGGGGCAGCTTCTTCCTCTGGATGGTATGTTAGTAGATTGGTTTCTGTATATTCCTATAATTTGCATAAATGAAATAATTGAGTAGTGTAACTTAAATTAGAAATCTAGTAGCTTGACAAAATATGAATCAGGTGAAAATTTTACTTCACCAAACATGTATTAGGAAAAAAAATTGGAACTGCTAACTCAACATCTTTTTTAGAAATGGATGTCTGGGCATAGTAATTTTTAAGTTTAGTAAATTTAGTATTCCTAGAAGTTACTACCAGAGTAGAGAGCTCTTACAAGTTGCTTTGTGGAACCATCTCTTGGTGCTTCTCTAATATACTCTTCCATGGTGGCAAGGAAAGATGGAGGGGGCTATACAAAAAAGTGAACACAATTTATTAATTACTTGTAAAATAAAGTTAACATATACAATTTTTTTTAATATCTTAAGAATTCAACACTAGATGGCTTGTGGTATCAGAATCTTAAATTATGATAGAAATTACCATTCACGTACGTTCTCAATAATGAATCTTATATGGTTGTTTTCATAATGAAGAAATCATTATTTGTGTTAGTTTTACTATAGTTATTTTCATTGCTTTTATGACTCTTCATAAGTAAACTTCAAATGGTCTTAACTTGTAGAAAGTTAATTTTATGTTAAATAAATCTAAAAAATCTCAGAAATTGATCGAACCTGGCGGAGTGTCGGAAACTGGAATGTCCTTGCTAACTCGAGATGCTTGCAGAACTCATAAAAATCCGAAAGATTTTCTGCCTATGAAAAATAAAATTATTAGATAATAATAAGAAGTGAAATATAAACTCTTTTGAGACCAAAGTAGGGAGAGAGATTACCTGCTGACCCGCTCTTTTATAGACGTCGAGAGCTTTTATAGCATCAAATTTGGGCATCTCAAAAAACTACACACAAAAAATATATGAACATACATGATTTCACAGCAAAAAAATTAGTATAGAATATAGACCAAAAGTAAAAATTCTTAATGAGGTATAGGGCCAGGAGAGAACTTTACCATATCAACAAGATTTATAATCCCATCATTGACCGCACAGTATATTTTGAAGCTCTCCTTCAAAACCTAGCATATGGAAGTCAGAAAAGAAAAAAAATTAGGGTTACACCTGTAAATATATATACCTTAATTCATTAAATTCTACAGTAGTTGAATGGGAAGAACAAAAAGCATACCAGTGCCAGTGCATATTGTACAAGAAAGTTGTTACAGGCTCCTCCTTCAGGCTATAATTATTAAAACAGATAGTAATTAACAGAAAAAAAATTAATACATTTCTTAATAGAAAAAAAATCATCTAACTTAAATCTTGATGAAAATTCTTCTACGTACCTGGCAACCAATAAGCCGAAATAGCAGTTGTTGCAATGCTGGTAGCTGGTCCAAGAGATCAACTGATGGTAGAGTCCTTGTTCTACTATGCCCCTATTTAGTTCAAAGATAATTTCATTTGAAATAGAAAAGGAAATTGTCACTCATGGCATCACTGTTTTATTGTTTATTTTAGTGAACACCCCTAACTTTAGCTAACTAAACCCTATAATTATGTATAATTAATTGGATAGTTCTACAAAGCTTCTAAGAAATGGTTATATTACCCCCCACAGCAAACATTTCCTCCTCTGCCATGCTATCATAGTTACTAGCACCGGATATCATAATTAATTTACTATTGTTCATATCTTCAAAAAAAAAAATTACTATTGTTCAATGCATAAATAGGTATAATACCAAAGCAAACAAGAAGGAATGAAATTGGATGCTTATGTTCTGTATCAAATAACATGGCACAAACCTTGGTACTAGAACTCTGTGGAGATCTGATGAGACGCTCGGCCTCTATATCATACTTTAACACCCGATAGCATTCAAGTCTTTCCTCTATGAACAATGCATAGGTTCTCAACCATGCTGAGCAATCCCAAGCTACATATTATAAGTTTTATCAAAAATTAGTTTACCTGACTCTCTAACAAATAAACATGCTCTGGAATTGTGGCACTGACTTTGTTATATATTATTTCGCTTTTTTCGTCCTTTAATTTATTTTATGGCTAATTCGAGTCTCCAGGATTGAGTTTGCAAAATTATTATATGTGAAAAACCTTTAACATAATCATCAAATATTTTCTGGCCTATATCTTATACTGATAAGGCAGTCCTGGACCCATAAAAATATTACCTTACCAGCTGATAGTTACTTGCTACAAAAATTTTGTGTTATTTGTTGCCAATCTTTTTATCAGTAGCATAAAAGAAGAACAAAAATTTCATTTTATATTTAGATCTGCGTTATCACTTTTAGAAAAAACCGGCTCTTTCATAACACATATTTCAACCGCTGAATAATTCATCGGTTGTGGTATAAAACGAAATTGTCTGAAATGGATGGTACGTCTTGAATTTTTTTTATTGGTAAAGATAGAAAAATTGGTATATAATGCATTTAAATAAGGCCCGGTCACTTGCACACAGCACGCGCGCGCACTCGCACACACACTTAAAGGAGAGAAAACTAACCCAGAGCACTAGAATCATCTTTAAAGTTGGCTATCTGCAAGATGTTTCCTCGACTAGAGTAAGTCAGCAATTCATCCTTGAATGAAGGATCACCTTCTCTTAGCAATCTGTGAAAAACTATCAGTGTTTTCAAAGCAACCTGTGTTTTTTTTTTTCAACTGTTAGTCCTATAGGTACTTAAAAATCAAAGAAAGTGAATACAAATTATTATATATATGAACAATAATGCAAGAATGGGCTAAACAACTAAAGCCAAATTTCACCATTACTTTTGGCTAAGATCATTAACTATTTGATGGGAAATGACTAAAAATATCTTCAGTTTGATTTTGTATTTCTTGCCAAGCTTGTGTTTTATCAGTTGGGATATATCATAAAATAAAAAAATGGCTACAGATTTTGTAAAGTTCTGGAAAAAAAAAAGTTTGTCAGGGGTGTCTTTGTCAAAATTAGGTACTTCCAACCTATTTTTTATAATAAATTATCTTGAGTTAGATTAGAAAAAGGTGTAGTACCGTCCAATTGTGTGTCTTTGATAATCTTCTTGCAAGAGCATATATACAGTATGCAATATCAGCACGAGGACGACTCGCAGTAGTGGCAAGAAATATTTCTATGACATTATTTAGCACTTGTTAGCATTATAACAGTAAAGTAGCAATTCCTAGCAATTTGTTATTGTTCTTCATCACATAATTTTTTGAGGATTTTTTTTTTTTTGATAGAACCTAGTTATTCTATATATCGAAGGGCTTACTCCTGACATGCCGCTCCTTTGGTGGGCACTCGACATGGTTTGTTGCCTTGACAATGGCGACATCCAAATCCTTAATTCCATCAAAACAATTAGAAATTGCAAATGAGTTATATATATTATACTATATAGAAATTTTGTGGAAATATTAAAATATTTTTTTGACAAGTATATCATATATAATGCTATTGAATCATATTAATTTATGCTAAGATTCCATTTTCAAAAGAATACTCATTACAATATATGTAGTCAAACTAAAGCTTGAGATTAACCTTATTAAAGCTAATAATCCAACAATCAAAGTAGATATATATAAACTCATGACTATGTTTTTATAATGGAAAAGAATATGGAAAACATTTCATGCTAGTTCACCATTTCATGCTATAATTAAAATTTAAAAAATTCAATGCACATTGATCAGCATGGAAGATCAATTTAAAAGTTAAATCCATGATCTTTAGAAAGAATAAAAAATAATCATGAAACTATCAGTTCGCGCGTTCATGGATTCAACAACTAATGCCATGCACAGAGCACTAGATGCAATTAGAATGCATGATAATTAAGAATGGAGAGAGAAGATATATATATACACACCTTATATTCGCTATTGACCTTGGCAAGGCCAACCATGGTGGAGTCTTTAATTGCTCCATAGGCCTTACGCCATGTCTGAAGCGTCCCCATCAATGGCTGCCTACTGTCGTCGTCCCTCCGCCTCACCAAACCTTAACTCCAAGAGTTTATCTGTTTTCTAATTCTTCTTCTTTTTGTTTTTGGGGTGTCCGTTTGAGAGGAAGAGAGATTATCTCCGATGAATGCGGAGGTGAATTAATGGTAATCTACTATCACACACCGTACGTTGGTTTAGCAAGTACCATGCATGTCTATTTTTGTCTATTTTAGGCTGGTCAAAGCGACAATTATTTGAGGCGTCAAAATTATCAACTTTTTTAGTGACAAATATTATTCTTTCTTTCAAACGTTAATATTGGGAGCAGTTAATATTGGGAGCAGTGTAATAAAATGTGGTTTATGCAGCGCATTATGTATGCAGTTATAATCTGCATAGAAATTTGTATGCGGTCAATATATACGGTTTTGTATATACGGCCACATGATATTACTACCGCAAATTCGGCCGCATATTTTATACTACATATTCAGTCGTATATTTTATACCGCATATTTGGTCACATAATACCAAATATTATCGCATAGTATCGCATATTACCACATAGTACCATATATTTCTGTATAGTACCACATATTGCATATTACCGCACACTAGTTTATAAATATTATCGCATAGTATCGCATATTACCACATAGTACCATATATTTCTGTATAGTACCACATACTGCATATTACCGCATACTAGTTTATATATATATATATATGCATTTGTATTTTAAAATCTGCATATATAAGTTCACATAAAAATCCGCATATGCAGTCGCATACCGTATTTTAAAATCTGCATATATAGTTTTTTTTTTATTTCTGAAATTTCTAACATTTAAAAAAAAATACCTCGGTCACTGTTGAGCACACTGTTGATCGCAATCGCCTCAGAATCGCCTAAAAAATTGCCTCGGAGCACTGTTTAAGAGCAGAGGTCGGTTTGGAAGAAGAGTGAGTGGATTATTGTGACCCAGGAGAGAAAAAATGGTAATTTTATAGGGCAGATAGCAAACCGCCCCACTGTGGGGCGGTTTGATGCTCAAGGTAGACCGCCTCTCAGTGGGGCGGTTTAGTTATTAGTGAAATTTTTTGGGAAAACAGGTTATTAATATTATTTTTTATTAATTTTTTGTTATTAAACAAAAACCCGCCAAGACTGGATATGATTGAGAAATCGATGGATGTGAATTATTAGAGTTTTAATGGCAATTAAGCTCAATGAATTTATATAAGTTCTCTTTTATATTTAATAAACGTGTGGTTACTTTTATTTTTATTTTTAAAAAAAAAACTCTCCATCAGCAAGGTTTCGACTTCAGAAACAGCTTGGGTCCGATGGCCAAAATAGTTCCAACGGGTTCGCTTACCGTCGGATCTGCTTTAGAATTCGTGCACACGGATTTTAAAACATACGTAAAATTGCAGACGTGAATTATAAAGTAGATCCAACAGTGAGAGAACCCATCCACTTTGAATTCGATAACCCATACCTAAGCTGCTTTCTTTGACTTCTACAATATTCTTAATGGGCCTTTCTCGTGTTTTCAAAACGCAACAAAATAATAATAAATAAATAAAAACCGAAACAGAGATTGGGCCAAGATTTGATTTCCTTTTATAGAAACAAAATTTGAGTCTTAGGCCTCAATGAGCCCAGTTTGCTGGGTTTGATAAAACATTTGTAAACGGTGTTTATTCTGCTTCAATGATAAAATGGTAACAGGAGTAGAGTGGACAAAACGTGCCGTGCCGTGCCGTTCCGTGATTAACATGCCGTAACTTTGGTTTCGTGCCGTGCCGTGCCGTGACTAAAATGTAGAGGGGTGGTCACGGCACGCAAACGGTCACGGCACGCGAGTCACGCCGTGACTCCCGTGCCGTGACTATTCGCATGCCCTGTCCAAACGTAACTAGTCACGTTTCTCACATTTAACTATTTTTTCATAATTTAAGTTAGTTTATTCAAGATTCATCATTTGATCAAGATTTAACGGTCCTAATTACACGTGACTCGCGTGAGCACGTGCCGTGCCGTGCCGTGACCAGATCTTTCGTGTGACGTGCCGTGCCGTAACCGTTCCGTTCCGTGACTGAACCAGTTCCGCCGTGCCATTTTTCGCACTCTAAACAGGAGTCAGGCTACAGTCGATCAAATCAAACCGTTTTTAAATTTAATATTTTTTTAGAATTCTTTTATTACATTTTTTAGATAGATAAAAAATCATCTGATCTAGAGATTCTAGACCATCCTAAAGTATAGGTATTATAGGTATCTAAAATAAGTAAGAAGAATATAAAAATTGATATGTAAGTTAAAATTATGTTGAATAGTTCGGATGAACTATCGACTTTAAAAATGGAAGATACATAACTTTAACTTTTGATATTGCAAAGTATCACAGTCGATCACTCATCAAAATTTATTTTATGAGTTAAATTTGTTTATTCCGTAAGAGTATGTTTGGTTCGGTTGAGAATAAGTTATTTTTAGAGTTAGGTTATTCGGAATAGTCTATTAGGTGTTTGATTGAATTAGAATAGCTAAAATAGAAAATTCAATTTTTTGATCTTATTAGAATAAATTATTCTTAAAGATTCTGAATGTGTTTTGGATGGTTGACGAATAGTTACCAGCCCGGATTAGCACTATTCCGGGCTACTATTTTTCGTTTGGATGCATTTGAATTATTCAATCTTAAAATTAGTTCTCTTCTAATAAGACAAACAACAACTATTATTGATTTAACTATTGATTTCAGCTATTTTTATTTTGCAACTAAACATGAAACATACCCTAATTCTTTAAAAAGACCTTCATTACTATTTTTTTTCCAAGTCGACAGCAATAAATTCGTTAAATAACAGCCAACAAGCCTTAAAAGCGATTTCATTTTGGAGTCTAACAAGTTAGTTTAATTTGATTACAACAACCCCTCGTGGCCAGATTATGATAATATATTATTATAATGTGATTGATTGCATGTTTCAACTGTGAAAGATGCATATGTGGGAACTGAAAAGTTGAAAATTAATTATTTTATTGTAAGTCAAAATGTTGTTCAGATCCCTGCTGTCAGAACCTACAAAAAGAACATTTACATTACCTTATGTTATAGGAATGAAAGAGTTATATGCACGTATATTTTTAGGGAGAGAGGGGTGTCCGATGCCCATCGGACCAAAACAGTGTTTTATTAGAATTTTTATTGTCTGATTTACTTCAAGATTTGTGCGTATCAATTTAATATCCATTCTATTTGTTTCAATATCCGTGTGTACAGATTCTGAAGTAGATCGGACGGTAGAAACCATCCATCGAATACTGTTTTGGTCCGATAGGCATCGGACGCCCCCCTCTTCCATATTTTTAGGGGTGTTCGTTCGGTCTGGTTTAATAAGTTTTAGACCGAATTGAATTAGATCAGTTCAAATAGTTTGGTTCGGTTTGTTTTTAAAAATAGAATTATAACTTTAGTTCAGTTCGGTTTGAAAATTTTCAAAACCGAATTAACCGAACCGACTGAATTTTTATATATTATAAATTTGATCGGGTCGCTCCAGTTTATTTCTTATTATCCCAATTTATTTCTTAATAAATTGCTTTAAATACTTTGATTGAGCTCTTAATATGCCGGTTTATTTTTTTAAAAATTAATATATTTCGGTTTGAACCAAACAAACTGAACAAACCGAAATAAAACTTTGGTCCAGTTTGGTTCAGTTGCAATGCTAAATCGGTTCAATAGTTTAATTGAATTCATATCTAGTGCATTACCTGAAAAGGAAATCTTTTACAATTAGTGGATCCGGACCGTTATTTTTAGCTTGGCAGGAATCTCAAGACCCAATAAAACTGCCCCCTATGGCTCTATTTCCCTTCGAATCTCAAACCGGTTGAGATTTAATCTCAAACCGTAAAATGAGGCCCATCCTCTACGGTACTTAGGAGGATATTGATCTGATTTGATTACCCTTCCAGGTTCCAGCTGAATCGAATCAATAGTTTAATCTTTATTATATTTTGAGAAAAAACAGATTCAATATATTTTCTGACAAATTGATATTTTTATTTCTAATGAGAAAATTGATTATATAAGGTAATTACAACCAATATTGTAATTTAGATGGACCGGCTCCAACAGAATCCGTATCCTCTCCATTACTGCAGAGGATGGACTTCACTTTACGGCTTGATATTAAATCTCATCCAATTTGAAATTCGGAGACATAGGGGGAGTATTATTGGGCTTTGAGATTCGTGCCAAGTTAAAATGAATGGTCCGGATTTACTAATTGTAAAAGATGTGCAGTAATGGAGAGGATGTGAATTCCTCCAACAACCCATCCCCGGGTTTCCCCTCCTGATTTTGTTTCCCAAAATAAAAAGAAACAATAAAAAACTAATTAACCGATATTCAACAATTTATTAATTTTTCTTTCAGTTGAACACTTCATACGTATATCAAACTATTAGGCAGATTCATTGAACTTAGACAATGTATTAGGAGCATCATTAACTCAACTGAATCATGTTATGTTCTTACAGTTAGCATAGTGCTGGAGCACATTTTGTAATTAAACAGATGGTCTATATACCGGGACGGATCTACGTGTATCCTATAATTTTAAAATTCTTAATTATGTATATTAAAATTTGAGTAGAACTAGGGTGCTCCTAGGAGTACCAAGCTCCTTTGTACTCTCAATTCTAAAACCTATCGGATTAATTTCGAACGACGAATTCAAAAACCGTTGAAATTCATCTACCTTACGAGTGATGCGTCTACATGTGAAAATTTTAAATTTTCGAATTAATTTAGTATAAAGTCAAGTGGTCAAAAGTCTTTCAAAAATTGAATGCATTAAAATCAATTTAGAAACCTCCTAATTTTGACCACTTGACTTTATACTAAATTAATTCGAAACTTTAAAATTTTCACATGTAGATATGCATCACTCGTAAGGTAGACGAATTTCAACTGTTTGGATTTATCGTTTGAAGTTAATCACAATAAATTTTAGAGTTAAGAGTACAAAGGGGTTTGATACTCCTAGGAGCACCCTAGTTCTACTCTTAAAATTTAATTATTATTTTTGAACTTATATATACTCTAGCACCCCTCATAAATTAACAAATGTGTGCTTGTAATCCAGATATGTGTAAGATCATGGATTCAATTCCTACTAACCACACTATTTTTGTTGTTTTCACATATTACATTTTATAGATTAGTCTCCCCTATTCAAATTTTCTAGTTTCGCCCATCTCCATATAAATACCATAGGCTGTAACATGAATTGGTTAATGAAACTGAAAACATTCATTCAAACTTTTACCTATTACATTTCCTATACAGACTTATAAAAGTAAATTAATGAATTGACACCATGAGATAGAGAATATGGGCTCAGAATTTTATTACAAACGAAGGTAATTAAACAAAATGAGTGAAATTATATGCAATTAATTAACATTTGGTATTAAAAATACAATTACAAAATGTTAGTTCATTTGTGCAATACATCAAATTCTGCTTAATTCTTCCAAAAATGCATGTATTTATTAGAATATATAAAAGTCTCCTTATCTATTTTTTTGATCCATTAATTCAAAGTTGGTTTAGCTTTAATTTTTTGTATAATAAATTTAAAATAAGAGATAAATACAATTTACAAAAAAAAAAAAAAAAACACTGATCCATACATGTCAATATGAATGGTCCAAATTCAAATTCAAACATTAAATTATTTTAGAATCCGAATTATAGAAGATGATCACATACGGGGGAATAAATCTGTTGTTATTCCAATGGAATAACATGAATATGTTATTCCGATCTCAACTGTTGATTTTCATTGAAATTTGTGCATGAAAAGTTTCTTCATTGAGATTCGTGCATGAAAAATTTGAACGTTTGGGATCGGAATAACACATGTTATTTCATTAGAATAACAACAAATTTGTTTTTCATTTAGGGACGGATCTTAGTGTACTCCAAAGGTGGCTAAGTCATTCCCATAATTTTAAATTTTTTAATTATACATACTAAAATTTAATCAAATTTAATCTTCTTTTTTTATATATAGCTCAGCCTCCCATAAAATATCAAATATTTATTTGTATTCTAATAGTTAAAGTTGTCTTTTTGATAGTGGAGAACTTGAGTTCAAATTCTATATTCCATATTTAAATTTTTATATTTTATTTTTCAGTCTCTTATCTAAATTTTCTAGTTTCGTCTCTAACCTCATCCAAAAGAAGCATACTAGTGAGAGAATTTGGATCTTATGAGGTAACTCAAATTTTGAATTTAATATCGACCATCCAATCAGAATTCAGACTAATTCGATCAGAAAATAAAAAACACAAAATACATTTAATATGTCAAAACAGAATGTACGGTCCGGATCTAAACTGAAATTAGGTGATATGAGTTGGGTAGCCGGTAGGTATAGAGAACTATTAGAAATTTAGAACCGCCCTTGTTTTATGTGGGATCCCATTTCTCTTCGTTTTATTGGGCCCACCAAACTAGGAGAAAAAAAAAGAATATGCCTCCCCTGAATCCCCTCTTATTATTGTTTACACTGATAACAATGACCTCCCTCCTAACTTGCGTGTTAATGTTCTATTTCAAGTACTTTATTGCGAAGTACAAATTATGACAATTATTGCACATGTGATTGCTTATTTGCTTTCATGGAACTTTATTGTTAGTTTCCTAGAAAACAACGTGACTATTAGAAGAGCAAAAATCTCGGTATAAAGTATCCGTATTGGAATTATTATTTTTTTAAAAGATGTTTGATATTTTATATTAAATTTTTTTGAAAAAAATTTATAGAAACTGTGAATTTGTGAGAGAAAATCGAACTCTCAACATTTGAGAAGAGAAGGGAGAGGTAGCACAGTTGGCTAGGAGAGAAGTCTTAGAATTGTTGGTTATCCAAAGATTGAGAGTTTGATTTCCCCTCATGACTTCGTAACTTCTGCGAAGATTTTCAAAAAAAAAAAAAAAAATTGAGTAACCAACAATCTTAAGAATTTATTTCTAGTCAACTATACTATCTCCCATATCTCACTTTTTATTATACTTAATATAACGCAGTTTGTATATATATTTTTTTTTTGATAAAAAGGCCTAAGCTCATTTCATTGAAAAAAAGTTAACTTACATCCATATATTGTTCATATCAAAATCAGATAATATCCATGTTAACCCTAATAACCAAAATATTTTTTTTTGATAAAAAGGCCTAAGCTCATTTCATTGAAAAAAAGTTAACTTACATCTATATATTGTTCATATCAAAATCAGATAATATCCATGTTAACCCTAATAACCAAAATCATCAGCATAGCCCCTAGAAACACAAAATCAAAGGGAAACATCATAGATGAGAGCACCACAGTTGCTAACATATAACATATAAGCCACACACAGTGGAGACTGAGATAAGTTTTTAGCAACACAAAATTTTTCTTACTTGAAATCTTCATGGAGCAGAAGTGCAATTTGCAATTTTAAAAAATAAGTGGGGTTATGGTACTTTGTAAAGTGCAAATTGGCGCGTATTACATGTTCATGTCTTTACTTTTAAGGTCCAAACAGCCGACTTAAATCATTGAACATAATATCTACATAACAATGTACTTTAAGACCAAATTAATATTTTGTAGAATATTTTTCTATTTTTTAGATAGGTAGAAACTCACTTCATTCATTTAAAAGTAGTGATAGATTTCTTTTTATCTATTTTTAAAAAATAGTAAAAAAAATTATATAAAAAAATATTAATTGGCCACCAAGTTATCTGTTTGAATTTTAAAAATAAAAATAAAAATAATATATCTATTGTACTGGATAATTTACGCTATACATGATACTATACCATAGCCTCACTCTAAAATCAAATTAGATTTTAGAATTATTTTTAAGTACGGCAGGCAGTCGTTATCAGAACTCTTTGTAAATATGTGGAATCTTAATTAGTTTATGTAAATACGGTACGCATCTACGAACGATATGTCGTTTTATTTTTATTGAACATAAAGTTATTAGAAATAAGTTATTATGCTAAATTATATTATGTCACGTGGTCATAATGTATTCTTATTGTTTAGTTACTTATACATATGAAATAATAAGAATAGAACAAACATTCAAGAGTAATGTTATTTCCAAAAGAAAAAAAAATCAAATCTTGCAAATAGTATACGCTTAAATTTAAAGGAAATTATGATATTTTTTTATTGCTTAGAACTTATGGATAAAGTTTATATTATGGGCAACAAATATTGGTATGAAGTATTTTTTGGTGTAGAACTAATGTGTTATTAAGTTTACTAAGTTTCTTTATGAAATCAAATCTAAAATTTATTGGATTAACTTCAAATGACGAATTCAAACTGTTAAAATCCATCTATCTTACGAGTGATGCGTCTGCATGTAAACATTTTGAACTTCCGAATTAATCTAGTACAAAATCAAATTGCCAAATTAGAAAGTTTATAAATTTATTTTAATATATTCATTTTCTGAACGTTTTTGACATTTTGATTCTATACAAAATTACCTTGAAAATTTAAAAATTTCACTTATAAATGCACCACTAGATGAGTTCAACGATTTAAATTCGTCGTTTAAAATTAATTCAATAAATTTCATATTAGTTGAGTTCACAAAAAAAAAAATTAATGAACTCAAAGAACACTCTAGTTCTACTCGTATTTTATATTCTTATTAAAACACATGTTTAAGATTTCACCTTTATAAATATTGTTATTTGGAGTATCAATGAGTCGAATTGGGTCGAAGCAAAATAATAATAAAATGCTAACTCGATCCAAATTGACCCGACTGGAGTCAAAATTATTTGATCTAGATCCGACTTGTAAGGTGTCATGGGTCGATCGATTTGATCCAATCTGGGTGACTTTATTACCAATTTTTTTAATATTTTTAATTTATTTATGCAACTATTTCTTAATTGATATGTAATTAATCTTAATTAGTATATAATAATTCTTACTCTGTACTAAATTTCAAACTAAATAGACCAAAATATAATAATCTTGACATCCCTAACTGTCATACACTGATTGCATAATTTATCCCAAAGTATTAATTCATCATTTTGTTTTTGTTTTTCCTATGTAAGACACTTTTGAAAATGCATCAGATATTTAATTTTAAAATATTGCTAATATTGGAACGTTTTGCACTTCTAAGCTCATTTATTATAAAAAAAAAATTATATATAATCATAAACTGCGAAAATTAAACAGACTCAAGCATTAATTAAGCGAGTCCATATCTTCTGAGGTAACAAAATATTTGTGTTTAGATCCGGGTTGTCTGATTACAATCTGATTTAAGGTAGAATACTAGAATACACATCCTCTTTAACATTTCTGAGAATTTTGATCATAAAATTTAAGCAAGTCCATATCCTCTGAGGTAACAAAATATTTGTGTCCGCTTCCGATTAAAATTTGATTTAAGGTGGAATACTGAAATGCACATGCCCCTTTAATATTTCTGAGAATTTTGATCATAAAAATTGAGTCCATATCCTCTGAGGTAGTAGAATATTTGTGTTTAGATCCAAGCTGTCCGATTAAAATCTAATTTAAGGTGGAATACTGGAATGCACATGCCCCTTTAATATATGTGAGAATTTTGATTGTAAAAGTTAAGCGAGTCCATATCCTCTGAGGTAACATAATATTATAATATTTGTATTTAGATCCGAGTTGTCCGATTAAATCTGATTTAAGGTGAAATACTGGAATGCACATGCCCCTTTAATATTTCTGAGAATTTTGATCATAAAAATTAAGTGAGTCCATATCCTCTGAGGTAACAGAATATTTGTGTTTAGATTCGAGTTGTCCAATTAAAATCTGATTTCTGGAATGCACATGTCCTTTTAATATTTTTGAAAATTTTGATCATAAAAATTAAGCGAGTCCATAACCTCTGAGGTAACAGAATATTTGTGTTTATATCGGTTTTCAATTAAAATCTGATTTAAGGTGGAATATACATGCCCCTTTAATATTTCTGAGAATTTTGATTATAAAAATTAAGCTGAGTCCATAACCTCTAAGTTAACAGAATATTTATGTTTAGATCTGCTGTTCAATTAGAATCTGATTTAAGTTGGAATACTGGAATGCACATGCCCCTTTAATATTTGATCGGATGGTCCAGATCTAAACAGAAATATTGTGTTACTTTAGGTAATATAAATTCTCATTAAGCAATGATAGACTTGAGCCCTAATAAAAAAAAAGGAATGAAAAATTCCCCAGTCTAATTAATTTAATACTTTTGACAATTATACTTGGCTGTAACTCGTTGGCCTTGCATGGCTTCTTGTTCAGTTGCAACTACCGTATACATTTTTTTATTGTAGGCAGTACCAATATACAATATAGTACATTAATTCCGACATCCCTCCTAGCAAACATTCTCTCTCTCTCTCTCTCTCTCTCTGTTTGCTCTGCTTTGCTTCATAGAAGTAACAGAGCTGGTCTCCTACAAGCATATGCTGAGGTTCTCTATCTCTCTCTCAAAAATAAAAAAGTAAAGTATCTTTCTCCTTTTAATTATTTTCTCTCATTTTTCTCTTTCACAACAACTACTATTTTATTTTTCCTGTAAACATAATATTAGAATTTGAGATGGAGTTTGAAGAAAAAATATTTCATTAATTCATTATAATAGTCGTAAACATTACAATGCACCTAAGTCAACTAATAATGGATACAAGGCATAGAAATGAGTTTGAGTTGATAAAAGAAAAAAGTTGAAGGATATTTCTGTAAAATTTCACTTTGAGTTTTGTTTGTTAATGTTCAACACATAATCAAATCTCTACTAATTTTCCAATTTTTTTTTTTTTTTTGTAGTGGGTTCTTTTTTTCATAGTATCCATCTCTAAAAGAAGGGGGAAGGCAAATGCTTTGATAGATGGCTTCAAACCCCAGCAATTTATCTGTTGTACAATTTAATTGTCAATTTTCAGAAAAAGGGAACAAGATCAAGAGTACAAAGCAATTGACATGGCTTTTGGTTATGAGAGTACATAGAATCACTTGCTCTGTTTCGAATTCGATTAAAATTTTCAAGCGCCGGGCTTTCTTCAAGAGAAGAGAAGAGAGTGCAAGAAAAACTGGAAAGATTTTAACTTTCCTTAAAATTATTTTCATTCTCTCTTTCTTTACTTTACTGTTTGAGATATATGCACATTGGAAGCAATGGAATTTGGGGCACATGATTAGGCCTCATGAAGTTACTAACATAACTCATGCCGTATATTTGCAATGGCTTTCAATCAGAGCGGGTTATATTGCGCCATTCGTAGTTTATCTGTCGAGATTTTGTATAGTTCTTTTTCTGGTACAATCGATTGATCGATTCGTGCAATGTGTTGGGTGCTTCTGGATCAAATGTAAGAGACTAAAGCCGGTTTTGCCGAAGAATGCTAGTTCATATTATCCAATGGTGCTTGTTCAAATTCCCATGTGCAATGAACAAGAGGTACTGAAATTTCTTTAACTAAAAATCCCATTTAGGTACTGAAATTATTGTTCTTTTTTTGGGAATTTCATTATGTCCCTCAAAAAATCTCGAAATTACGTATTTTGCCCTCTGAGTTTCATATATCATTTTAACCCCTCTAAATTACAAAAACTCACAAATTTTACCTAATTATTGTCTTTTCTATTATAACTTATTTTAAATTTATAAAGTGCACATTTTACTTTTTTTTTAAATAAAAATATGTGGCATGTTTAAGAGTAATGCACCTTCTTCTAATTGGCCGGTTGTGAGGGCAAATGATTTGTTTTCTTATTTGTGATGTGCACACAAGTATATATCAAAATGTCATTGTGTATGAATTCTATTGTAGAAGACAATAAGTTGGATAAATTTGTGAGTTTTTTAAATTTAGAAGGCTAAATATGATATTATAAATTTAGAGGGAGAAATAGATAATTTCATAGTTTTTGAGGGGTATACATAAAATTTCCCGTTCTTTTTAGTTTTTACATAGACTTTTGAAGTCTATTTCCCATCAAGTAACCAAAACAAATAGCATTGTAAAATGGATCATAGTTAAGGCGATGTATCATTGGTTTGATATATCATAGAATGCTTTTTCTGGGTAATAAAAAGGTTTCGCTTTCTGATTCATTTTGGGAATGAAGTTGTTAGCATTGTGCCCTTAATGGAAATCAGATGTGCTCTTATCTTATTAGATATCTCAATTCCATACAAAGGCAAAATTTTGAACTAGTCTATATGTACCAATAAAGTATATTTGATCATTAATTAAGCCTCAATTAAGTCAATATATGAAGGAAAACAAAAACAAGCTCAATAAGAAATTCAATTCAGGTCAACAAGCTTATTTTGGCTGGTATTTTATACTGGTCTGAGATAGTATCAGTGTCTCAAAATGTCTGAAATTTTACTTAAAAAATGAAAAACTCAATTTCAGTTAAGTCTACAAGGATATCTAATTTCCCAATTTTTTTTACATGTGATGTGTAGGTCTACGAACAATCAATCTCTGCTGCATGTAATTTAGATTGGCCGCGTGACCGGCTCTTAATTCAGGTTTTAGACGATTCTGACATTAAGTCGGTTCAAATCCTGATTAGAAATGAAGTATCCAGGTGGAAACAAAAGGGAGTAAACATAATATACCGGCACAGATATTTCAGAACTGGTTACAAGGCCGGGAACCTCAGTTCGGCCATGGCATGTGATTATGTTCGAGATTATGAATTCGTTGCTCTTTTCGATGCCGACTTTACGCCAAATCCTGATTTTCTCAAGCAAACAGTACCTCATTTCAAGGTTCTTTTACTGTTTTCACCTTATGCTCTCCTCGTGTAGAAATTTGAATGAGTAATATTATCGGCTAATATGGAACATAATTACATGTTTGCAACTACACATATTTTCTGAGAAAAAATCTTCTTTCCAATTGCAGAACAATCCCCAATTGGGTCTAGTTCAAGCGAGGTGGTCATTTGTAAACAAAGACGAGAACCTCTTGACACGGCTCCAAAACATCAATCTAGCCTTCCATTTCGAGGTCGAGCAACAAGTGAACGGCATTTTCTTGAACTTTTTCGGGTTTAATGGCACCGCTGGCGTTTGGAGAATAAAAGCTCTAGAAGATTCCGGAGGGTGGCTCGAGAGAACCACTGTAGAAGACATGGACATTGCCGTCCGGGCCCACCTCAAAGGCTGGAAATTTATATTTCTCAATGATGTCAAGGTAAGAGAAAACGTTACATTAGCTAGTTGTTGTGACACTAATCATTGATTAATTGTGTTAATTCTTGTCATTTTTACATAAATTTTAGGTGTTATGCGAAGTTCCCGAGTCTTATAAGGCTTACAAGAAGCAGCAACACAGGTGGCACTCCGGTCCTATGCAACTCTTTAGGCTATGCCTTCCGAGTATCATATCCTCTAAGGTCTGTATTCATATCAAATATTCTAAAAATACGATTCAATCATGATGTTTTGTATCTCTAATACATGGTAAAATTACTGCTAATTGGTACAGATATCTGCATGGAAGAAGATAAACCTCATATTCCTTTTCTTCCTCCTTCGAAAACTTGTTCTACCATTTTACTCTTTCACGCTATTTTGCATAATTTTACCTCTGACAATGTTCATACCAGAAGCCGAATTACCAATTTGGGTTATCTGCTACGTACCCGTTTCAATGTCTTTGCTAAACATTCTTCCTTCCCCCAAATCATTCCCTTTCGTAATCCCGTACCTCCTGTTTGAAAACACCATGTCTGTTACAAAATTCAATGCCATGATTTCTGGCTTGTTTCAACTCGGCAGTTCATATGAATGGGTCGTGACCAAGAAAACCGGTCGATCATCTGATACCGACTTATTGGAGACTGGAAAGAAGGCACTGGAGAAGTCCATTTCAGAAAGTGATATAGAGTTGGGAGGTAAGGTGGATGAGGAAGAAGAGAAGTTGAGAAAGAAAATAAATAGGATATATAAAAATGAGCTTGTTCTTGCGTGTCTGCTACTGACGGCTGCGGCCCGCAGCTTGTTATCAGCACAAGGTGTTCATTTCTATTTCTTGCTTTTTCAAGGAGTGTCTTTTCTTGTGGTCGGTTTGGATCTTATAGGAGAACAAGTTGGTTCATAACACATTGTTCTTTATCATTTTCTACATGTAAATTTTTCATTTAATTTATACCTCGTTGATTATTTTTAACATGTTTGTACAAAACTTGGAGAAATGTAAAGATCTCTGTTTACAGTATCTTAATATGAAACTTGGGCCTAATTCATTATCAATGGAATATTCAAGCCCATTACATTTTGATAAATTTTCTTGCCAATAAAACCGGCCCATTTAGGCTACTTAATGGGCCTAGATCATTAATAGGATTTTTCTCATACATCGCTTGCAATATAATAAAGCAGCATATGTTGAAGTCAAAGAAAAAAGGACCCAATTATAATATATTATAATTATAAATGTGAATGATTGATCCTGGAATTAAGGCCTAATTTTAGTGTTCGAAGAAGGAAGAAGAAGCAAGTAGAAGGAACACTCATCAGAGTCTAGAGTCTTTTGACTGATAGGATAGAATGGACTTAAAAACGATGGGGAAATTTCTGATATATCCTTCAAAATTTTGAAATTATTTTATTTTTTCCTCTAAAATTCAAAGTGTCATATTTACCCTTCTAAATTAAAAAAGGCACTACTTTATCCAATTTATTATATTTTTTTATTAAAACTCATTTTAATTTACAAAATACTCATTCTTGATTCTACCATTTATAAAAAATTTATTATAAATTAGCATGTTTAATAGAAATGTTCAGTCTTCTAATTGCTAGTTGTGAAGAAAAATGTTTCATTTTCTTACTTCTGATGCACACAAATGTATACATAGATGTTGTTGTGTGTGTGTCATAAGTAGAGAAATAAAATATTTACATTAAGAAACAGACCAATTAGATTAGAACATTTTTCTTACACTGACCGAATATTTTAGTTTATTAATAAATGGTAGAATGAGAACTTTATAAAATTAAAATAAATTAAAATAGAAAATTCAATAAATTGGGTAAATTGGTGATAGTTTTAGATTTAGATAACTAAATATAATATTATGAATTTTAGAGAAAAAAATACGGTAATTTTGAGATTTTGGAAAGGTATACATGAAAATTCCCCCTAAAATGGTAGGAAGCATTGGCAATTTGTTTCACTTTCATCGGTAGGTTAGTTTGACATCTCACCATGCATTAATGTACCCCATTCAATCTTTCAGTTCCTTTGATCTTTTCTCAGTTCCTCCGGGTCCCAACTTTCCTTCTCGGGAACCGGATTCTCTGCGTCACAAATTGATATCATAAATATGTAGCGAGTCACTGTCAATCCAAAATATGCAATTTCAATTTTGAACGAATTGTTATCTTGATTTTTTTTATTTTTTTTAGTATAGTCTTTCTATTTTGTACGGTGCTCATATTGATACATGGGCAAAAAATTTAACATAATGTTTTGTATTTCATACAGTGCACAAATTACATAATTAAAACAGCGCTGCAAAAAAACAAAATTACTAAATTAAAAATATTTACCCTTAATAGTTTATACATGCAATGCGGCGGAGTTGGGTTGCCTTGTAGGAAAAGATATTATGGGAAAATTATTTGGTAGTGAATTCCAGCCATATCACCTCTGCATATCATTGCAATGGATTTTTGTTGTTTATTGGAGGCCATGTTATATTATCTTCATTTATTTTAATTTTTCTTATCCGATTGATTGCTAGATTTTTCTCTTGATTCATTGATGCATTATGGTTGCAAATGGAAGCTCTTTACTGGCTGTTCTCGGTATGGAGTCGTCAGTTGACAGAGACATTTTCTTTTGCAATTGCAAAATTAATTAGAAATAGAAAGTTGATATTAGTTGGTTCTAGTTAAAAGTTATACAGATTTGCCACAAATTGAAATTTAATAAAAAAAAAAAAAAAGTAAGCGTTGTTTCTGGAAATCTTGGAAGAATAGCATGCACGTTATAGACCACATTATTCTTGTAGAGTTTTTATTTTTATTTTATCATGAACCTGTCTAATTTGGTAGAAAATAAAAAAAAAAAATCAGAAATGATTGTTTTTTTAAATTAGATTTTTTTTTCAAATCGTAGTGGAATTATTATTTGCATAATTTATTTATCACTAATTAAGTTTGAAAACAATTTGAGGTTTAGATAGTAGTTGGTAATACAGCTATAAATTACTTAGTGATATATTAAATGAGGAGGGATCAACTTACGTTATTTTTTTGTTACACCGGATTGCGCCTTATATTTTTAAAGTTTTAACAGTCGATTCAAACTGTTCAACATGAATATATTAAAATGTGTTTTCTGATCAAATTTTAAATATTTTTTAAGATGGGTACAAAAATTCAATGGTCTGAAACAACGATTTTGTAAAATACTTAAAAAATAGTAAACAAATTTAAAAAAAATATAAAATTTGGTCTTCAAGCACATTTTAATATGAAAATCACGTTGAACAGTTTGAATCAACTATTTGGACTTTGAAAACTTTAAAAATATAGAGTGTAATTTGACATCACCAAAAAATGATATAAGTGGATCCCTCCTCATATTAAATATGACTTTTCTTATAATTTGTATAGGTATGAATGTATGATACAGTTATTATATATATTATACTTGTAATGTTAAATCGTCCGTTTATCTTATTTCGGATTGTCAAAAGTATCAAAATAATTTGTTATTAAGTGATTCCTTATGTATAAATTAAATTATGCTTAAAATTAACACAAAATTAGTTCCTACAAATAATATAATTGACAAATAAAAATTCACATTATCTTCCATGATTTTCAAAAATAATACTAGTTTTTAAGATTTATTGCTACTGATAAAAACATCAGTAAGTATGAGTGTATGACGTATGTTCATCCTATAAATAAAATAAAGCTATTTTGGTTCGAGCATCCTCACAGAGTCACATGACTCACATTATTCTAAAGTGCCACCAATAATCAATACATGAGATGACGAGATATATGATATAATATATCAATTCAACAAGTTCTTTTGTCAGTTGAATTAGTAGACCTTTGTGTAACATCAGCAATGATGAGATACTGACATTCCTTAAGCAATACCAACTACTTTGTATTTGTATTAAATTACAGGAAGGCCAATTTAGTAGAAATCAATTTTTTATATTTATTTAATAAAACAAAATAGACAACATTCAACACTGTTCATTGTCATGGAAAGCTTTTTTATTCACTTGTTTGTGAATATTTTATTTATGAGTGGACAGTACAAATTTAGGAATAAATTGTGTGAAGCATAAAGTGATGTGCAATTAAGAAATAGTAAAAAGAAATTATTGAAAAATGCACGAGATTCGGTGAAGACCTATTGGAATTTGAAAGAGGGGCTCTCTTTTTTAGGAGATGCAAATCATTCACAGTAAATGCCTCTTATTGGGCACACTAAAATTTTCCACTACTGGATTTATTGTGGTATATTTATGTGTTGATCTCCGTGTCTCATGCCTGTATAACTAGCACACTGACGAATTAATTATTTGAATTCGATTCGGCGGAGTCAAAAGTTTGTATTTCGGTAATAGTTCAGGTGTAATTCAGGAATGATTCAGAATTATATGGATCGGAAATCTCAGTCTCACATGGGAGCGGAAAGAAAAATTTACAAATAATTCAAATAATTCAGAAAAAATTAGTAAAATTTGCAAATTGTTTTTGAATAAATCAGTCAAAGTTCGGTCAACAAAAAAATTCGATGTAGGGTTTGCCATCACAAGAAAAATGTTTAATTCGCAAATAATTTACAAATTAAACGTGAATCTTGTGACTATGATAACTAGTCACTGTTAGTTAGCATTCACTGAGGCAAGAAAATATCAACTAAAAAAAGGCAAGAGAATGTATGCTCTAGCTAGTCATTGTTGCGCTAAGTTAATAATCAATATGATATAAAAAAAAGTTTGTCGTGATTAGATATATCACGACATGTTGTCACGTGCTACTGTAAATTTTATATATACCGTGTTGTTACTATTTACACATCATCTTTTTTTTTTGGAAAATTAACACGACACACGAATGGTTTTGGTCATGCTATGTAGTCATGAGAGTCACGTGTGATCATGATAGTTAGATATTGATCGAATAGTTAATCTTGAATGAACTAATTTAATTAAAAAAAAATGCGGCCAAATGTGACTACGGCATAGCTAATGTGTCTTGACCGAGTCATGATCATCTCTCCAAATTTAATCACGCCACGACACGAAATTTACATCTATGTCAAGTGTCAACCATAGTGCCCAGGTATGAGATTTATTCGCGTATAATTCGTGTTTAATACGGTTTTCAAAGTTTGCTGCACCGAACCACGTATAAAACGTTGACCGTACGTTTGACCGAATAATTCGCGAATAAAATATGTATAAAACGCGAGTCACAAATTATTCGCTATAAAAACGAAAAAAAAAACAAAAAATGTCTGATTTATATATTCAATTTGGGCCGGCCCGCTAAGTTCAAACAAAAGCTGCTCTGAGGCTCTGAGCCATGTCCCCTCATTTCATGAGTTCCGGATCCCCTCCAACTAGTGTAGCACCCGCACTTTTTTTTTTTTTTGCTTCGTTATTGTACCGAATCATTTCTGAATTATACCCGAATTATATCCCAATCACGAATTTTTGACCTCGCCGAACCGAACCCGAATAATTGATTTGTCACTATGGTGTCAACATGTTAGTCCCTTCCAATATACACATTTGGAAAGAAGCGACGTCAACAGAAGAACATGTAGTTCATATGAAACTTTTTTAACATCTTGCTTCTCTGATTCTCTCCAAAATGAGGATCTAAATAAAGCGTCCTGTCAGATCAGAATCGTTAGCACCTTCTTGGAAACTGTATATTTCATCTGATTAGTGGGACCCAGACCCGATCCAACGGCTACTAATTCAAGAGACCCAAACCCGATCCAACTCGGTAGCCAAGAGGGATTATCTTTATTCGGTGCACATTTGCTTTAAAAGTCGTGCTGAATGCTTTTTAGGCTTTTGCAAAGGTTATGACTTGTGTATGATGCTATGGGAAACTAAATGCTAATTTTGGGTGTATATTTCGGTGCAATTATAGCTGTGGGACCCACATTTTGGAGAATTGAGTTCCATAAATTCCATCATTTGGATATCTTTTTCTCTTTCATGTTTTCACAAAAGTGTATTTTATCAACTATCTTACTGTTCCTTTTTTTATATTTTTTGATAATGTACAAACATGAAAAAGTTTATTCTCTTAAAAGCAATACTTTCAAAAGCTAACTTTAGTTTTGGATTTGTATTAACAGACAAAACATAATGGCCAATCGGAAAACCTTTTTTTTTCTTCTTTTCCAATTGTGCAAACTCCTCCGTACGGAATAATTTTTTTTTATAATGACTTTTCCAATTTTGAAGTAATTTTATAGAAACAAATTTCAAAATAAAATCGTTATTATTCCGAAACTTGAATGCATAACTTCAAAATGAGTATTTTAGATGTGAGTTTTAGATATGTTCCCAGGCCACGTCAACACTTTTAAACCAATGTATATATATATATTTTTAAGAGGGTTCAAATACTTCTTCTTTTTTTGTCTCTATTATGCTTCTATTTTTTTAATTTTGTAATAAGAAAAATTCTAAAATTTATGTATCATAATAAAATTATTAGATATGATTTATGATATTTTCTCTATATGAACATAAACAATTATCAGTTTTTTATTTTGCCTTTGTCCATCATAAGTTATTCACATCACTGCAATTCTGAATGCTCTTTCTAGAACGAAAACAATGGGTAAATGTCATAATCATTTACACGTTAATAGATAAAAATATTATTGATCGCATCGAATAATTTTATTTTAACATATAAAATTTTAAAAAAAAATTATTACAAAATTATAGATAGTAATTAACAAGATGAACATATTAAGTATGTCTTTAATGTTGTTGTATGAAGTGTCTTTTTTGGAAAATCTTGAATTAAATTGAAGAAAAATAATAATAAGATGTAAATACTTAGATTTTTTTATTAATTTCATGTGGCTCATGCTCATCATGCTAGTCACGGTTTTGCAATTAATTCGAGACCCATCCAATTGATAATTTGAAGGCGACAATATTAGCAACGACAGCCTAAATCACATTCTAAATTGACAAGCTTTCTATTGGCAATAATTCATATCACCTAAGATAACATAATATTTTTGTTTAGATCCGGACGGTCTGATCAGAATCTGCACAAAGTTAATCTAGATTCCCATCAGATGGTCCGGATATAAACAATATGACTCCTAGTGGCAATTGGAGATAGCCAGATAGGGGTGTTTATTGGATCCTGTCTAATTGGTTTTAAACGGTTCGTTTTTTTTTTATTAAATAGATCAGATCAGTTTTTACAACAGGTTGAAATATTCGGTTCGATTCGATTTAGCAATTTCAAAAGCAATTAGATTGAACTGGCCAAAATTTTAAAACCAACCCCGTCCAAGCCAAACATTTATAAAAATTCAAAAATTTTGACTTAATGTATATTCGTTGGTTCGATTTAAATCCAGTTAACCGAACTACACAAAAAATTAAATCTATCTTTAAAAAATTCAAAAATTTAACAAAAAAATGTTTCTTTTTATGATTAATATCTTATTTCGGTCCAACCGAATAAACCCAAATTAATTTCGGTTTGTTCGGTTTTGTTTAGTCTGATTTTTAAAAACCAAATAAAACTTTAATTTCTCAATTTTAATTTGATTTAGACCGAACCGAACCAATAAACACCCATAATTAAAGATATCATTTCATCTAGCTTTTTTTTATAAACCATAATTAAAAAAAAAAAGTTCGGATTTCAGCATGATTAGCCGAGTTTTTACAAAAACCATAAAAAACGGTTTGGCAGCCCGTTTTCAGTTTTAACCTCAAAAACGGGCTGCCAAACCGTTCTCTAAAGTAACTTTTTTTTTTTTAGAGTTTGTTTATAAAATAAATCAGATATTTTGTTTAATTTTGTATATTAACAAGAAGATTAATGGAACAATTTGAATATATTTTTTTGGTGTATTTTGACTATTTTATCATTTTATCAAATCAATTGATTGGTTTTTTATATAAAAAAATCAATAAATATATAAAAATCAATGGATTGGTTTTCAAATGTACGTATTATTTTTTAAAATTTTATTTTTCTATATTTTAAAAACAAACAAATTTAATTATTTAATTGTTATTTTTATTTTTATTAAAACTCATTTTAATTTAAAAAGTACTTATTTTTTTTGTAAAAATATAAAATAAGTGTTTTATTTATGAAAAAATATGTTAGTATTTTAATTGGTTGATTTTTTTAAAATAATGATACATTGTTCTACTACATTGAGGATTTAGAAGTTTCTATAACCATAAGTTTTGAAAAAAAAATTAAAATAGAGTCGATTTTTGCCATAAAAGCTGTTAGATTATGGAAAATATGTCCATTAATCATTCAGAGACATTATTTCCTAGAAAAAAGTATCCAGAAATACAAATTTTTAGTATTGTTATTGTAATTCACTTTTACATTTTCTTTTAATTTTCTTCACGAAAATATTTATTGATTTTTTTTATATAAAAAACCAATCAATTGATTTGATAAAATGATAAAATGGTCAAAATACACAAAAAAAATATATTCAAATTGTTCCATCAATCTTATTGTTAATATACAAAATCAAACAAAATATCTGATTTATTTTATAAACAAACTCTAAAAAAAAAAAAAAAGTTACTGTCGAACACGATTTGGCAGTCCGTTTTTGAGGTTAAAACTGAAAACGGGCTGCCAAACTGTTTTTTTATGGTTTTTGTAAAAACTCGGCTAATTATGCTGAAATCCGATTTTTTTTTTAATTATGATTTATAAAAAAAGCTCCATTTCATCCTCTCTCAATCACAGGTCCATATCAAGTGCTATTGAGTTGTAGGTTGTAGCTGCACAATTTAAATATGTTTGGTATAAAATTGAATGATCTCAATCAAATGCTCTGTTCTATTTCCAAAAGACCCTAACTTTTTTAATTATTTGTACAATACGGACTGAATCTTCGTATTGTTCGACAGCAGAGCTGCAATCATGGCATGATATGTGGAAAGACAAAAACTTTGTACCCTGGTTTTACAGTTTCTGATCAAAATCTCTGCAACCAACATCATTTTTTGCTCTTGAAAATGACATTTTACTAACTTGCAGTGAGTCGAGTCACTGAACCGTGCATGATTTCCCGCAATACCTTCTTCATGCAATTATAATAAAAGAGAATATCCTCCACTTATATTTGTGCAATCATTCAATCTCAACAATTATAATAAAAGAGAAAAATCCACCGATTATATCTATTTAAAAAAATATATCATATCTACAAGACAGGTTCATTATGTTTGGAATTGTTAATTATCGGATAGAAGTTACAAATTACTCCGTTAATCTCCGTGCGAAAGCAGATCTTGCAAGCGTAGCAGTATCACTGGTTCTGTAAGGAATCACAAGCCGAACCCGGAAGCTTTGCGTTTTCCATAACCTAAAACCTTCGAGCCTTAACAGAGTGTTTCTTGGTGCTCTCTATCTTTTTTCTCTATTTGTGGCTGCCACTATTCATACATTTTTCTGACTGTTATTTGAAGAGAGATAAGGATAGAGCTTATATAATATTAATGCACATTTTCATGAAGGGTCTGCACCCTTTCATAACGGGTGCTCTTTTAGATTCGGGTTTTCCATAGTGGGTGTACCGATTAATAAATCCAACATCTCCCACTCGCACAAAATGGGATACCCGCTATAAACTAAGAGAACGTAATCTCTTATCTATGTTAAAATTCATACAAGGAAATAGGCCGTGACCAGCATATTTTAATTTGAGAGCATATGTTGTTATCCAACTGTTAGGTATGTGTAACAACATCTAAGTAGAGTAAATATGCAGTACCCCAGATCATCAAGTTACAATTTTTTTTAAGTATTACAGGATCTCTTTTATGTATTGATACAATCATACTTATATATATTCACAATTATATTACATAAACATAATTGGTGCACCGGTGAATATAACTTAATGTAACACTAAAATGATCTTTTTCTTTTATCTAGAATTTCTTCATTCCAAATCAATTGTTATCCAGATATGTTACATTATATCGCATCATACATGATCATTAGCAACATTCCAAAATAACTAATTGAAAAGAAACTTCAAGTATTTAGTAAAATATCAAAGAGTACTCTGAGATCCTTTTAATCTCGTGGGTCTCACACAACAAAGAAGAAGAGATCATATCTTCTGTTACCCTGTTGGTCAATTGCACATATGGTATGAAACATATGTTACGGTATTATTCTCCATTTCTTATGGAGCGTATGTCTAATTTTATCCAATACCGTACAAGTGATAGTTCAGATATACATAATATCTAACTTGAGTCCACAACTCTACTTATCATATAAATCTAATAACAGGACTCCCACTTGGCACAAAATAGTTAAGGCAAATAGTTGATATTTCACCTTCGGTCATAATAGTATATTCATATGACCTCATCTTGATTCTCTATCAAGGCGATATATATATTTTAAGCATTTGCTCTCACATTTTGTATCATATTTAGCTTAAAATCAATCTCATTTTTATGTTCTACTAATACATAGAAGCGATTGCCTGTGTGAGAAGGCCAATCAACTGTCTGACATACCTTTCATTCTATATCTCATGTATTATGCTAAATATATTGGTATTAAATAATTTGTAACAATTATCACATAAATAAATAAGAAAATAGCATTCATTGCATTTATCCCACAAAAAACAAATATACATAATATATTATTCAATCAAAAATATAATTACAATCTACGTAACCCTAGATACTTAACATGGCCAATAAATACATCTCTAGGTATTGCCTTTGTAAAAGGATCTGCCACCATTTTGTGTGTAGATATGTATTGCATGCAAACTTGCTTTCTCGCCACCATGTCTCTAACGAAGTTATACTTAGTATCAATGTGTTTGGTCTTTGAGTGATACTTGGGATCTTTTGTATAAGCGATTGCTGCTTGGCTATCGTTGTATACCAACACTGAGTTAGTTTCATTCTCACCGAAACCTAAGTGATTCAAAAATCTTTTAAGCCAAACTGCTTCTTGTACTGCTGCTGAAAAACGCTACAAATTCGGCTTCCATTGAGGATAAGGATATGCAACTCTGTTTCTTACTACTCCAAGAGATAGCTTCATTACTAAGTAAGAAAACATAGCCTGAGGTAGATTTTCTTTCATCTAAATCTCCTCCCTAATTAGCATCTGCGTAACCCATGAGTTGCAGATTTTCTCCTTGAAAACACAATGAATAATTTGCAGTACCTTTCAGATACCTAAGTATTCTTTTTACTGCTTTCCAATGGGATTGTCCTGAATTAGCTTGATATCTACTCACCATCCCAACAGCGAAACTGATATCCAGCCTGGTACACATCATAGCATACATGAGGCTGCCAGCAGCACTTACTTGAGTAAGGAACTTTTTCCATTTGTGTTTTTTCATCTGGAGTCTTCGGACACATTCTTAAACTAAGACTTAACCTTCGCCTTTTGCTATAGGAGTATTAATAGGTTTACAGTCTTGCATATGAAAAATTTCAAGTACTTTCTTGATGTAATGCTCTTGTGATAGAGTTAACATCTTCTTGGAACGATCTCTTTCAATCTTCACTCCAAGAATGTATGCTGCTTCACCCATATCATTCATATCAAAATTTGAGGATAACCATTCTTTAATGATTTGCACATACTCTTTATTGTTACTAGCTAACAGTATGTCATCCACATAAAGCGATAGAATCACAAATTTTTCTTTAGATCTCTTGACATACACACAGTGGTCTTCATCAATTATTTCGAAATCAAATGATATGATTGCTTGATGAAACCGAATGTACCATTGTCTGGAAGATTGTTTGAGACCATAAATAGATCTCAACAATTTGCACACTTTATGCTCTTGACCTTCGGCAACAAAACCGACAGGTTGTTCCATATATATCTCATCTTCCAGATTGCCATTTAGAAACGCAGTTTTAACATCCATTTGATGCAATTCCAAATCTAAACTGGCAATGATAGCTAGTATCAATTGTATAAAAGTAAATCTGACAACAGGAGAGAAAGTTTCTTCATAGTCTATCCCTTCTTGCTGTGTATACCTTTTAGCAACAAGACGTGCCTTATATCTTTCAATTGAGCCGTCAGCTAGACGCTTAATCTTGAGAACCCATTTGTTCCCAATTGCCTTGCGTCCTTCAGGGAGATCAACTAATTCCCAAACATTATTTGATCTCATTGACTCCATTTCTTCTTCCATTGCTTTCATCCATTTCTCTTTAGCAGGGCAAGTGAGAGCCTCTCGAATATTTCTTGGCTCTTCTTTATCTTGCATGACAATCATGTAAGATTCATTTTCGATTGGAAAATGACGTTTAGGAATTCTAACACGATTGCTATGCCTAATTTGTGATTGTGCTGAACTTGGCTCAGCATCATCTACTGACTTGCTCCCACTTGGATGAGATACTGTTGGAGGTTCAGGAATATATACCAAACGATTTGCAACAATCAAATCATCTTGCTCTTCTACTTCATATAGAGAAAATTCCTGACCTATCTCACCCTTTCTTGGAAATTCATTTTCTAAAAACATGACATCTCGGGACTCAAATTCTGTTACACTCCCAGTCGATTGTCCACCAATAAACACATAACCTTTAGAATGTTCAGAGTATCGTATAAATATACTCTTTTTACCTCGTGGACCCAATTTACCATGTTGATGAGACGAATCATGAACAAAGGCAGCACATCCCCAAGGTTTCAGATTACTAAGATCTGGTTCTCTGTTATTCCAAAGTTCGTAAGGAGTTGAAGAAATAGATTTAGAGAGTACTCGATTTAGAATATATGCAGCAGTTAATAATGTATCACCCCAAAAATTGATTGGTAGATTTGCTTGAGCCATCATTGACCTAACCATTTCCAAAAGAGTCCGATTTCTCGTTTCAGCCACTCCATTTTGTTGTGGAGTATATGGCATGGTTAGTTGCCTTAGTATTCCTTTTTCTTCGCACATTTGTTTGAACTCATCAGACAAATATTCGCGACCACGATCTGTTCTTAAGGCCTTAATCTTTTTGTCTAATTGATTCTCACATAAAGTTATAAATTTCTTGAAACATGCAAGAGCGTCAGATTTATGAGAGATCAAATAGATATGACTGTATCGCATATAATCGTCAATGAAAGTGATAAAGTATCTACCCCCATGTCGTGCCCTCACATTCATTGGTCCACAAATGTCTGAATGAATTAACTGCAACGGAAATTCAGATCTGGTTCCTGTTCCAAATGGTTTTCTTGCCAATTTTCCTTTTAAACAATTTTCACAAGTTGGTAGACTAACCCTTTCAATTTGGCCTGACATGCCTTCCTTGGCTAATCTATCCATCCGTTGCTGTCCAATATGGCCTAATCTCATATGCCATACATTCACATCAATATTTTCATCAGCATATGATGTAATTAAAGAAAAATGGGTATTAGAAGAAGTCATTATATTAATAACATCTAGAATAATAAAACCATTCGATACATATCCATAACCATAACACACATCATCCGGATACAACTTAATATTAGTGCCACACATGTTCAAAGTGAATCCAAATCTAAGAAGAACTACTACAGATACAAGATTTCGTCGAATGTCAGGTGCAAAGAGAACATCATGTAAGAGGAGGGTTCGACCACCATGCATATCCAACTTGCATGTGCCTATACCCTTGACTGGTACACGAGAGTTGTTTCCTACATAAAGCCATTTTGAACCTTGCGGAATTCGACGAAAATTCACAAACAAGTCACGATCTTTGGCTACATGGTCTGTTGCCCCTAAGTCTACAGTCCACAAAGGATGAGAATCAGCAATAAAAACAGAACTGGAAACATATGAAAAATATGAAAGTTTTTCTGTAATTTGTACCTTGCGGGGCTCTTTGCATTCATGAGCATAGTGACCCTTCTTGCCACAATTGAAACACTTGATCTTGGCCTTATTATGCTTCTTAGAACTGGTCTGAGAAGCCTTTCCCTTGCTACGATCCTGCTCCTTATGTTTTTTCTCTTGTTTATCCTTTTGACCATAATTTGACTTACGCTTCTGGCCTTGCTCTCCATGAGAGCTTGCACCAGCCAAATGCACAGCAGATTCAGTTTCTTGAGGCTTTGATGCCTCAATACGATCTTCCTCAAGTTCCAGATGCCTTGCTGCATCGTTGAGAGTTATAATACTTTCATTGTGGGTCAGATTCACCTTCATGTGTTCCCATGTATGAGGAAGTAAACGAATCACTGCTTGATGTTGTTGCTCATTAGTCAAAACATGTCTAGCATCCTTCAATTCACTAATCATATTTGACATCTCCCTGAGATGTTGCCGCATGCTATGATTAGGACGCTTCTTGTAAGCGTTAAACTTGATGGTGAGTTGTCTCAGTTTTGTAATCGAAGTTCCACCGAACTTTTGCTTCAAAGCAAGCCACATCTCTTTCGCAATATCATATTGCCTAAACTCACGCATTACACCATTTTCCATACTGCTCAGTAATGTAATGCGAGCAATGGAGTTCTTCTTTTTCCAGGAATCATATGCAGCTTTGTCACTAGTATGCTTCTCAGTTGTACCTTTTTCTGGTTCGGTTAGAATATGATCCAGAACCGTAAGAACCTTTTGTTCTTCCAGAACATACTGAATTTTCATGGCCCAAATTTCATAATTATCGTCATTCAGTTTTTCACCCTTGTTGAGTTCTGCCACAATATTCTTAGATGCATATGTCATTTCACTAAGAAATTACAATTAAACTAAGTTAGAACATATCACACTTCTGGTGGTTTAATACAAATTATTTAATACTCAGCACAACACTTTTAGTTTTACATTAACTGTGAAACAATTTAATAATAATAATATATATAGATTAAAATCAAAAGATCACTAAGTTTCACAATCATCTTTTAATCTATAAATTTTATTACCATTCATTATTTCACTGTGTAAAACTCCCACTAAAATTATACAAATAATAATATATATTATTTTAACAAAAAAATTTAAAACAGATAAAAAAACTCTGTACAATAATAGATCATTAATATCATTAATAATCTATAAAACTGTAAAAAAAAAAAAAATCAATTTTTTTTTTTATGTATAGCGTACAAAAAAATCCATTCAAACAGCAGTCATTAATAACATCATAAAAACAAATTTATCATTAAGAATTAAAAAAAAAAATTAGATTGAAAGTTATGAGACCACTGTTTTTATTGTATGTGTATAAATAGATTCAATATAGGAACAAGAAAATTATTGTAGTATAGTGGTTAGGATGTTGGGTTCTCACCTAGGAAGTAAATCTAAAGATGCATTGTTTTGCTTTGCATCTCCCATTTCCACTTTACCGGATCACTGTTTTGCAATGCATCTCCAAAAGATACATTTAAAAAATCTCCAAAACAATGAAAACATATAAAATTCGTTTTTATATTGATCAAATTTACAAAAAAAAATGTAAATTAAATCTGAAAAATTAACCATGATACAGAAAAAATAATTTTATAATTTCAAATTATGCATTTTTTCTGAAACATGAAATTAATTTTGGAACAATTCGTGTCATTTATTAAAACCAGAATACATGCTATAAAAGCTCTGATACCAATGTTAATTAACGGATAGAACTTACAAATTACTCCATTAATCTTCGTGCGGAAGCAGATCTTGCGAGCGTAGCAGTATCACTGGTTCTGCAAGGAATCACAAACCGAAGCCAGAAGCCTTGCGTTTTCCACAGCCTAAAACCTTTAAGCCTTAACAGAGTGTTTCTTGGTGCTCTCTATCTTTTTTCTCTAATTGTGGCTGTCACTATTCATACGTTTTTTCTGACTGTTATTTGAAGAGAGATAAGGATAGGGCTTATATAATATTAATGCACCTTTTCATGAAGGGTCTGCACCCTTTCATAACGGGTGCTCTTTTGGATTCAAGTTTTCCATTATGGGTGTACCAATTAATAAATCCAACAGGAATGTTAAATTTGATCTTTATTATTTTTTCTATATATGTATCTTAATTTTAACTTTGTTTTGACTAGTTTCAAAAACTAGTAAAAATATATCGATATGAATAAATTACGAACGTTCAACTTATCGATTCATATAAATATTAAAATAAAAAAATGATAAACTTTTATGTGAATTTAGAGAAAATATTATAGATCATATTTGATAGTTTTATTTTGATATATAAATTTAAACTTTGTATTATTAAATAATAATGATAAATTATAAAAAAAAAAATGAAGGCATTTGAAGTTTTGAACTCTAGCATGTATTTTTTCATCTTAACCAATGTTGTAGAAAACCAGCCGTTTAAATCGATTAATCGGTTGATTTTTTTTATTAGCAACAATCAAATCGATACATATTTTCTTGACTAATCGGTCAATTATTTCTAATTATAATTTATTATTTTCAATTAATCTTTTGACAATATTTTATTTTTCAACAAACACATACCGTTTATAACATAATCAAAATCTGCTCATTTTCTTAGGAAAACGAGCACCCTCCTTTTGATGCTTCTTTTCTTCCATATGGATCTTTCAAAATCGATCGTACAGTTTCAATTAAATCTAAATTATTTTAATATATTAAATTGATTTAAAAATAAAAAGTAACTGAGTTTGATTTTTGAGCGATAAAAAGAAGAAGCTAATTTGAAGTCTTTATAACAATGATCTTTAAGTGGCGAATAGAAATTTATCTATGTTTTTTCTTTCGTTTTGTTTTTTTGTTTTAGTTTTCGAGAAAACTACTGTGACCTCGCATTGGCACATTTTTTTACGTATTCTCGAAGGAATAATTGTTCCCTGGTGACAAGTTGACGACCACAGAAACAAAATAGCAAAGAAAGAATAACGAATCAATTCCTTCTGGCCCCTTACAAGTATTAAATATTCACCAAAATAGCGTATCTCTTCAAAACCCATACAACTATTTCATATTCGTTTTACGGTCGCAAAATTCCAAATTCACCCACTCCATTCTGATTTCAAATACAGAGAGAGAACAGAGAGAATCCCTCTCTGTCTCAGGCTCTCAGCTGCTGTGCGAACCAGAACCTGTAACCTGTATCACAGCTACAGTGAAAAGGCAGGAGCTTTACAATATCTTCTTGGCTTTGGTGCATGAAAAGAGAAACCAGAGAGAAGAAGAGAAAAGACAAGTTGAAAAGATTACAATCTTTCACTAAACCCCCTCTCATTTTCTTCTCTTGAATCAAGAAGAGAGATGCCATTCTTTTCTTCATGGTGAAGCCACCTTTTGGGAAATTGGAAAGAAAGAGCGAGATAAAAGAGGTACCAAAGAAAAAGCTGAAAGGAGACTAAAAGCTGATTCCTTTAACAGAGCGACGAGAGAGAGAGAGAGAGAGAGAGAGAGAGAGAGGTCCTGTTAGTGGTGAACTGAGCAGTTACCTTTTCATAGCGCCTTCGTCTCTTAAAAGTTACCATCTTTTACTTTTGATAGGGGTTTCTTGTTTTGTTTCAAATTTGGGTTTTTTGGTGAAAAAAAGGTTGTGCTTTTTGAAGCAAAAATCGTTTCTGGGTTTTGAGAGAAAAGGTGAAGTGAAGTAAAAAATGGCGGGAGGATCTGCGCCGCCACCAAAGCAAGACGAGTTGCAACCACATCCAGTGAAGGATCAGTTGCCTAATGTCTCCTATTGCATCACTAGCCCTCCTCCTTGGCGTAAGTTTGCACCTCTGTTTTTGTTCATTATACTCTGTTCTTGCTCCTGTTCAGTTATTATTAACGTATCTACCAAACTATCAATCACTTGGGTCACTTTTGTGAAGTTCTCTTATGTTTTGTCATGTACAGTTTTTAGTGATGATTATTGTACAGTTCAAAAAACCATGTAGTACTATGCAAACACAGAAGATTTTGTTTCCCCCCCTTTTTTTTTAAGGAAATTTGGTTAATCACACTTATCTACTTTTTGCTAAGCTCTGATATGTCACCATCAAATGGATCCATTACAGTTCAAATCTTTTGCAATTATAAATTTATATAAGGATATTTTATATTGGCTTCATGCAATTTTAGCTGAATATGTTAATTTGTTTAAATTGTTTTTTTTTTCTGTAGCCGAGGCAATTCTTCTTGGTTTCCAGCATTTTATTGTAATGCTCGGCACCACCGTAATAATTCCCACAGCTCTTGTACCTCAAATGGGAGGAGACAATGTAATTCTCCAATTTCATACTTTTTATATACATATATATTCTCCTCCATGGTATCGATTTATTAGCAAAATGTTTACTTGCCTATTGAATTTAGGAGGACAAAGCGAAAGTTGTTCAAACGATTTTGTTCGTATCTGGCATAAACACTCTGTGCCAAACCTTCTTCGGGACCCGCTTACCAGTCGTCATTGGTAGTTCATATACATTTGTGGCCCCCACCATCTCCATTATATTGGCCGGTCGTTACAACAACGAAGCGGATCCTCATGAGGTAATTGGCAATTTTTATTTTTATGAAATTTATATGCATTAAGAGTTTGTTATGGTACAAGTTTTTGAAATTTATATTCTGGTTTTTGTGTAGAAATTCTTACGGATTATGCGAGGTACTCAAGGTGCCCAACTTGTTGCCTCTACACTACAAATTGTTCTCGGTTTCAGTGGTCTCTGGCGTAATGTGCTCAGGTCGATACGATGCACATTTCATCATGTTCTTTTTTGTAGATGTTAAAATTTATGGACTAAAACTGAACATTTCTGTTTCAAATATAACTTTAGTCCTTTTTTTTAATCTTAAATTCAGATATTTAAGCCCGCTATCAGCAGTTCCTCTGGTTGCGCTAGCTGGATTCGGCCTCTATGAACTAGGCTTCCCAGGGGTAAATCTGTCTTACTGTCTTCATCTAAAATTCAGTTCATTTTTTATTTATGAGAATCCATCGTGTAATTCTTGATGTACAATTGAACAACAATGCAGGTTGCTAAGTGCGTCGAAATTGGACTTCCCGAGATTATTCTTTTACTAATATTTTGTCAGGTATATTTTCAATTTCTTTTATTGATCCAAACAATTATATTTTTGATGTGTTATATATAACTTGATTATTATGTAGCAATAATCCCCTCTCCTCCTTGTCAGTATGTACCGCATGTCATAAACCCCGACAAACCCATCTTTGACCGGTTTGCGGTGATATTCACTGTCTCGATTGTGTGGCTTTACGCGTACCTTCTCACTGTTGGTGGGGCCTACAAGCATGCAAGGCCAAAGACTCAGTTACACTGCCGCACTGACAGCTCAGGCCTAGTTGGTGGTGCTCCATGGTACAAGCTTGCACAATGCTTTGTTTGGTTTATACATTCTTAGTTAGACTTGGTTTAGGGTTTAAATGGGAATAGTTCATGTCGTGAAATCACAGGATAAGGATTCCTTACCCGTTTCAATGGGGTGCTCCAACATTTGATGCCGGTGAAGCCTTTGCGATGATGGCCGCTTCCTTCGTTGTTCTTGTCGAGGTCTCTATTTTTTGTATGATTTTCTAATTGTTTTCATTTTAGGACATGATCCACTTCTTTATTCTGGTTTCATTATTTCCTTTTTTGTTGTTTTCAATAGTCTACTGGTACATACATTGCCGCTTCAAGGTGCTCAAGTGCTACTATGATACCAGCATCAGTTCTTAGCCGTGGCATTGGTTGGCAAGTACGATTACATTATCTTTATATAATTTTTACTTAATTTCTAGTTATTCTATGCTGTTCTTGATTCTTTGTACTTGTACTTTTACATCGCATATAGGGAATTGCTCTGCTCTTTGATGGGTTTTGGGGAACCTTAGTTGGATCCACGGTTTCAGTGTAAGCTACTGTTTTTTTTTAAAACCATGCATGATATTTCAAACGTTCGATTGAAGAAATCAATTTTAGACCCTTCACTTTTTTTTGAATTAATACATGTTTTGTACAGTGAAAATGCCGGATTATTGGCATTGACACGTGTCGGAAGTAGACGTGTTGTGCAAATCTCTGCAGGGTTCATGATATTCTTCTCTGTTCTCGGTATGTAATACCTCCCGAATTCAAACTATATTATTTTACACGAATGTATACTGAGTTGTTATTCCGAATGAAATGTTTTATTAGCAGTAGTGACTAGTGTTTACTTATCTTTTTCATGTCCGTAAAAAATAGGGAAATTTGGAGCAGTCTTTGCATCAATTCCCCTACCGATATTTGCGGCTCTTTATTGCCTCTTCTTTGCATATGTTGGTACGTTGCCATGTAAATCAAGTAAAATAATTTATCAAAGATTGAATTTTTATTGCATGAATGCTTTACTGTTAATAACATGTATTTTCACTAAACAGGTTCTGTGGGGCTCACTTTTCTCCAGTTTTGCAACTTGAACAGTTTCCGAACAAAGTTCATTCTCGGTTTCTCTATTTTTATGGGATTATCAGTACCACAATATTTTAACGAGTATACTTCTGTTGCCGGATACGGACCCGTTCATACCGGTGCTAGATGGGTACCTATTAAAACTTTAATCATACACATTTGTGCACTCTATTAGGTTTTAATTTGGCGCTGATTTCTCTTTGTTTGATTCTTTTTGACAGTTCAATGATATTATCAATGTACCGTTCTCATCGAAACCGTTTGTGGCGGGGTTGGTTGCATATTTTCTGGATATAACCCTTGACAAAGGCGATAATACTACAAGGAAAGATAGGGGATACCACTGGTGGGATAAATTTAGATCTTTCAGGACCGATCCGAGAAGTGAAGAGTTCTACTCGCTACCGTTTAATCTCAATAGATTCTTTCCATCTGTTTAAAATTGAAGTCATATGTAATATTTTGTGAGTTTAAATTTTGGTTACTGGGGGGAAATTATATCTTGGGAGTACTGATGAAATCACTGAGATTTGATATTCCAACTTAGCTGGAAAATGCTTTTGTACATGTGTTAGTAGATACAATGCTCTAATCAAATTACTACTTTGTTGAAAGAGATCATCAGAGACTTTTTGCTTTAATATTTTATACTATCTGTGGATGCAAAAATATACAGCCCCATTATTGCAATCAATCCAGGAACCTGGAATGTACTGTTGAGTGGAATTGTTGAAATTGGAAAAAATGGAATTTGAGTTGAACAGTTGCAATCAAGTTCTTGCTTGTTACAAGTAGAACTAGAGTGTTCCTAAGTTCACCAAGTTTTTTTTTGAACTCAACTTTAAAATCTATCGGAATGACTTCAAACGATAAATTCAAACTGCTGAAATTATGTATGAGTGATGGGTCTACATGTAAAAGTTTTAATTTGTTTCATATTATGGAGCATTAACAGTACAATTTTGTTAATTGTTTATCAAGCACTAAATATATCTTATAACACTCCAAACTTCTGCCCAAACAAATCGTTTAATGGATAATCAATAATGCCATTCCTTTTGCTTCACTGGTTTTGAAATCCGAGACCAATGAACAGTAATTCTGAAATTCCTGCAATTCAAATTCAGCCATCGATTTTTTTCGATAACGTATCTCGAAACAGCTGGTTTTCCCTTGCACATATTTCGAAACAGTTTGACGGCTGGATTCGGATTACAAAAATTTCAAAATTAAGGAATACTGTTCATTGGTGTCGGATTTCAGCAGATTTTGATCCACTTACCAGAAGTTCAGAACTGGATTTTTATGGCAAATTAATTAGCTATCCAAGTGTCAAATAGAACCCGAGTACCCAACTCAGGTTCGTTTAACTCCTGTCCCTCCTTAATTCTCTCAAATTATAACCCGCCATTTGCTAACAAAACCCTGGGCTGCTTAAGTTAGGCCATCTAATCAAGCCTTTTCAAATCATAGAAACCCTTCTTCAATTTCTCCTTCAATGCTGTCCACCAACTGTTCGTCGAAATGTCACATAGAGGCCCTGTCCTATGGACTTCGCGAGGGCATTCGACACAGTCAGCTGGTGCTTCCTTGTCAACCTCCTAATAGAAAGAGGCTTCCCATGGAAACCCTTAAAGGTGAAACTCTTCCTTTGGATAGCCTTGCAGAATAAAAATACTCACAACAAACATTAACTGCTAGAGGGTGCAACATTACACCGGGCTGCAATCTCTGTGGAGATAACATGATAGAGTCAAGGGACCACATCATGTACCGCTGTAGCTACCTATTCAGCATTCCAGTCAATACTGGTAACCATGAAACAATGCTGACCCTATGGTAGAACCACAGCATTAGACTGACATCGCAGCCACGACAACTTTGGAATATCTCCTGGGCAGCTAGATGTTGGGCCCTGCGGCACAAGCGAAATAGAAGGCCCTTTTCCCAGGGGAGAAAACGTGCAACAGCACTGAATCAGCTGCACTGGCACAGAGATTCAGAGTTGGTACCAGAACATCTATGGATTCGGGTTAATATATGTTGAATCGCAGAGACAAGTATTGGTTAAATATTAGTTGGGTTTAGACTGCCATGTGATTCACAAGTGTACAGTGTGATTAACTAGGCTGTAAATACATTTTTTGATGAAAATGGGAAATTACAGTATGGATTCCTTGATTTTTCAGGGGTGTAATGGAAATTTTCTGTTGTGAGAAATGATGATCTCAATACTACACTTTTCAAGGAAAAAGAAAAAAAAACATAATGTATCCCGGTGAAGATATAATTCAGTCATCAAATACTCAGCATCAGTTTCTGGACAGACAAACTGCATAAGCAAGGTACAGTTTTATCTGTTGCAAATCTCAACTTCTTTGTTTTCTTCGGGAACAAAATAAACTTTTCTTCAATTTTACAATTTATCTCTATTTATGCGTAGAAAGTACATATGCATTTGACTAAAATTTCAACTCATTTACTAGACATATTAGAAATTCCATTATTACAACGAGTACATTAATTTTACAGGGGGTAAATGGAAACACAAATTTGACTAATTTATATACGGTGAAGTTCAGATCAAGATTACATTATTGAATCAAAATGATGAAACAGCTACACTTTTCTCCCATCACAACACATTCTCTATGAAAAGGGTACACACAACTAAATGTGTCAATGGATATATTTACCAACAAATTTACCAGAGTCCTAAAGAAGGCTCATTATTAGGGGAACCACAGCTGTAAACACAAAAGGCAAATACAAAGCTTCGCAATACATTATAAAGGAGATAGCATATCGGAACCATGGTGCAGGTAGATTATGCCTAAGTGTAACCTCCGGTAGTTTATTTCGAAACAGTTGCTTCAAGCCTTGCCTTAGACATATTACCCGAGTAGTGAATCCATAATCTCGACCAAAATCATCATATTGAAATGAGACAGCACCAACAACAATAAGAATTCCTAGCAACTTGTTGACGGGAGATAGGACCACCAAAATTGCAAATGCAAATGATAAAACAGTGCACATGGATGCCAGAATAATACACCATAGAGCTACGGACACGAACTTCTTCTTCAGATGTGGCTTGGATAAAGTTACTCCGCGGAATAGGAGTGTCATTGTGCTATGAAAGGCCAACATAAAGGCCATGGAATTTGAGACAAGAAATGCACTAAAAGCATATTTGTGTGCTAGAGTAGGTGACCCAGATTTGAAGTGATCGTCAGCTCAATAACCTCCTGGCAAGGCAAATGCAGCAGCGAATGTTGCAGTAGCAATGAGTACAGAGCCTAAACCAATGGTTTGGATTGCTTTTGTGAGTTTTTTATCCTCCTTTTCTTCATCTTCTTTTATAATATTATTGTCAGTGAACTGGTCCCACCGGCGCCATAATAAGCTCTTAACATTTCTGCTGACCTCTCTATCCAGAAGTTCACTTTCTGAAATTAATTAATAATGTAAATGAAATGTAAGACATAATTTGGGCATCAAAACTCAGAGACTTTGTTTTCAAAGAGGAATGTAAAAGGTGTTGAAAGAAACTAATAATCATAAACAAAAGGACTTACAAATATTGCTGGAATAATCACTTTCCAGTAATTTAATTATGGACAGGAAAATTAATTAGGAGCATTTATAGTAATTAGATGTACATTATTCACCTGGAAAGTTGGAGAAATTGCATTGTCATTGAAAGTAGCAATTGCCGAGCGATCCCGGAGAGTTAAGCCCTTCTTGTTGAATATATTTATGGACACTTCCTTGTCTTGCATTAGCAGTTTAACAACGTGTTCATTCCTGAAATCAATTGCTAAATGGAGTGCAGTATTTCCATCATTGTCTCTAGCATTCTTCATGCTCTTATGCTTTGAAATTGTGCGACAAATAAACCCAACTACAGGACGCTGCCCCTCTTGGGCAGCGACATGAAGAAAATTTCTTCCTTTAGCATCTAGAAGCTCGTCAGAATCAGGGCAATGATCCATGATTGCACTAGTTACCTCAACATGGCCCATTTTTGCAGCAATGTGCACGGAATAAGATCCGCAGGAGTTGTAGATGCATGCAAGTGAATGATCATGGTTCAGTAAAACTTGGGTGATTTTATCGCAACCGTATGAAGCAGCAAAGTGAAGGGGAGTACTCCCACTGTTATCTGGCATTTTTGCCAGTAACGGATTCCATGTTAATAGATTGTCAGTCATTTCTAGAGGTAAAAAAATTAAAAGGATTAGTGTATTATTATATATTCAGTTATTCACCTATGTTTATGGTAATCATATCTAAGCTTGGTTCCATATTCTGGTCATTCTGATATATTTCATTACATAAATAATTTAATACATTTCAAGTGCAGCATTATTTTTGGGTTCCATCAGATATGGTTTTCGACATATGCGATAGGACTGTACATACACCCCTGGCCCCTCCTTCCTTGAGGGACCCAAAAATGCATGTATAATCTAACTTCTAAGGGTACGTTTGGATGAACTCTAGAATAGCTAGAATAGCTACTGTTTAAGAACAGTGCTATTCAAAACAGTGAAAAAGTTGTTTGGATTGCATATTTGGAATAGAATTTGGAGGGAATAACTATTTTTTAATAATTTATGTGTAAGATTAAATATAATACAATATAATATTAATTCAAATATTAAATGTAATATAATATTATTTTAAATATTAGATTAGTATTAAATAAAATATTTTATTAAATATAATATAATATTAGTTTAAATATTAAATGTAATATAATATTAGTTTAAATATTAAATGTAATATAATATTATTTTAAAAATTAGATTAGTATTAAATAAAATATTATATTAAATGTAATATAATATTATTTTAAATATTAGATTAATATTAAATAAAATATTATATTAAATATAATATAATATTAGTTTAAATATTAAATGTAATATAATATTATTTTAAAATTAGATTAGCATTAAATAAAATATTGATTAAATATAATATAATATAATATTATTTTAAATATTAAATGTAATATAATATTTGTTTAAATATTAAATGTAATATAATATTATTTTAAATATTAGATTAAATGTAATATAATATTAGTTTAAATATTAAATATAATATTAATTTAAATTTTAAATATAATATAATATTATTTTAAATATAATATAATATAATATTAATTTAATTATTAAATGTAATATAATATTATTTTAAATATTATATTAGTATTAAATAAAATATTGGATTAAATATAATATAATATAATATTAATTTAAATATTAAATATAATATAATATAATATTATTTTAAATATTATATTAGTATTAAATAAAATATTAGATTAAATATAATACAATATAATATTAATTTAATATAATATTAGTTTAAATATTATATTAGTATTAATATTGAAACCAACAAATGCTATTTCATATTTTGTAAGAATAGAGAATAGCAGTTATTCTCGCTATTCTGAATAGCAAAAATGTCATTTGGATGCACATTGCTATTCTGAATAGAAGCTATTCTTGAATAGCTTGCTATTCTAGCTATTTTTACACCATTCAAACATACCCTAAAGGAACTTCTATATTTCTTTTATCCATATGTTTGTCAGATAAATTTGTCTCTCTTAAACATGTGATTGAGATGAACTTCACAAAAAAAATTAATTTGTTAATTTACCTCTGCTCCTCAAAACTGCAGCATGAAGTGCGGTTTGCCCATCAGGTCCAGCATAACAAGCTTTAGAGACTTCTATGCCATCTAAACCTTGTATCATTTCACGCACCACATCGAGATAACCCGATGTGGCTGCCAAGTAACATGGCGATATACCTTCATGGTCTATTACGCTTGTCAACTCTGGATCAACAGTTATTAATAAAGACGCCACAGCTGCATGGTTGTGCCGGGCTGCTTCGTGTAAAGCAGTCTCTCCATCCTTGTTCCGAGCCCTCAGTACTTCCTTCATTGTGTCTTCAGCCATTTTGGATACGGATTCGATAAATAATGCAACCATTTCCCGGTTTCCATTCTTTGCAGCACAGTGCAAAGGGGTTTCAAGCACCTTGTTACGAGCCGCCAAAAGAGATTTCTCCCTACTCAAGATTTTTTTTGCAAGATCCAAGAAGTTGGAACATGCTGCTAGGTGTAGAAGTGAGTTACCAGTATATGTTACTCCTAAAAGAAAGTCTGGCTCATCTCTTGGATTGCACTGTTTATCTGTATTCATGGTAACCTCAGTTTTGTCATCTTCAAGCCTCAAAAAGCGTGCAAAATGAGATTCGTCACCTTGTCGTGCTGCAATTAGGAGCTTGTTATCCATGAATATCCTTTGATGGCTCTCTGTCATATTTGGTTAAATTTTATGGGAAAAATGTTGCAAGATATAAAATGGAAACATAACAAAGTTGATAGTAGTTCTTGTAAGAATTCTATTCATCTATGTCATGGTTGTGTTTATGGAGTGAGGATCCTCTAAGGCAACTCAAAAAGTATAAATCTTGGATTAATTGATTTGTACTCAAAGAACAACTTATAGTAATAAGATCTTGGAATGTTTTGGTGCAGCTTTTGTTACTTTCTTTATGTATTTTACAAAATTTCTAAACAAACCATTATATAGTCTTGTAACTTCTAAACGAAAGGTTCTTAGCTCAAAACCAAAGAAATGAAATCTTTCTTATATATTAACTAGCTAGCAAAAAACCTCGCATATCTTCGGAAAAAATAATAATTGAGATAGCTTGTATGTGTTATTGGTGATATAACAGTAGAGGGGTTTTATATTCAACTAAAGGGGTTTTATATTTCTTCATCAAGGAACGTAACACCCGTTTTTGCAGGGTAACTAAAAGCACCCTTGAATTTGAGGCCTATTTTAAGCAACACCAAAATAATTACAGATTATAAGCCCATTAGTTTGAGGCCATTATATAGTTTCGCTAAGTTTTTGGTGGGCTATTGGGCTGACAAAATATATTACCGTAGAGAACTATAGGAAGTGAAGGAAAAATATAACATGATTAATATAACTAGTGGTTTGATTATGGTACGGTACATAATTAAAAGTTATTTTCGTGACGAAACTAAAATAGTAGAAGACAATCACTGCATGAATGGTCACTGACGTGATTAAACATGATTAATGCGTTTAATTTTTTTTTGTAGATTTTATATTAGTTCATAGAAGAAAAATATAAAGATGTTAGAAAATATTGTAAAATAAATCAAAATTAAAAAAATATATATTGACTAAATTAGTCATATAATATAATATGTCACATGGCGTGATATAACCAGTTTACGTAATGTGTTATTTTCGATCGAAGAGATACATGCACATCACGTGATACATGAATTACGTTACATAACTGACACACTTTATGTTACATACGTAACATACCGTGACGAAATCAATAGCAAGATGACTAATTACTTCGCTGCTCAGCGGTTAAAAAATATGTCACGTGACGTGATACAAAATTAGTCATATAATATGTCACGTGACGTAATACAACCAGTTTGCATGACATATTATTTTCGATCGAAGAGATACACGTGACCACGTGATACATGAATTACGTCACACAATCAACACGTGCTACGTTACGCTATGTACATAATGTGCCGTGACGAAACCAATAGCAAGATGACTAATTACTGCTTAGCAGTTAAAAATTAAAAATAAAAATTCTATGGTGGGGATGAATCATGAAAGCTCATATTGTGGCGCCGCAAAATGACCCCATCAAGTCTGAAAAACAGGTTTGAACTTTGAACCAAGTCAGGAGACTCAGGACTGATCTCTTTTTTCCTTTCATTTCTTTATCTTTTCTTGTTTCATTTTATCACTTTGTGCCTTGTATTTCGGCGCACATGACTTGCTGGGCCAATAGTTGCTTAAAATAATTTTTTTGGCGTTGTTCTTTGGACCATTTTGACCCAATAGTTGGTTAAGATAATTTTTGGCATTGTTCTTGGGACCATTTTGACCATTCATGATTCAACAGGATGTTAGGAAAAAAAATATTATTAAAGCCATGGGAATTTAAGTTTAACAAAAGGTGTTCATGAGTTTTAACCCAAAGAAATATTAAATCAACTTCATGAATAGTAAGTTGATCTCCATCCACTTTGGGGTTTATTTGTATAAAATTAAAAGATTAAAAAAAACAAATTGCTATTATAATGTTACAAGTCTTGCTATTTCCTTTTGCTCTGAAAATGAGACTTGATCAACAATTATTGCCCACTAGGAATTCACCTCACGCTTAGTTGCAAGGATAAGATTATTTACTGTAGCAATGATTATGTGATTTTGTTAGAGGCATATTAAGGGCGTGTTCGGCCTACAGTCGGAAATGAGAATGGAAATGGATTTTGAATTAATTTTTGTTGTGCACGTGGGGAAAAAAAATTCAGTCAGTAAAGATGCCAAACAGGCTCTAAGAATGAGGAGGGTTCCAACGCCTCATGCTTTTTATACCTCATTATGTCTCATATTCTATATTTTTGTTTTCATAGTCTAAATTGTCGATCCGAACCGCTCAACATGATATCTATGCTAAAATATACTTGGAGATGAAACTTTATAATTTTTGAATTTTTTTACTATTTTTTAAGATAGAAAATAATTGTTTTTGAACGGTCTAGAAATAGTAATTTTGTATTTATTTTAAAAAATAGCAAAAAATTATAAAATTTCATCCTCAGATATATTTTATTATGAATATTATATTGAGCGATTCAAATCAACAGTTTGAACTATAAAAACGAAACTATAAAATATGAGGTATGATGAGATATGAAAAATATGAGGTATTGGAACCCTCCTCATTAAGAATCTACTTAAGTTAGCGAATGACAAATTGTGGTTATAAATATCATATATTTTTTTGGATTTCTTTATTGGTAAATATTATTAGAACTAAAATAAGATTGAAAAGTAATAAAATGTAGGTCTCTCAAGTATTTTTTATTTTTTTATTTTTTGATCCCTTTTATTTTTTATAAAATTGAACTCCTCTATATATTTTTTGTGTAAACCTACACATTAAAATATTTTGAAAAAGGATTAATTTGCTGATATCATGTATTAATGACCGAGTATTTATTACTCCAAATTTATGTAAAAATTAGCCTTCTGATTAACATATCGGTGTAGATTTCAATAACCATAAGTTTCCATTAAGTTAAGCTTTACAGATATTAATTGGCCAAGGATTTATTATATTCATTCAATAAGAAAAAGTCTCCCTAAAGTTAAAACTCTATAGATATAGATTTCAATAATTAACATCACGAATGAAAATTGTAGTTTAAAAATCACTCTCATGCCCCCTAGTATAAAACACAACACAAGCTTGTATCACATCACAAGTTTACTTTAAACTTTGAAGAGATGTGCACGTGGGTAGGAAAGGCTAGTAGCATGGGAAATAGAGAAAAAGAAGGGTCAATTATAGATTTATAGTAGGGGAATGGCCTTAACTTTCAAGCTTGAAATGATGGTACATGCATGACAACCAATGATGCAATGAAAGTATGAAACCATCATGAAACTCATGAGAGTTCCAAGCTAAAAAAAATGGGATTTGAATTGAATTGGCCTTTCTAGCAATCATGTTGATCTAAGATAAAGATGTAGACGTAACTCGTAAGGTGGGGGACGCATGACGCCTCACCAATCAACCTTTGGCCTTTGGTTTTATTCCTTAAAAACATCATTCTTCCATTTTGCTAGTCAAAAGGATATATAAAGTAAATCCAAATGGAAGTATAAAGAAGAGTTTTTTTTTTTTTTTTTTTTTTGGGGTGGGGAGGGTTTCCGTATCCTCTCTGTTACTACAAAGGATGCACATCACTTTACGGTTTGAGATTAAATTTCAGCTAGTTTGAGAATCTGAGGAAAATAGGGGGCAGTATTATTGGACTTTAAGATTCGTGCCAAGTTAAAAGAACGGTCCGGGTTAACTCAAAAGAGAATCACTCTAAAAGATTCTCTTTTGCGGTACTACACCGGATACGAATTCGGGGGGAGATAGAATTTTAAGCATATCCTACTAAAACTTTAATACCATGGATTCACATCTGCTGCAGTCCTAAAACAATGAATAATACTTCTAAAATTTCTGTTTTTTTTAAATTTAGCCGTCCAATAATTTATGTGCACGTATCTCAAAATAGTTGATTTTTTCTTTACACGAATTTTGAAACAATTCAACAGTTGGATTTGGAAAAACATAAATTGTAAGGTATTGTTCATGGGTAAAGATTGGTTAAAATGTCTTGTTATTTTTGTACTCTAATTATATTTCATATCTTTATTTAGTTTTTAACATTCAAACAGTTGATCGGAATAGTTCAACTTAATATTCATATTAAAATGTTTTCGGAGACCAAATTTTTATTTTTTGTAAATTCTTTTTTGTTGTTCTTTTAGATAGGTACAAACTCATTATTTTTCATAGATTTTGAAAAAAATACAGTAATTTTGTACTTTTCTAAAAAAAATAGTAATTTTACAAAAAAATGTAAATTTTGTTCTAAAAACATATTTTAATATGTAGATTTTGTAAAGCAATTCTGATCAATTATTTAAATTGTGAAAATTAAAAATAATAATACAAACCATAATTAAAACAGAAAAATAAATAAACAATAAAACATTTAAACCTACTCGTTTTATAAGGCATATATCCTCACTCCTACATTACTATTATATTGTACGATGCATGAATAGCGTTGTAAAATGACGTCTAAGGATATGCATGATTTTCTATTTTGAAAAAAATAAAAAGGAAACTGTACATTTGGATTTACCTTATCTCACTTTTTGACCAGCAAAATAGAAAAATGATGGTTTTTTGAAGGAATAAAACCAAAGCTTTATTGGTGAGAGCAACATGATTGCTAGAAAGGGCAATCCAAAGCCCATTTTAGTTTTGAATTCTCATACGTCATCATAGTTCATTAAAAATTAATTACACACTGAAATTAAAATTAACTTAATTTTTATTCAGTGTTTAATTTTTTATTTTAATGATGTAGATGCTTTTAAATAATTATACGACTTAATCTTCAATTTTTATTTTAAAAAAAATACAAAACATTGTGGTACCGTTTGGATTAACATAGCTTGACGATCTCTTTCCAACATAATTAGAGGTGAAAACGGATTGAATAATGATAAAATCATATCATAATATCTATATCTATTTTTAATTTTCAGATTCGAATACGAATAAGATAATTAATATTAGACAGATACGGATCAGATTGGATATTTATTAAAAACATATATAATGCTTTTAGAAAAATACCAAAGTTTGTAATATCTATCTAATTATAAGTGTGAACAACATAATTTTTTTCATAATATATATTAAACTATGTGGTATGCATCTACTATTCAAATACAAATAATTAAAACTAAAAACCATATTTGTATCCGATGAATATCAAATATCCGTATCTAATTTTCTAATACGGATTAGATATCCACACGGATATGAATATATATATATATATTAAACTCTATGGTATAGATCTACTATTTAGATAATGATAAATAAAACTAAAAATCATATCTGCATTCATATCTACACGGATATTCAAATATTAAATACCCATATCTAATTTTCGAATACAAATCGAATACGGATCAGATATTATCGGCTTTTTTTTCACCCCTGCACAGCACTACCAGATTTAAACTCGCAATTTTCGCACAATGCCATGATTTATTAAGCGATTTAAAAATTTGAAACAAGTTGAATTTGAAATCTGAAATGATAATTGACCCAAACACAAACATGGGGACCACCACACAGAAAAAGACCATGGTCATTGTCAGATCCAGCAATTGCATATCACTTGCCAATTGCCATCCATTGTACGTACCCACTAAAAATCTCTTTAAATAATTTTAAAAAAAAAAATCAAAATGTCTTCATCTTCACCATCTGACACACCTAAACTTTCATTTTTATAATTAATTTTCTAATAAGAGTTGTGTTTCTTTTCTTTCGTTCCATCACTGTTGGTCGGACAATGAAGCATTTTGCCTCCGGCACCAAATCACACTCCAAAAGAAATCAAGCGACAGAAACTTCTTAAATCCCAATCCATGTCGTCTAATCAGACAAAATTTTGAGTTGTATATGGTTTCATATTGCTCCTTTGTTGCTTTCATATATGCATATCGTTGCCCCGTGTTTCATGTGTAATGAAGAGACGTAGAAATTTTTAATAAAAAATGGGCTATTGGGATTAATTTATTTTTTTCCCGTCAAAATGACTAACTAGTTAGCCTACGGACCGGGCTGTTTCATCATGAAAAAAATAAAAACTTAACAGTTAGTTTAGGAGCCGATTTTTTTATTATTTGAAAATAATAATAAAAAATCACGGAAGGGGATTGTTTTGTTAGAAAATCGAAATATAAGAAAAACAGAATTGATTATCCCATTTTCCGGACAGTAAAAAATTTCCGTCTAGATTATAGCTCTACTAATTCAAATTCTTAACCCAGCTAAGCAGGAGAAAAAATCATGAATGGGATAGTCCAGCACTAGCAATTTTGTGTTTCGGGGGTTGATTTTATATAAGAGAATGAAAATAAAAATAAAAAAATGCTACAGCGCTGGACGGAATAATATATTTTATCCAGAATTTTTTTTAGTTAGATCATTAATTAGAGTCATGATTAATGAGACGGGATGGTTTATCCCGTCCAGTATCTGAACGGCATAAATTATTTTATTTTTTTATATTTCAATTTTTTAGCAAAACGATACTCTTTCGCTTTGGCGGTATTTTTTATTTTTATTTTCGATTAATAAAAAAATCGGAGTTTAGGAGCCTTGAAATAGGTGCGTAGCCAGAAATTGATGACAAAAGTTCCATATTGACAAAAATTAAAGACTAGACTGCAAAAAGAAAACTGCACTGCACAGTTTACCTATATGTACGTGCAGTTTACCTATATATAAATACAAGATCTGAATCTGCTGAAATTGGAAACAAATAAATAGTGTTTCTAAAATTCATGCAATTCGGATTCAGTCGTCGAAATGTTCTGAGATGTGTGCGTAAAAAACTAGCTGTTCCGAGATGCGTGCACATAAAAAGTTGAACAGCTGGGATCTCGAATTTCAGAAATTTCAGAGAATCTTGAATTTCAGCCGATTTAAATTCATACATATGAATCTGGACTCGATTTTCAGAATTCGAAGATAGACAACTTTTTCTCTCTATTTCAACATGACTTCGTTCTACATAAAATTTGAAATGAAGTTGTATTTTTTTTAGGAAACTTTTTACTTAAAGGAAAATAATTACTTAATTAGGCATCTCAATTTTAATATTAGCCGAAACGATTTAATCGATTATGAACATGAGTTATCTAAGTGTTCTCATATTTTAATTAAATGAATAGAATTGGTTTTGACAAAAATAGTTTATTGACCAGGTTGTGATGGGTTCAGATCCAGTGTGGTATGATACCACAATTCATACCACACTGGTATCCTACAGTGTAAAAATGAGTTACGTGGTCCGTTTTAATCTGATATAGATCTCAAAGCACATATCTTGTAAACTAAATAGACACAGAAATAATTTTGACTCGGTTGGAAATTAATCTATGTCCATACCGGATACTCACCAGATTGTAATGAAGGAAAAACGACTAAGATTAACTATTCATAAATTGTGAGGATAATTATTGTTAGTTAATGTCATATTTACTGAAACAGACATAGTCCTGAAAGCGCATTTTTCCAAACCCTAGCCGCCAACCCACATCTCCCCTCCTCCCTCTCCGTCCATCCATCTCCGCACTCCTCTTTTCACCCTCGCCCACCCACATTAGTACAATAACCTCTGTCTCCCTCTCTTCTCTTTGGTATCTTTGCACAATTTGGTGATCGGAGGCTCCGACTTTGAGGGAGAGAGAAAGATGTTAGATTTGTTGCTCGACAACTCCTATTATCTGTCTCTTCTAAAATCTAGATCGACACCTCTTTACCTCTAAACCAGTTACACCTATGAAGGGTTGGGGGAGGCTGTGGTGCATGCCATCCTCCCCCACCAACCACCATACAAAAAAAAAATACGAGATACCTCATCCAGCTGGTGCATTGGATATGTGGATGGCAGTGGAGTTTGGCGATCAGTTGCAGTCGGTAGCTAGATGTTGTGAGGTTAGATTTTGTGATATGTTGTTAGATATTTTGATGTATTGTTAACGATCTAGATGATGGATTGTTAGATGTTGATGTGTTGATGTTATGGTAGATGTGAACAATAAATATTATTTTATTTTATTTAATGAATTATACTTGACAATCACGGTCAAGATTTCAAAAAAATAAATGTCATATTTACCAACAATTATTATATAGTTTAAATTCTCCAAAATGAAGCTAGGGACTTGACCGCTATTTTACTTTGAACAAAATTTCAAAATTAAGTATTGATTTAGTGCAATCCTATGTCTTCTAAGCAGAGACAAAAGTTCATGAAAGCTATGTATCTTCAAGTTCTTTATTTAAAAGAAATACTTTGGCCAAGTACATCAACTGATCATAGACAATTATTGGGAAATTTATATTTAGCAGACGAACCTTTTAAACAAACACACAGTATCCTTTTTAATAAATGTTCTTGGATTATTATCCAAAAGTAAAGTGGATAAATTCCATGAACAGACAAGGGCTAATTTATTTCTTTGGAATTTATAGGCTACAGGAAGACAAAAGAGTGTTTAGTTTGTTACTAGAAGCAAAAAGGGGTGCTTCAAGGCCCCCCAACAAGAGGCTTTTAGGTATAAATAAAGCATCTCCAACAAATAAACAGTAACCAATTAATTAATTAATTTTGTATCTAAAATTAATCATAATCACACGTGATGACACGTATGTGCAAAAGGGTTTATTACTGTAAGCTGTCAAGAATCTTTCTGGTACAATGTATGTGCAATGAAATTATACTGAAATTAAAAAAGAAATAATTAAAATTAATTTTAAAAGCACTCGTGCAATTAATTTTGATTGCTTTTAGCATTTGTATGTTTGGTTGCATTGAGAATAGACTATTTTTGAGATTAGGTTATTCGGAATAGTCTATTCTTTGTTGTTTGGTTGGGTTAGAATAGTTAGAATAGTGAATTATTTATTTTTTTGTTTTATTAGAATAGACCATTCTTAACAAATTTGAAATTTGGCTAGTCTAATACGACAAACAATAGCTATTCTTATTTTGCAATCAAACATTATAATTTAAAAAATATTTTCATACATTGCGTAAATTATTTTATGAGATGGATGAATGGATATGGATTAATATATTTTTACCAACATAACATTTTTTGAAAGCAATTTCGTTAAAAAAAAATATTTTTATTTAGTTTTCGAAATCACAAATAATTGTCACATATAATTTGAAATTGGAATGAAATTACCAATGCGTATGCTCTGTAGGAAAATAGGAAATATGAGATATAATTGTTCTACATAAAACTCAATTTTAATGTGTATTCCTCAGTACCAAGTTAATATCAAGAAGTAGCAAAACTAATGCAATATTTTTTTTCTATGAATTGAAAATTTTACAAATATATGTAATTAAAAAAAAAAAAAAAACAGAATACTTGTAGGCTGAATAGAAGTCACAATAAATCGTAATAAACTTCATAAAACATTTCTTTCTTAATTTTGAAGGATAAAAAAATCTCTAAACAACACAAATGAGAGATTTCTCAATTAAATGTGGACAAGACTCATATTTTTTCTGAAAAAAAATTGAGAGATTTCAGTTGTTAGGATGAAGAATGAGAGTTCGGATCCAATAAGGTACATATTTCATGAAATTAGATCTGAATGTTCGTTTTAATCTGATATAAATCTTAAAAATTCGTTAATTTTACGTAGATATGAATAAAATTTTGATTCAATTTAATTAACTCCACGTGGTGCAAATATTGTGAAAGTGTATTTAGTTGAAAGATAATGCAATTTTTAAAAATTATATTTTAAAAGAGAATCAGCATTTAATCTAGTGACAAAAATAATACACTCGGTGTGAGAGGTCTCATTGACTCCTTTATAAACTCCAAGTGTAGCCAAACCTCTCAAATTAGGTGAGAAATTTAAATTTTTCATTACAATTTTCCGAAGTAATTTATGTTAAACTAATTAATTGTGTTTAACTGTAAGTATTTTTCATAGCAAAAGAAAAAAAAATCGGAACAAACCGTCTTTAATACGAGTTTGTTTCCTCTGCACTATCACCTCACAGTTTAGATTTGAATTCAGACTAATTCAATACAAACTTATAATGCAGTGACACCTTTAAAATTTGTACTAATATATGAGACACTGACTGGATTCAAACTCAAATGAGATAGCTTAGGAGATATGAATTCCTTTAAATTTGCAAAATTGGCGTAAATCATATGAAAAGTCTTCGTATGATAGCACATTTTTCTCTTGGGAATTGCAAAAATTTCCGTCAATCGTGATATAATTTGGCATGTTAGACCAATCATACTTCCATCTTGTCTTGGATGCAATTTGTAGCGTGAGAAATTTACCAAATTTTTTTTTTTAAATTGCAAAGCGGATTTGTTGGAAGATTGATGATTTTTTATATAAAAAATAACAAGAACTGAATTCATAATTTGGTCACCTCATCACGACTGAATCATTACTTAGTTTCACTCTTTGTTAGTTAGAGGTGAGTAAATTGTTCATAACTCGTGACTCGTTCATCACTTGCTCATTAACAATTCATTAATAACTCGTTTATTATCACTCATTAACTTAATGAACCGATCATGAGCATATCCCAACTCGCTCATTAAGGAACTGTCACATCTAATCCTGCCACATTTAATCCCAATTTCTTGAATTAAAATTAAAATTGAATAAATAAAAAAATCTCCTAACCTAAACTTACGCTCCAGACTCAGTCCAAAAATTAAAATTGATAAATGATGCTGTAGTGCTTCACTACTCCAGCCTAAATTAAAATTGATGAATATGCTTATGGACATTTTTATGTTAAATTATGTAATGTTTAATTAGATTTGATTATGACAATTTGTTAAATTCTATAAATGAAAATTAGTTTTTGATTTCTTAGCTTGCTCATAATTCGTGACTCGCTCAGTTGCTCATAACTCGCTCATTAACAATCTGCTCATTATCAACTCACTCATTAACAACTCGCCCAATAACAACTCGCTCATTACTACTCATTAACTAAATGAGCCGAGCATGAGCATACCTTAATTCGTTCATGTTCGCTCATTAATCAGCCCTACTCTTTGTCACACTCTGACATGAATGACAACACAAAATTTGAGAGGGGTGGGGAAGGAGAATTTGCATCCTCTGAGATACCTCATATTTTGCGTGACTTTTTAGAATATCTCAATCATTCAAATAGGTTCTACACGAATCTCAAAGCTCCAATAATACTGCCCCCCTAGTCCCCTACGCTACCCCGAATAGGCACCGGACATGTCGGTCACGCAAAATACTCAGAGGATACGCACTCGGGGAAGGGACTGAATTCTTTGCCTCTCAGGGGGCAGGATTTTTCTGCTCCTGAGTCACTGACACGTAGGCCTACACCAAAACTAAAAACCAATTTTTAAATTTATAAACTCGTCTAGACCCACATGTCAGTCTCACTGGGAGTAGGTACAACCAGACCATTGAATTTTCAAAATCTGATCCCTCCTTTTCTACTTTTTTTTTTTTCTAAATTCAGTCATGAAGGATTCTATAATCTTCACTTTTTCATGATCTATGTTGCTAGTGGTGTACATATTCACATATAAAGGGTGACTGAATTATTGATTCGATTCACCCAACTTAGCACCAAATTATTGGTTCGATTCTTATTATTTTTTAAGGGAAAAAAAATGAATCTGACAATATATTTTTTAATTTTAAAAAAAATAATTGGAAATTGAGAAGTAAGAATAATTTGGGCACAAGGATAGAACACACACGCACATGGTGTCATTAATGCATTAGAAGGAATTTTGAACTCCAAAATTGACTACTTTGGGCAACGATAGATTGGCTGGAAACTTGGAATTATTAGTATGGGACTCGTGAGTCGTGAGCCTAGCCGGCGCTAACATAGAGAAGAAATCAAAGAAGAATCCCTCTTCAAGCAACCAAGTCTACGGATGTCTTCTAAAAATTATATTATTCCATACATTATAATACTCTTATTATAAAATATGAATATGGAAGAAACTAAATTAGTGTGATATGAGGAAACAAATCTGCTGTTATTCTTGAGGAAAAACAGGAACGTGTGATTTTGATCTCAACCGTTGATATTAATTGAGGTTTACATATGAAAAAGTTTTTATATTGATATTCGCACATAGAAAAATATAAATGGATGGAACTGGAATAACAGGTTCCTGTTTTACAACAGATTATTTTTTGTGATATGAGTTTGTAATAACTACTACAACAACAACAAAAAAATATCTTGAATGGTTATTTCATGTAGCACGACATCGTGTTTATTAATTTTTCGAGAGAAAAAGACAGAGATATTTCTTTTAAATTTTAATATTGATAAGAATTTCTATTCGAATTTTATTTGCCACTAGATCAATAACATGCACGACAGTGTGCCTGTTTGATTTAAAATCTAATATGAATCTGAACTTGTACAAATTCAGTGTAAATTTTGCTACAAGTTTTCCGTGCCATTTCTCGTGTCCATCTGAAGGGTAATTTTATATTCATAGAAATTAATAAAAAAAAAGAGGTACATAAATAGAATGAGGGCAGAATTTTTAAGATTTATTTATTTCAATCCAACATTTTTTCGTATATATTGAGAATCAGCGGTAAAATCCAATACCACCGAAAATCAAACACTATTTGGATCGGGACCAATGAATTCCATCCAAACTAGATTTTTTTTATATACAAAAAAAAAATCATAAAACAGATTAATTATTTTCCAAATTACAAAAATTATAGTAATTGAGAATTTTTTTTGGTTATTTATTTGGTAACCGAAAATTTTGTTCGGTTACCTACTTGATAACAGAAAATTTTGTTCCCTTTTGTACAAACGATCACTTTCCACCATCCCACACCACGAATCTCAAAAATAACAAAATAAAAAAAAATGTAACCGGTAGAATTCTTGGTTACTATGGATAACAAAAAAAATTTGGTAACCATATAGAATTTTCGGTTACCACAACAACAACAAAAAAATTGGTAACCTTATAGAATTCTCAGTTACACACACACATATATTTTTTTGTTTTGGTAACATTATAGAATTTTCGGTTATCATAGTTTTTTTTGTTATCTGTGGGATCGTGGTGTGAGATGGTGGGGTGTGGCTATTTGTACAAAACTGGTAACTGAATAAAATTCTTAGTTCTTATGATTTTTGTAATTTGAAAAGTAATCAATTTGTTTTGTGATTTTTCTTATTTATATTTTATAAAAATAATCCTCCAAACTAGGTGAAATTTCAAAACAAAGGAAATAAATCTGTTGTTATTCCGATGGATTAACGGGAATCTGAATCTCAACCATTCAAATTTTTTCATGCGCAAATCTCAATAATTTTTTTTCATGCACAAATTCTAATAAATATCAACGGTTGAAATCGGAATAACTGATTCCTTTTATTCCTTTGGAATAACAACATATTTATTTCTCAAAACAAAAGCTGATTTATGCTTGATGTCTCAGAACGTAACTGAACTTTCGAAACGCACAAAGAAAACAAAAAGGTCAAGTGGACCTCAAAATGCAAGGTCAATCCTAAAAGTTCATAATTCACCAAACCCCTTCACATCTGCACCAAGGCCTCACCTTTTGGTTTGGGGCATAAACTTGCAAAAATACCCACAAAATGTCATCTATTCTTCGGATATAAACCCTACGGTTTAAGCCATTGCCACCAGCTTGAACTAAACATGAAGGATTTCAAGGATAAATTAGCGTTTGTTTTGAAATTTCACCGATTTTGGATCGGACTCATTGTTTCCGATCCAAGCAGTGATGGATATTATGTGACAGCTGATTCTCGAGAGCTGCTTGGGTTCGATGGCCATTGGACCCAAAGTGGTTCCAACGGGTTCACTCACCGTTAGATCTAGAGTGGAAAAAATGTTCCGTTCCGTGCCGTGTCGTGATCAAGTGAACAGTTACACGTGCCGTGTCGTGACTAAAATGTAGAGGGGTGGTCACGGCACGTGTATCACGCCGTGACTCACGTGCCGTGACCATTCGCATGCCGTGTCCAAACGTAACTAGTTACGTTTCTCACATTTAACTATTTTTTTATTATTTACATTAGTTTATTCAAAATTCACTATTTGATCAAAAATTAACGGTCCTAATTACACGTGACTCGCGTGACCACGTGCCGTGTCGTGCCGTGACCGGATTTTTAGCATGACGTGTCGTGCCGTGTCAAATTTTCAAAAGATGGTCACAGCACGAAAAATCACACGTGTCGTGCTGCTCCGTGCCGTAACCGTACCGTTTCGTGATGGAACCGGCTCCGCTGTGTCATTTTTCTCACTCTAGTTGGATCTGCTTTAGGATCCGCGTCCGCAATTTCGCGTTTGCTTTAAAATCCGTGCGCACGTGTTCTAAAGCAGATCCGATGGTGAGCAAACCCGTTAGAATCAGTTTGGTTCCGATGGCCATCGGACCCAAGCTGTTCCCCTGATTCTCAAGATGTGTGAAATGAAAAAAAAAATGAATTGGGAGTTGGGACTACTGATCACGATATTTCTCAAAATCTTACAAGCTCCGAACACTTTCTATTTTCTTACCGCTTTTTTTTTTTATTAATTTTTATGAATGAAATATATTCCATATAACGAACACAAAAAAGAGAGGGACTAAAATCAAAACGATATTTTTTGAAGTATATAACACGCCTTTGAGTAGGGAATCCAACAAGTTAGACATAATAACTCGTACCTATACATCTACATGTGCATTATAAAAATTTGTTTAAGATCATCATATCATAAAACCTACAAGTTATTGGATACGTAACAGATTGTTTTACTAATACAAAAGTTTCTAAAAAAAAAGGATAAATTTCGCTGGAGGTCGCTGAATTTTGTCCATTATTACGAATTAATTATTCAAGTTTGATTTGTCTCTCTACAGTCACTAAGTTTTTTATTTGTCTCAATTAAGTCATGCTATACCTTTTTTCATAATGAAAAATAATAAAAATATAACTTTTTCATTAGTATTTTGGACGGAAAAGTTATAGAGTGACTTGATTGGAACAAATAAAAAGTTCAGTAGAAACAAATTAAAGTTGAGTGACCAATTTGTTATAAAGGACTTCCAACAAATTAAAGTTTAGTGACCTCTAACAAAATTTATAAAAAAAAAAAAAAAACTTATAAGAGATTAAATTTCGGTTTTTATTAGATATGTCATATTTTGATCTCATAGTAGTGTTCTTCAACTTAAATTTGGAGAGTCAAAGCAAGCACATTAGGAAGATATAAAAGATCTCAAATGCATGTTATATTTATTTAGTTATATTAATTTGATCCAATAGAAATCAAATTTCTAAAGTTGGAATAAGGTTATAGTTATAACTAGGTGTTCAAACAGTTGGTTCGGTTCAAACTGAAGTAAAATGATTAAACCAAATATTTTTTCAGTTTTCAAAAATAGAACTTAATCGAACCGATTAAACCTATCAACCGATTAAGAACTGAACCGAACAAAACGAAGTTAATCTATTGGTACCATTATTAACAAAAATAACTCATTGTCATACACAACAATTGAAGTTCGGCTTGATTCGGTTCGGTTTGGTTTAATAAAATCATTATAACACCAATAAAATTAGAGTCAAACCATTATAAACTGGTTGGTTCGGTTTAGTCGGTTTTGAGAAGTCTAAACCGGACCGATCCATTTAAACCGAAATTATTCAAAATTTCAACTGAACCGATCCATTTAAACCAAAAAAAATCAGCTATGTTAAAAACCGAACAAACTAAACCGTTTGAACACCTCTACCTATAACTGGTTTGCAAAAGAAATATACTATTCTTCATGGTAGTTGTATATAAATATAAATGTTATCATTTATGGGTCCAGTTCAAACAAGGAGGCCCGATCCGTATACGCACAACCATATTTGCAATAAATAAGTATATATTTAGACCGGCAGTTGATCACAGTCACACCTACTTGACCGTGTACAATACGAATTTGCATCACATGAGATATCACAAATTTTGAGACCGTCCAACCAAATTTGTTGCAACATTTTGATTCTTTTTATTCAGAAATCTACAAATTTTAGATCGGTTCCAACTAGGGGTGAAAACGGGTTGGATATTCCAACTGTATCTAGGTCTGTATTCGAAAATTAAATACGGATATCTAAATATTCGTACGGATACAGATACGAATATGGTTTTAAATTTTAATTATCCGTATCCGAATAGTAGATATATATAATATAATTTAATATGTATTATGAAAAAATATATGTTATTCACCATTATAATAAGATAAACATCATGAATTTTGGTATTTTTAATCATATTTATATTTTTTTTAATAAATATCCGATCCGATTCGTATCCATTTTCGTATTCATCTAATATCCGGTCCGTATCCGTATCCGAAAAAAAAACCGAATATGAATATGATTTTACCACTATCCAATCCGTATCCGGCCCGTTTTCACCCCTAGTTCCAATGGTATGAAAATGAGGAAAAACATATGGTCAAACGATTTATATTCTCTTTAATAACCATATTCCATATATATGTATATACACTGATCCACAAATGATTCCAGAAAAGTATAATATTTGGATATGAACCACTAAATCAGATTTATATATTTTGGATCCAACTCAATGAATTAAATCTTTCTATATTTGTTGGAAACAATGCCCTCTTTCTATTTTAGTAGTTTGAATTTAATAATTTCAATGGATAATTTTTTTCCCAAAATTCCTTATGTTACTGCTTTAATGAGAGTTTTATCTTATGAAACCTAGGTTTGAATTTTGTTTGATATATATGATCAAATTGTTCCAATTGAGAAAACTAGAGAGAAAAGCCAATCCCACTTGGCTATCTTTAATTAAATTTATAGAACTCATATTATTAGACAAAAAGAAGCATTAAACAAGTGTAGATTCTCTGAAATTTTTACATTTAAAAGCTCAAGTGGTGCACTAAGCAACAAATGCTCTTCTGATTTCTGAATAGTTCTGATACATGTGTAAGGTTATTATTACATGAATGCATGCCCAAATGGCAAATGCCCTCACGTTAGTGAAATAATGGCCCCACATTTGCAGAGATATTTTAATTTAATTTTTTTTTAAATAACTTATTTTTTTTTATTTTGCCATAAAACCTCACCTCATGAGTCATGATGGACGGATTTGAATTGATTTAATTTATTTTTGTAATTTCATTTTATTTAAATTTAATGATATAGGAGTAGGTCCGATGGGTATCGGACCTACTTTTAAGTCCAATTAGCTCTAACATCGTACAATTATCATTAAAATTTGTGCATACATAAATTAAACAAACCTGTACAGATTTTAGTTAGTTTGCACGAATCTTAATACATATATAATGGTCATTACACCCATCGAACTAACGTAGGTTTGATGGACATCGGACCTACTCCGAATGCAAATTTAATAACATTAGATTGATGAATAAAATATGAGTTAATAGAAAGAAACAATGGTGGCAAACCAACAACTAAACCATTTTTGTGTTTTCATAAAGGTAAAATAATGAAGTCCTCATAAACCCTTTTGTAGAGTATGGAGATTATTATTTTCCTATAAATTAATTGTCTTGAAAATCGTAGAAAATGTGAGAAGATTTCATATATTTTCATAAACACACAAAAAATGTTCATTTAAAAACCTATTTTATCACTCGAGCTCCCCTTGATTTAAAACTACAAGGGAAACAAAAATTGCAAAATTAATATTAGAAATTGAGAAGCAAGACCCAAGAAAATAGAAAGTTAGTGGCAATGCCACTCTTATATATATATATATATATATATAAAAGAAATTAGTTGCCAAATTAAATATTTAAGAATGAACACCCAAAAAAAAAAAAGGATGGAAGACTTTTGTGTGTCCCAAATGGGTGACGGACATTAATTTTTGGGCCTACATCTATAATTGATTAATTGATTAATTGGTTTGTGTTTAGCGACAGAGAAAATATTCAAATTCAAACAGACGAAACAGTTGATATCCGTCACCAACTTTTCATTTCGCCTGCCTTTTTTTTTTTTTTTTTTTGCTGCTAATGTCGGAAAAATATACAGGAACGAATAATACTAGTCAATCCATTATATATATTTTTTTGCAAATTTTATTTAAAAATGCGAAAGAATTTAATTTGAAGCAATGGATTAGGTGCTCCAATTTGGATGTATAAATTTTGAATCTTTCTACAAAACGAGTACCTTCTCTTGGTTCCGTTTTTTTTTTTTTTTTTGTAGACAGCTAAGATTTTATTTCGAGCAAAAATAAGGATGAAGTTGTTATTTATATATTCATTGAGAAGATGTTTAGGTTTCTATATATAGGAAACCTAATACAAAACACAATAAAAAAAAAAAACAACTCAAAATATTTGAGTCATAAAAAAAAAGCAAGAATGAGGTTCTAAAAGTCTAAAACAGAGAAACAAAATAAGAAAAAAAGAAATCTTAAAATGAATGTAGAAAAAAAGAAAAAGAAAATAAGAGAAACAACATCATATGGTCATTAGTAAGAACTGTGAAATGCAACAGCTTAAATGAATCTATCAAAAGAAATAGAAGAATTGAATTAATTTAAACACAAAAATTACATATACCGATTCTAGTGGAATTACTATACAAATAATCATGCTTATTAAGTTAGTCGAGAAAATAAAAAAGAAACTCTTTTCTATTTTTTTTTTAAATTAGAATTTCTTGTAAATGGTTTTTTTCATTTACACGTTAGTATCTTTGTAGATTAAATATGTATAAATTTTAAGAGGAGGATTCAATTGTCTTCAATTTCTGTGCCTCTGCCTCTGTCATATCTCCATTTTAAAAAAAAATTAATAACTCAAAATTTAAAACTTAAATGTCAAAGTAAAATCATGGGATATATTCTACGTCATTTATCTATGCACGTGTAAAAAATTATGATATTTCAACTTTGTTTTGGTTGTCATTAAGAACTTGTAAAAACGTATTAATGTGGAGAATTTTTAGACGTTGATTTTTCAACTTATTGTTTCACATAAGAACAAAACCAAAATTTGATAATTTTTATGAGCAAATAGAGAAAATAATATAGATCACATCTAACGGTTTTATTTTAATGTTTATAATTTAAAATTTGAGTTACAAACGTTTTAAAAATAGAGGCATGGTGCACACATTTGAACTCTCCTCAAATTTTAATGTAATTAAAATATTATTTGATACTTCACCAAAAAATCAAGTTATGTATGATTGCAAATTTTATGTTGTTTATTAATTCATGGTGAAACTTGCATTAATATGTATGAAAAATATGAATGATATTTAAATATAGAAATAATATGCTAGAAATAATATCCTTTATTCTTAGCAAGCTTTAGCTCTTATAAATTTATACACTTTTGTACAATATTTGTTTGGCACAAAAGAACATAACATGCTTCAAGTTAAGGATAACATTATGATCAATATATGATAATTAATGCAAATGACAGAGATCAAAGAAGAAGCACACATCTGGCTATTAATTTATTATATGGACAGGCATCAAAATCATGACTGTGTAATGAGATCTAAGTTTAAATCTCTAATTTAATTATGATCCACCATGTAACATCGATTAAAGCCACAGCTTGGTTTTCTCAAAGATTATTATTACTTGAAAGAGTATATCAATTCACAGCCACACTTGCATTGATTTTTTAAACATTTATTTCTTTACAATTTCGAGTAATCTCCTGTGCCAGCTGGTTTCTTTCTGTCCTTAACTTGGATTACCAGTTTGTTTTTCAGTAACAGTCATGTATTTTATTTTACCTAAATCAAATAGAAGGGATAAAGTTTGGTCCAAATGGCTTTGGACCGGACACCATCCAAAGTCTCTAAAAATCGCACTATTAAAATCCGAACAATCGATTCAAACTGCTCAACGTGATTTACATATTAAAATGTGCTTAAGAACCAATTTTTTTACTATTTTTTTAGATACGTACAAAATCGCTGTTTCTAAATGGTCTAAAAACATTGATTTTGTTTGTATCTAAAAAAATAGTAAAATTTTTCCAAAAAATATAAAATTTGGTCCTTAAAGTACATTTTAATATAAAAATCATATTGAGCTGTTCGGATCAACTGTTCGGACTTTAATAGTATGATTTTTAGAGGCTTTGGACGGTGTCCGGTCCAAAGCCATTTGGATCAAACCTCATTCCCAAATAGAATATTTAATGTAATGCAAGCTGGTATTTTGTATTCATATTGGTTCAAATATAAAAGAATATAAGCATTTACAAGAAGTACAAGAAACAAAAAAGTTAGGCAAAGGAAGTGAGATTCGAATAGAGAAGCATTACAAGAAAATCTTGGTTTTCTCTCCCATTTCTCATGATAAATTGCTTGTCTATCCCTAAAATATCTTGAAATTACATATTACTGCCTTTAAAATTCATAATATCATATTTATCCTTCTGAATTTTAAAACAAAAAGTTTTATTCAATTTAATGATTTTTTATTAAAACTTTTTTTAAATTTATAAAGTACCCATTTTATCCTTTATTAGAAAATATTTCACATTCTGATGCAGATAGTGACATTTAGACATATAATTGTGTTGTTGATCACAAGTAAGATAATAAATCATTTGCTCTCACAACCGACTGATTAGAAAGCAAACTATTTCTCTTAAACATATATATATATATATATATAGAGAGAGAGAGAGAGAGAGAGAGAGTGACTAATATGATTTCAGTAGCATATTGGCCGAAGTGCTTACGGTCCAAATTTGAAATTTCAAAATTCAAAAAGTCGATCTGAACTGTTAGATGTGTTCTCCATATTGAAATGTACTTGGAGACCAAATTTTATATTTTTTGGAATTTTTTTGCTATTTATTAAGCCACTTTGAAAATCGCTGATCCAACGGTGGCTTAACCCAATAGTGCTACCATTGTATCAGCAATTTTCAAAGTGGGTTAATAAATAGAAACAAAATTTCAAAAAAATGTAAAATTTGGTCTCCAAGCACATTTTAATATGAAGAACACATCTAACGGTTCAGATCGAATTTTTGGATTTTGAAATTTCAAATTTGGACTGTAAGCACTTCGACCCATATGCTACTGAAATCATATTAGTCATTATATATATATATATATATTTTAATAAAGGATAAAATAATTACTTTATAAATTTAAAGTAGATTTTAATAGAAAAGTTAATATATATAGAAGAAATATATAATTTTGAGATTTTCGAGGGGTATACATGAAATTCTTTTTAAAATTATCGTGAGATACTGGGAATAAATCTTGAGAGAAACGCTTTTTAGCTGATAAAATGGAAAGTAATGAAAACCAAATCGGAATAAAACCGGGGGAAGATAGGATCAAGCAATAAAAGTAGATATCAAATCTAAATTAAACTCGGACCACTTTCCTCGTGGAGTCACACCGTTTCAATTGCAACACCAAAAAAAAAAAATGGTTCTAAATAAATGAGTAACGATTTGCACAAGTGGGGAGCGTCAGAGGAAGGAAAAAAAAATGTGGCACTAGCCATGGGAATTTAGGAAGGAATAACATCAACATGCTATTCTGATTTCAATTGTTAATATTTGTTGGAGGATTCATGAATGAAAAATTTACTTTGTTGAGATTTAATAATTGAAAAAATTTGAACAGTTGGAATCGAAATAACAAGTTTCTGTTATTTCAGCACCCGAGATGATTCAAATTTCGAGTTTAGATTTAAACCGTCAGATCTACTTTGGCACGGATATTAAAGATGGTTGGAGTGATTGAATTCTTTTTTCGATATTCTAAGTTTTTTTTTCTTTCTAAGATTAAAAAAAGACGTACTCAGTGCTGAAATCTCTCACACATTCTAGAATCTCGGAAAGAAAATTTTTAAACAATATTTTGTTTGCAATTTTGTAAGGAAGCTGATTCGAACCTAGAACACAAGTGAAGATCCTAGTTCAAATCAGGCTCCTTGCAATAGATATTATTGGACAAATTAATAGCTTATTGATTTACTGTAGTATATTATATATAGTTCTCGTTGTATGCATTACTTAGACATAGTTTATTTGCCATTAAAAAATGTTAATAACTGAAATGATGTTAGAATATAACATACAGATCAAGATGACAAAAAGTAAATTCCTATGAATAAATACATCATTATATCTATATTAAATAATCATGGTTAGGATGGCACCTATATTATTTGAAACAATTATCATTACAATATTTAATATTTTATTTCTTTCTTTAAGCTACAAATAAAGCAGAGCCGCAAAAGATCCTCCAATAATTCATCCATATCCGTATTTCCATGCACTAGCAAAGTAGCAAGTATAGTAATAAGATTCACGAATTATTCACGAATAATTCGTTTTTTTAGTAATGCTGAACCAAATGCTGAATTATTTAGTTAACCGAACATTGATTGAATATTCCTGAATAATTTGGGAATTTTACAAATTATTTCCGAATTTTTCTCATATTTTTTTTTTAGTTATTTTTTGTTTTGCTCCCTTACAAGGTTAAGATCTCTGATCCGAATCATTCCCGAATTATATCCGAATTATTCCTGAATCACGAAATTTTAATCTCACCGAATCGAACTCGAATAATTCATTTGTCACTATGCTAGTAATTAGTAATTAGTAAAAAAAAGTAAGGTGGGTTCAAAATGACCCAATAGAAGAATCTCACGCTTCCTATAATACAGTTCCAGAGAGAGAGAGAGAGAGATTCACAATTTTTTTTTAAAAAATAAAAAGAAAAGGCAAAAAACGCAGAAGGCCTGCTCAGCTGGGCTGGCACTCCACTAGTGTCTCATGAACCGTGCCTAAACAAAAGTACACCAACCGCCTGTCCACTCACACTCCGCCACGTGTCACAGTAGTCCATCCACCCCAGGAGAAGTGTGTGTTACGGTCTTCCTCTTCATAACTCATATAAGTCGTATCTGATTGCCAAACCTCACACTTGTACTATTGAGTGCTCTCTCTTCCTTCTTCACCTCTCTACACAAGTAACACAACCCTCCAATAAATATATATATATATATATAGAGAGAGAGAGATAAATATCATGGGGAATTGTCAGGCAGCCGAGGCGGCGACGGTGATCATACAGCACCCAGGAGGAAAGGTGGAGAGATTGTATTGGCCTACAAGTGTGGCTGATGTAATGAAAACCAACCCGGGGCATTACGTAGCGCTCGTCATTGTATGTGTTTCGGATAAGGAGAAGAAGCAAGAAGGCGGGGCCGAGAGCGGCACAGCGAGAGTTACTCGTGTCAAGTTGCTCAAGCCGAAAGATATGCTCTTGCTTGGCCAAGTTTATCGGCTCATCACATCTCAAGGTACTACTTTGTGTTGTGCATGTCGATTTCGCAAACTTTGCAACAACAATTTTTTTTTTTGGGGCTACATTGATAATTTTACCAAGTTTTGAGGACCTTGATAGAAAAGAAAATTGATTCTTCAAGTGGTCCAAACTTTGGTTGTTGCAGTATAATTGGTTTTTTTTTTGTTGTTGTGGGATGTAGGAATGAAGGTGGAATTATAAATTTGTGAGTTCTATTTTATTTTATTTAATCTTATTTTTGTTCTATGTTTGCAGAAGTGACAAAGGCTCTTCAGGCAAGGAAGTCTGATAAAATGAAGAAAGTGCAAAATGATTTGGGAGATGAAAAACAAAAGCTAAAAGAGAAGCACAGAAATCACCATGAAAAACAAAATGCATCCCAAAGAAGACATAGTGATGCTCCAAGTGATAAGGTAAAATATTTTGGGGATTTAATAAATTTTAAGATTTTTCCAGGTTTTTTTTGCAATTTCAATATGTTTGTATATTTAGATCCTATTTTGTGATTCTTAGCTGCAAGAGGCAAATAAATTATATAATTTGAAAGAAAATGACAAATCAAAGTACATACATAAACAAATCTGTCAAACCAGTATTATAATTTGACAGTACAGAGGCTAGTTGCAGACAGAGCAGTAGGTTCATCTGTGGATTGATGTGGATGTACTTGATTACTTAGCTTTTCAGAAAATAAATATATAATTTAAACTAATTTAGAGGTCTTATTTAAATTTAACATAAAAAAAATCTTGATCACTTTTGGAAAAAAAAAAAAGACAATTTCTTGACCTTCTTTCTTGTTCTAATTATTCAGGTAATTAAACAAGAGAGAGATCAGAAGCATAGAAGTAGTGGGAGCAGCAGTACCAGTACACAACCGATAAACCGAGCTCGGCACTGGCGCCCTTCGTTGAATAGTATCTCTGAAGCGATGAACTGATACTTTTTTTTCATGAACTATACTTGTATCATAAGATTTGCCTGATCCAAATCAAGCTAATTGCAAAATCCACCCGAGAGGTTTTCAGGACGGTGTCGGTAAATCGAGAGCGGAGAAACGAGAAGTGGTTTTTTCCGGTGAGGTTTCATTTCAGTGAGATGAAGAAGTAGAGAGCAATAATTTCATTTCATGATGACAAAGGCTTGAAATCTTGATAAAGATGATCTTATGTTATGTACATTTTGGGTCCAAATTATTTGATTGGGTTTTTTTTTGGTGCCTTTTAGTTTATTGTAAAACCTAAGGAATCAATTCTAATGAGGTAGTGATAATCTATCTTTTAGTGTCATGTATGCAATTAGCTTTAACAATATGTGACATATATTTTAGCGTCGAAATATTGATCAAATCATTTTCTATAATTATTTTGATATGTAAGTGTAGATAAATATATATTTTGTTTTATATTCATCTATCTGTGTGCACGGGAGCAATCCTAGTTCAATTTGTTAAAACCACCTCTCTTTTGTTCTCGTGGTGAAAGAAATTAGTCGTTTCGTTACCAGTTTTCTCACGGCATGTCACGTGTTTTACGTATTGGTTGACATGTTTATTCGTGTGACATTATTTTTTGATGAAAAATGATATATGTGACCAAATTTTTTAACATTATTTTTTATTATAATTTATTTTGCTTATTATTTTTTAGTAATTTTAATTACTATTTTATGTAATTAAGACTAAAAATAAAATAAATGTGATTAGTCAAGTTATGTGTGGTAATGCCGATCTTATTGTCCTCCACCATTTAATCACGTCACGTCTTCTGAAAATAAATTTCGATCACGACACATCACGTCAAATCACGTTTAATTCCTTGACTAACTTCCCATACTGTTCTCATTACATGACCAATAATTAGAACTACTGCAGCAGCAACAACTCATGTATCTTATTCAAATCAAAATAAACCAAAATCATGTAGGTCATGTTTGGTTGTGGAGTAAGTAGTAGAATAAAACTTTTAATCCATCTTTAAAGAGTCAAACGAGGAGTAAATTTGAAGAAGTAATATGGAGTAGCATTTGAATTAATCCGGATTAAGTTACTCCATCTCTTTAAGTAGAATAACTTCCTCCACTTGTGGGTCTCACAATTAGTGTAACATTATTTGATAATTTCTCTCTTTTCATTAGCTTACTCCATCAAATTCTAACTAAACTCCAATTAAATATGATTATTTTAATCTACCTTAGTTTGGAGTAAGAAATTTAATCCAAAGTAACTTTACTTCACAACCAAACATGACCATAATGCTCTGGAAATCATGTCTCAACCATGGCCAAACTTTTGAGCTGTGACTGTGAGTCGAATTAAGGCGGATCAATGGAGTCCCCTTTAAAACTATTGATATCCATATGGGCTCCAGGTTACAGCTCAATTCCTACTGGCATTTCTTATCTGCATAAAACAATACAATATGGGATACCCACTTTTGATACAATATATCTTTTTTTTATCATAAGTATTTCATATTATTCTTTACTTCTTTCATGCTGGTATGATGTCTCAAATTAGATGTATTCCTATCTTCTTGTTAGACAATGTAATACTAGTGTCTCAGAATCAGATAGGGGTGCAAACAAATCGGATATTTTCCGATCGTATCCGACTCTGTATCTGAGAATTAGATACGGATATCTGAATATCCATGCGGATACGGATACGGATACGGATAAAGTTTTAATTTTAACTATCCGTATCTGAATAATAGATATATAATATATAGTTTAATATATATTATTGAAAAATTAATGTTATTCACTATTATAAAAAACAAATATCTGTATCTGTATCTGTTTAATATCCGATCTGTATTTGTATCCGTCTAACATCTGATTTATATCTATATCCGAAAAATAGAAACAGATACGGATATGATTTTACCACTGTCCAATCCATATCCGATCGATTTGCACTCTTAGAACCAGATGCTCCAGTTTTAATCAATGTTTTGAAATAGTTATCATAGAAGGAAATTAGTTTTTTAAGTATGATAAAATAATATTTAATTATATTAACAGAGGTAGGGTACACATGGAACTAATAGAAATCTGACGTACGTTACATTCAAGGACAGTACCTGGAAATCCAATAAATTAGATAAGCTCAGTAAGACAGTAACAAGATTGTTTTCTCTGGTGCAATTTAATTTCCTGACTGGTAGGTACTGTTCAGATTATATCCATACAGTAGGACACATGCAGAAAATCAGTAAAGAAGGATAACAGTCACTTTTTCTGAGAAATAAAAAATATCATTAAAATGATTTTTTTAATTTTTATTTTAATAGAATAAAAATAATTGCATTATTTCTGTTGTTATATTTTTCTATTGAGAGTTGAGACAATACATCAGTATTTACAGTCAAAAATCTATTTTTACAGTTTAACTATTTTCTAAAATACTGAATAAAAATTTAGGCTTTAACAACTATTTTGAGAATGTTAGCTAGTATCATTTCTAACTAGGACTATGATAATATTATGAGACCAGTACTTTCTTCACAACATAATTAATTACCAAATTATGTTCCATTTTTTTTTCCAAGAATTTTAGTACAATGAATTCCAACTTATTGTTAAGTTGCTAAAATTAGCATTGACAAAATAGCTCCATCATGAAATTTGAAACCTACATTTGCACATTTGCTCCATTTCTAATTTGCAAAATTGTCATTATCAAAAGTCCTTATCAATGATTAATAGGCTACATGAACCAATTGAAAAGTTGGTACATCATACCATTAAATGAGATAAACACAAAAAAACAATAGCTACATCCTATTCTAACTTAATGCACGACAAATTTGCAGTTCCATTTATCCTTTTGTACTCGGAGAAAACTTCCCAGAGTTTTTATTATTTATAGAAATAATAAAAAAAAAAATACGGTAATGGATGGATTGTTTGAAACAATTTTATCCCACATACTAAATTAAAAAAAATTCTCAGTTCCTTTAAGCAATTCTGCAGAAATCGAAACAAATATCTGGTTCCTCAAGATTCTACCAAAAATAAATCATCATTTTATCTGAGAAGCTAAGTATTTTATAAAAAGTTGTTATATAATTGGAAGTTTTCTCTGAGTAATTAATATAAAAGTAGTTACATAAAACCGAAGACCATTCTCGGTTTAAGAAAACGGGGTTTTCATATAGTTGGGATATGCTACATGTGTAGAGCCAGTGACGAATCCACAGGGCACTTATTTAATTTATGCATAACAACGAGAACAATACATGAGCAAATACAGGGAGAAAGGGGTGCACAGCAGTAACTATCTAGAGCCACAAACCTTATAGGAGCAATCACTGATAAGGAATTAACCAAGGAGGTGAGGTCAATGATACTGACAACGCATTTTGTGCTGTGGCGTGAGAGATGCAACATGATCTTCAATGATAAGGTCAACACTCCACATCAGTTACTTAGTCAGATAAGAGAAGAATGGAGCAATGCAAATTGCAGCACAGAGATAACCCAGCAGGGAGACATAGCGCTACTAGGAACAATTAGTATATTGTAAATATTTTTCCTTTTCGTTTTTTGTATTTTTTTTTTTATTTTACTTTCTTCTACACACAACCTCCATCCTTTTGCTTTCTTATCTTCTCATTTTATTTACACAAACACTGGGATTCCACACTGAAAACCCAAAACCATGTAACCATTCAAGGTTTATGAAAAACAATGACTTGATCCTTGTTCTTATTAAAAAAAAAATGTTGGCTCAAACTTGTTCAACACAGATGCACAACACAACTACACCTTCTTTGACTGTAGATGTCATTTTTTTTACAAAGTTAAAAAAAAAACAATCCGAATCTACTAATTATAAAAGATTTCTTGTTTGAAAGTTAAAAGAACGGTCTGAATCTGCTCCAGCTCTATACAACAAGAAATGTTCCTGTCCATTTAGTAGACCTAAAATTGATTAAAGGAACTAAAAAAAATCGGCTCCTTCTATGAAATTAAAATATCATACAATCTTTCTATTATTCGATATTGTTTTGAAATAATTTCTGAAAACTTCGACCTTATTCTATTTTTTTTCATTTCGTTTTTGTCTTGATCGGACAGAAGCTGCAGCTATCAGCATTTAAGATGCATATAACATATTTATTATAAGAAAGTGACAAAAAGGACTGCAGATCAGTACAACGAAATCAGTACACATTTTTTTTTCTTTACCAGTCGGTATGCAGTGCTGATTTACCTTGTAATTTGAGCCCATATTATGGGCCTGGATCAATTATATCATGAGGTCAATTGGAGGCCTAAGACCAGAAAGAACTAATTTATTTCTTTAACTGGGCCGCTAATTTACCAGGCCATCTTATAATGGGTCAGAGGAAGAGAGAAAAAAAAAGGAGAGGAAAAGAAAAAAGATTGGGAGGTATGTGACCTTATGTGTGTAATGGGACCTGACATATGAAACCCTCATGTCAGCTACTCAATTTCAATTCCAGATTTTTCCTAATTTTTTTTTTCAAAAGTGGTTCCATTAAGTTACGATATTACCAGGTAACAGTTCAAATTTAAATAGTTTTTATGTCTAAGTATGCTATATAAACACTTAGAAGTTCAGATATAATTAACTTTTATGTCTAAGTATAAACACAAGAGTTGCAATAATCATTTCTCATTATCAAATTATGTATTGAAATAGAAAATTTAAATTTTTTGCTCTGTGAGATGTCATATGTTCGAAATCCAATTCGAGGACCTAAGTTGGAAAGTTTAATCCTCATCTTTACTCAAAAAGAAATTTAATTTTTTTTCAAAATTATGTTTCAACATATTGCTCAACGTACATATTTCCAAATTAAAAATTTCGTCTATAATAAGTATTAATCCTTGAATTTTGATTAGAGGAGGGTTCAAATGCTTCCATTTTTTGTGCCTCCACCATGTCTCTATTTTTAAAAATGTTAATAAATCAAATTTTAAATCATAAATGTCAAAATAAAACTGTTAGATGTGATCCATGTTATTTTTTATATGTGCTCATAAAAAAATATCACATTTTCATTTTGTTTTTATGTGAAATAATCATTTGAAAAACCAACGTTTAGAAACTATCCACATTAATCAATACGTTTTTACAAGCTTTTGATGACAATCAAAACAAAGTTGAAATGCCACAATTTTTTACATGTGCATAGATAAAATGATGTAGATCATATCCAACAGTTTTATTTTGACTTTTAAGTTTTAAATTTTGAATTATTAAAGTTCTTAAAAATAGAGGCACAAAAAATAAAAGCATTGGAACCCTCCTCTTCTAATTATTCTTTTATTTAATTAGTGGTTTTGCTTTTTTTATATCCTAAGGCAAGCCTTTTATATTAGTCAGGTTTGAAGCACACACATATAGCAACCTAACCGGATTCACAAAAGACTAGATTCAAAGGGTCTTTGGAAGGGGAACAATTAGTCTCAAAATTAAGTTCATGCCAAAATTTTTTAGATGTTATTATTAAAAATTGAACGCGCGTTTCTCCGAAAAGAGATGAGAAACGAGATGAGATCTCGTAACACTACACTAAATCCGTAGCACTGTTTGTTTGGTAATTAGTATAATTAGTTTCATTTATAGGTTACAATTAAGACAACTGTTATTCAAGATACAGTAAATCGGAGCTGTAACTTTATTTGGATTGTCGTTGTTGAAAACACTTGACTTTCAAACTTGACATTTGTGACAACAACTTAGAACTTAATAAATGTAAACATTTTCGTAAATCTAAACTGTTTGTGTGAATTTTAACATCGATTGGATATATAGTTTAGGTCTGACTTTTAATGCATTTTGACAAACAGCCAGAGCTAGCTGACATCCTGACAATCTGGGCCAAAATATGATCAATAATGCAACAATTACTAAATGAACTGTTCAATTTGAAAATATCACCTCCTTCATTAAACCATGCATTGAGTACTGATTGATTAATTAAGTGCACACTCTGCCATGAGCCTTCAAAAGGATACCAGGATCACTATTGAACTCATTAACTCAATGACTTGATTCCACAGTCAAATTATAGTACACAAATTGAACCTCTTTACCTTATAATTTAGAGAGAGAAACAAGGAAGAAGTGAAGTATGACATGCATGAGTGGAATCATCGCTTATTAGGTAAACCACAAAAAACTCATTCATGAGCAACTATTATGCACATGAATTTGTGAAATGGAAAGAAATCGACAAATTTCTTTCTATGTAAACATTGGATCGCTTTCCTCTCGCTTCCTTCTTCTTGATGGAGGGGAAGAGGAGAGAGAAGCGAACTCGACACGGACACCCGGCATAACTCTCTGCTGCGAAAGAATTACCGGCTGTTTTCTCTCAACATTGTTATTAACCGCTATTTGTTTCATTAATTGATAGCAGCTTCCAATTCCATCCTGCAAATTTTGGCAAATTGGAAAGAGAGAAAATTTTATTTCATTATTTTTAGTTGCATATAAAGGTCATGCTTGATTGCTATTTAAATTTAACAAAGATTGAATTACTTATTCATCTTACACTTCATGTTACATACTTTTGTCTGTTTAAGTCATGGCTTAAACTAAATTGACTAGGAGAGAGAGAAACTTAAAACATAATCAATGTCTATGACAGTTGAACCTACATGCAAAGTAATAATGGATTAAGTTAATTTCCTGAAGAGGTGATTTAACTAATTATATTGTAACTTTATCATTAAATTGTTTGACAGCTTAAGTGTGAAGTAAGATATCCACCTCTTACTTCACAATCAATTAAACATGGCCATAAAAAAGAGATATACAATACTCTCTTGTGGAATTTCATTTTGAAATTTACTATTTACCATAGGATAGAGAACAATTAGAATAATTTAACATGCTTACCTGAGTGAGGCCACTGCACCATACAACAGCAGTACTGTCAAGATTAGTAAATGCCAGATCTTGAATCTCATCACTTGCACAAATTATGGCAGCTGCTGCCAATGAAGATGCCCTGTGGTCCAAGAAATCTATATCTACAATATTTTGAGCAATACAATACAATACTTATATATATTATATATCTAACTATGTACGTAAACGTAAGATATCTTATTCGGATATACACATATATATATAGTATTAATTAAGTAGGTACCGTACCATGCAAAGTAGATAATATGATTTTAGTAGCTCTGGAAACCAAATATCTGGCATATTTCCCGGATGGATCCGCCTTGTACGCAAAGAATTCAATAAATTCAAAGGGGGTCACGGACCGGAGCCTCCAGTCCAGTGCAGCTAAGACTAAGAGCTCTAATCTTTGAATTGTTTTAGCCTCAAAAACAAATTCTCCACTATCAGCCTGCGTCAACAGTACATGCAAAGTGATAAGTTATAGTTGACTAGGTCAAAAGATGACTGTTTCTAAAACTATATATATAGCTACTAATTTAATGGCACAAGGACATATATATCTACTGTGTCACAACAAAGAAACTGTGTATTAATTAATTACAAGGAGCTTAAATTGGTAAGGCATTTATTGTCTATCAATGGAAGTTAACCCATTTAATAACAAAATACTATTTGATATATGCACATTTAAGAGTAAATATATCAGAGAGGAAAGGTGCAATTATAAATAATAAAATGGATGTATATATTTATACCTGGAGGTCAAGAAGGGAAGGAATAAAAGTTTCTTCCATTTTCATAGCAAGAGAGAGGCATGTAACTGCCAAGAGTTGCATTCCCCAATCTTTTTCTTCCTGTCTTACCAAAAATTAACCTTTGTCAATGGTGATTATATTTCAATACTAATGCTTGTTAATCCTCAATCTGAATTTGACATCAATTTATGAAAGGAATCCAATTTAATGTAAAATTTTTGTTGTATATATTCCGCAAAAGTATACAGGACTAGTCAATCTAATGTAAAATATGTGAATGTTGGTACAATATTAGCATAAGGAGATGTGTGTATATATATATGTAGTCACTTGCAAAATGAAATGTATTAACATAATTATTTGCAAGATGCATATTATGAACCGAGTTCTGTATTATATAGCGTGAAATTTGTAAGAATACATTTACTGTAATAATGTTTCATTGGGCAAAATTAGGCTCATTCTAGGTAATTTTAGTTTTTAATCTAACTTTAATCACCATGGTCATCATTTATAATATTAATTTGTTTCATATAGCAATATATGTACAACGAGTTCTTGGCAAATACTAGTAGTCATGGTGGGTTCCATGGTTGATTTAAAACGATATTTAATTCAGGATTAGTTAAAAATCATGTTTGGAAACCGATGGTTATTGTGGATTTTAGCCGTTAAAATAGGCCGTTTATACTGTTATGACATTCTTACTCTTTTCCGTTGCGAATTTTCTTAGTATTAGAGCACGTAACGAGTGCAATAAATAACAATTTTGTACTGACTGCATAACTTCAGGTACAAATTAAATGATTTCTCATGTTTATCCTATAATCTATGTTTTCTAGAGACTATATATACTAAATACACAAAATTCATACCAGTAATCGGTGGAGTGAGAAAAACCGATCCATGTAATTCACGGCTAGATATGCAGTTACAGGAAGAAAAAGGTGACGAGCCCGTGCCTGTACTATTTTCTTATCAGTAGATAGTAATCGAAAAAAGTTCAAAAATTTAATCCATCACTATAAGCAATAATAAAAAAAAAAAAATACCTTGAGAACCCATGATACAGAATCTGCTCTTGAAAACGAGTCGAATGCATGAGAACGGAGACGGCTTACATAATCAGATCGGGTTGAGTGGTTCAACTCGGTTTCTATGAGCCTGGCAAGCACTTCTTTATCATCCTCTGAGAAAGATACATTTGTGGAGCACCTATTCAATCCTGAGTCGGATTCAAGTGATTCAGCATCTTCACTACACAAAAGATCCTGTAAGCCTAGTGGCATGGTCGTAAATCATTGCCTAACCATGAGAGGCAGAGATGAAAGAGAGAGAGAGAGAGAGAGAGGGGAGAAGAGAAGACAAGACAAGAATACTGTGTTCTCTTGGAGGAAATGTGTATATATATACATGTGATACTACTGAAAAGGATGAGATATTTGCATAGACCTGTTTCCGCATAAACCATGAGATATCCAACTGAGAAACGAAGCAAATTAAAGCATCTGTTTAGAGAAACCCTATTGTGTAATCAAGAGCCAGAAGCAGGTAAATATAAAATATTAATTGTACGTACTAGGAATGTGACATCAGGAAGGGAATTTATTATAAAAACAGATATTATGTGCCCATAATTGGTGGTTATTCACTTATTTGTATTAATTATATATATGGATGACAGATAAAAATTGGGCTTTGTTTCATTGAACAATAACAAATTATGCTTGTGGGACTTTGGGTTGTCTATATGTTGTGAATTGGACTTGCTCTTTCTGGCAGATGCTATTATATGTTGTTTGTCATTTCATTCAACGAACAGCGGATTACAATAGCTGGCCTAATGCGAGATCTTGTGTTCAAATATTATTTAGAAATAAAAAAAAATTGATTTGTCAGGAACAAATTGATGATGTTATCTTTTCTGAAAGAATACCAATGACCTAACTATTGATTTGGTTCAGGATAGGATGGACCGGATTAACGGTTATCCTCTGAGATATCTCAATTTTTGCATGACCGACGTGTCCGGTGCCTATTCGGGGAAACATAGGGGGCAGTATTATTTGAGCTTTGAGATTTGTACATAAAGTATTTGAATGATTGAGATATTCCAAAAAGTCATGCAAAGTTTGAGATATCTCAGAGGATGCGAATTCGGGGGGGGGGGGGACCGAACTATTGTTTCGATCACTTCCTAGACTGAATTTTGAGAAAAGGAATTTCAAAGGAAGAATGAAAGGAGGGATCCAAATATTGAAAATTCAGTCTGGGAGGATAATCTAATCTTTGGTTCACTCACTCTGTACCTGGACCAAATTAACGGTTCGATCCTCGTTATTTTTGAAGAAAATTAACCATCAATTATCTTTTTTTTATTTTAATAAAGAATAAAATAAGTAATTTATAAAATTAATAGAAGTTTTAATAGAAAAACTAATAAATTAGATAAATTTGTGAGCTTTTATAATTTAGAATAGTAACAAATATGATATTATGAATTTTAGAGAGAAATACGTAACTTCAAGATTTTTGAGAAATATACATGAAATTTCCCCCCTATAATAAATTTCAATATGTATCATGTGTTTGCATGGTAAAAAATATGAAATCTGTGGAATAGTTTGTGTTAAATGGTTGTATAAGAGCAAGAATAAATCTCCTAGGAAAACACAGAGTGAAAAAAGGATCGGAATCCGTTGGTTGCCAAATTGGCAAGTAGGATCTTGCTTTTTCAAATTAAAACATTAATATGTGTTGAGATTTGTGCATGAAAAAAAAATTCAATGATTTGATTTGGAAAAGCAGAGACCTGCTTGCCAATTTGACGAGCAACGAAGTCGGATCCGCGAAAAAAAGGGCGACAAAACACTAGCATTGCCTCTCCCCTCCCCACTCAAGTCCACCCTTTCCATCTTTATTCTTATTTTGATCGGAGTGTACAGTGAGAAAACTCAGTCGTCCGAGTACGGTGGTGGTTGAAGAAGAGTGAATCCGGTCATAAAAAAAATCAAAATTAAGATAATAAAGTAATTAAGAGTATATATAAGTAGAGTTGGAGGATTAAAGTAGTTTAGAAAATTTCGTGAGAATAAAAGAAAAGATTTAGAGATTTGAATCATTTGAATCAATTGTAAATATGCTTTTTGTTAATAAAATAATTACCACTAAACTTAAAAAAATTCCTGAATTAGGGATATCGCGCGCGCTCTTGAAGCATATGATCGATGGCATTGTATATCATTATTTCATTTTAGATAAAGAGAAGTTTTTTTTTTTTCTGATAGTTTGCATACCTGTATAAAATGTACGTATGTTCTCATTTTATTTTATTAAAATGTTAGCATGCTTCTAACCTATTATATAAAAAATAAATAATGAAAGAATAATATCACAACGTTGTACAGAGAAAAAAAAACATCCTTATATTATTTTTAAGAGGAAAATTCAAATGTTTATATTATTTTTAAGAGGAAAATTCAAATGTCTTATCGTTATCGTGCCTTATAACATTATTTATGTTTGTTTTTAAAGTCGAAATAATCAATCCAACCTATCATCATGATTTCCATATTAAATGTTTGAAATTTTTATATTTACCATACCCAAAAAAGATAAACTATTTAACCACGATTTTTTATAAATTTCAAATTAGATACAGGTGCAGTCCAACCCATCAACATGATCTCCATATTAAAATGTTTGAAATTATATTTACCATACAAAAAAGAAGATAAACCATGCATTTAACCATGATTTTCTGTAAATTCCAAATTAGACATGGCCGCAACTACAAACGACAGACACTTCTCTGTCAAATTTAAAATTTACAGAAAATTGTGGTTAAATGATTTATCTTTTTTTTTTGGCATGCCAAATTGAAAATTTTCGGTTATTTGCTTCCCTTTGACAATTCCTTTGCAAGCATCATCATTACTATTTTCTTCTATTGCATTAAAATTTCACCACAATCCATCTAATATTATGTATTTTTTATATTAATTTCTAAAAGTAAAAAAATCCTGCAAAAGGATTGGAAATTAGTTCGATGGGGCCCAGGTATGTTGAGCCAATTATCTGCCAATGCATTTGTAGAAGTGTTGGACTATTTCAGTTTTCTTGGGAGCTTTGTTACCACTTGAGTTTGACTGTCATTTTTCTTTATTAATTTCTTGAGACTGGGTATGACTTGTCAAATATTATATTGTGGCCTGAATTGATTGATCTCCTGGCAGGCTGGCACAGAGTCTCACTGTCACTGAAGCCTGCGACTGATCGATGATTGGATAAAATTCACATCTTCTAATTATGATTGGTTCGCATAGCTTACCTTTGTTTATGCTGAAACAAATCATAGCTTCATAAATTGTGGGGTTCGCATAGCTTACCTCTGTTTCTGCTGAAACAATTCATAGCATCATAAATTTGGGGGGACTAGTATGAAACGCAAAACATACACTACTGCATATTATTTACGTCTGTTTAAATTTTTACTAAATTTGTCTTCAAAACAAAAACAAATACTGTTTCAAAAATTTGCTCTAAAATTGCACACAGTTTTACTATTTACAATTGTGTATAGATGTGCTCCAACATTCATACACAGTTGTAAATAGTAAAACTGTGTACGAATATTGGAGGGTATTTTCGGAAGTTCTAAAGTGTATTTTTGAACAAGCGTATATACACGACTTCTGTAGACACGGTATGAAAATTGTGTAAAAGTGCATTTTTTGACTGTGGTTAGTACCATTTTTTGTACTAGTGGAAGGGGAATTGAAATTTTAATTGTGAGGAGAATAAAAGTCTGACAAGAAATAAAAAGTATGTTGTTGGTTTTTACATTTTTTACTTTACTAATTAGAAGGCCATTTTTTGGTTACTTCAGAAAATGTGTTCCCTAATTCACAAACAAGCAATTCACATGGTGGAACGATCTGAACATGCATGTTTGTAGATGTTCAGTAATGTTGTGGACTTGTGCTGGCAAGTTGTGTCGTGATGACACATCTGACATGTTAAATCGTGTTTTGTTATTCCTTCAGATATGTTTTTTCTTTTTTGTCTTTTTTTTTCTCAGCATGCATGCCCGTGTTGTGTTAGACGTGTCCAAATGTGTTTCAATATGTCTGCGCCATGTTGATGACATGTGTCTCTATGTAGTCTTTAATGTGTATTGTGTGTCCATGTAGTGCTGAATACTCTCTCCCTGAAGACAACACGCACAACTACATGGCACGAGTATGCACCCACACAGCATGCACTCGTCTACATGGCATGAGCACACGTAGAATTGGAAGCAGACTTTCAAATTATTCGGTCAAATATTGAAGGTTTCTAGGGATCAATGTTATATAATTTTCATAAAAATGTGGGGGTTAAATTTATAGCATTCATAACATTTACTTTAAATTATACATCAAAATTGTACAAAGTACATAAATTTTGAAAATAAATTGATCCCCATTTTCACTGTGAGTATATCTATGAGTGCACTTCATCACATAGTGCACAAACTAATTGTGTTGTGTATGCGTTGTGTGTGTGTGTTTTTTTTTTAAAGTTGGTGATTAACTGCCAACAACAACAATATATTGATAAGAAAAAAGTTTATTTACAAGACTAAATTACCAAAGTTAGTAATTTGCCTCTCCTCATGCATAATTTAAATATTTACATCAACTCCTAAAAATAGCCGCCAGAAGGTTGCAGTACAGAGCCCCATGACTTGCCTCTCTCCTACTTGTATTGAGTTTGAAAAATAACTTCGAGTGTTGTATTATTGATTAATATATGCATTAGTTTTCGTTTGTTAGAAAAGAAACATATGTTATTTTCCCTCTATAGCGCTCAAACTCCTGCTGCACATACTGTGTTTGCAAGAGACGTCATTGCCACGGTCTATCATTGGTTGTTCATATCCCATCTGTCCTTGATAGAACCGCCAGTCAAGATACTCATATTGTAGTGCACAAATAATCCTCTCTAGAATCTCTCAGCATATAAGCAGCTCCATATGATGTGATCTCATGTTTATAAACCCAATGAATTACATAGGTGGCATCCTGGCTGCATTGTGCAGTCCTGGTTTGACAAGACCTGCTGTGTTGGAATCTTGTTTTGTTTGCAGTATAAGTCAGATGAAAATCTTAACTTTCATTGGTGCTTTTAGTTTCCATAAGTGTCTGTGGATGCGTGATAAAACCCCTCTCTGATGCATTGTTCTATATGTGGAGGTACATGTGAATAATCCAGAGGATGACCGCTTCCATTGTAACTCGTTGTCATATTGTACAGAACATGAGAAGAACGACTTCAGTAATACCTGAAGAAAAGGAGAGTTTACCACATATAACTGAAGATATTGTGATGTCGTGACTTCGTGTAGCCTACTGAGCGTCGTCACCCAAAGTCCCTGCAGTTTATGTTCAATTTTCCAGATTCATTATGCCAACAAAGCTTCATTTCGACAATGTAGATCAATAACGCCTAAACCTCCATTCTCCTTTAGTGCGCACACTTTAACCTAATTGACCAAGCAATTAATGCCTTTGCATGGATCATTACCTTTCCATAAAAAATTCTGCCGCATTTTGTCAATATGTTTAATGACCCCCAGTGAAACTTATAAGGCTTGCATATAATGTAATGGCATAACTGAAAGCATTGACTTCACAAGCATTACCCTTCACCCATAAGACAAGAAATTAGACGTCCAACCCTCTAAACGGCTCTGCACCACCGCTAGCATGGGTTGAAAGTCAATTTTTCTCGACTTCCTAACCATCAGCGGTAATCTCAAATACCTTATTGGAAGTTCTGACTGAGTCGTACTGAGGATGGCCTGCACTACCGAGATAGACTCCGTAGGTATCTCTATAGGTACGAAAGTTGATTTGGTCCAGTTAATCCTGAGGCCAGATAGTTTGGAATAAACTTCCATTACACGGAACCTCAGCGGTGTTGGGTGTGCCTCATTGATAGTCATAGTGTCACCAGCATACTGGATTATTTCTGGGGGCATGAATGCATGTGGAGGCATCAAATGTTCCACAATGACCTCTCTGTCGTAACCTTCTTTTATGTGGGAAAAAAATTAGATTGAGCACCATTTACTTTAATCAAGGATGAAAAGGGGTTGATAATGGTTAGCACCGGCGGAATCTATCTCAGTGAAAACTCCCCCTCAATGAGAAGATTCGACAGAAAACACCAGCTTACCGTATCAAAAGATTTCTCAAAATCAGTTTTGTAGAGGACTTTGTATGTGTCGTGTCGAAAGATGTACATACTGTGCCGTGTCTAAGATGTGTCGTGTTTTGGTAATTTCCGAACGGCCAATTATATACCGATTGAATAATGATATGTAGTCCCAAACAATAGATTTTAAATATAACTTTTAGCATCATTGCATCAACAGCAATTGTCGCGTATGCTCTATTATACTGGCCAATGACATGCCATATATTGACATAATTAATATCGACTAACAAAATGCACTTAACATGTGAGTAGCAAAAGTGATTCACATATGCTGCGACCCTAAAAAGGTGAACAGTAACTCTAAAATTTCTGCTTTTCTAAATCTAACAATATAATAATTTCGTGCATGTATCTCAAAGCAGCTGATATTTTTTTGCACGAATCTCGAAACAATTCAATAGTTGGATTTGAAAAAATAGAAATTGTAGGTCACTGTTCATGAGTTAAGAATCGCAGCAGATTCGGATCCAGCAAAAGTAGGGGAAAAAGAGACACATGAATTGTGAACAGAACCAAGTAAGATACTCGGAGCAAATAATTCATTGTTGTATTATTTTTCAATCTTAGTGCTGACAAATATAAGAGAAAAATGACTATTATTTTAATCCTTGATCACAAAAAAGAGAGGAAGGATTGACATTTGTACTACTCGGGTACATCCCCATCTTCCATCTTTATTTTATGTGAACCCGATATAGAATTTTAAATAAATTTAAAATTCATACATGATTCATATATACAAAAAATAATTAGTAGGCATGGAATTTGAGAGAAATTATTAGATTACAGCATCCAGGGATATCTCCAGTTCGGCAGCAAATGGAGCGCAGATAAACAAACTTTTTATGTTTTTTGTCAGGGACAAACAACATGTCAACAGCAGGCTGCAGCCTATTATTATTATTAGCAGCACATTCATCTCTCATGGTACCAGTTAACCATCACTGGACACTGGCAAAGTTAAGAGAGATTTTAATACGAATCAGCATTTGTTGGCATGAATCCAAGCAGGTTTCACGTGGATCCATATTCCACGGGCCATGCAGCTCCATTTGGGTCGAGACTCATCAATTCAGGCCAGGCCTTACAGGAGGCACCAAAATAGTACCAGCTTTTAAACTTGCGTGGGGTACACGACCTGTAGTCCTGTACCGTGACCGTGACAGACTGTAGATTGACTAGTCAACGCTATCAAACCTAGTAATTCGCATGGGTCCGACTGTAAAAATCTTGGGTCCCCGCCGGTTGTTGAGTCTCTGCTTCGTTGAAGCTCTTTTGTCTAGGGTGTCAACGTCTACGGTAAGAATCTGAAGGAAGTATTTTCATATTAGTATCTGGTATAAATTGATTTTATTTGTACTATATTTTTATCTGCTATAAATTATTTTATACATATTCCACCCTTATCTGTTATGGTTGTCGGATAATGAAACGATAGAGAGTAAATAACAGTTAATACTAATATAATAATAATTTTTATTATTTATTTAATAAAAATATTAAAACATATATATTCATTTCACACATGCATAGTACTTTATTGAATTTTTTTTATCATACTACGGACAAGTAAACCAATTAAAGTACTATTAACAATTTCTATTAATATATATAATATATATAATTTTTCTTTTATAATTATCTGATCGGATAACGGGTACGAAATAGACTTTACCCGTACCCTTATCCGTTTAGATAACGAAAAAATCTTTATCCGTACCCGATAAATTTACAAAACAAAAATCGTACTAGTACCCGTTTTATCGTATACGCTACGGGTCAAGTAAACAGATAAAAGGGTGCCATTGACACCCTTATTTTTAGCTCATCTTTTGGGGCTCGAGTGAGGCACTGAGGCTACAGTTTTATACATAGTACATGTTCCAAATTTTTTATTAATAATATTAAAAAATACTGAATTAAAGAAAATAACACCAGAGAAATTCCAGAAACAACATTTCTGCTAGATTATCATGTGAAAAAATTTCCAGAAACAACATTTCCGCTAGATTATTCGGTAGAATTGAATTCAACTTATACATTTTATTCAATTTGTTCGTAACTTTGTAATTCCCCTGTATCCAGCAAAATTGTAATTCCGCTAGATATCCAACAAAAATAGTCTAAATTTTTATATTTCTATATGAAATATACTCCGGCATTTTTTTCCATAACCAAAAAATTAAATAATATAATATTAATAACCAAATTTTGAAAAAAAATTCAATCCTAACCAGACTGCCCCCCCATTGGGCGGTCTGCCCTACCCACAAAACCGCCCCCCACCCAGCGGTCTACACACCCATCAGACCGCCCCCCAACCCGGCGGTCTGAATTTTTTTTTTTTCCTATAAAACCCCTCTCCCCTCCCCCCACCCACACCAAACCCTAGCCGTCCCTCTCCACTCCTCCGCCGTTTTTTGTGTAGAAACCGCCGGAAACTCCGTTTTGTCATCTCAAACGCGATATTTCGCACCTTCGTTGCATTTTCGACCCCTCTCCGCTTCTGTTTTCGGGTACGAAATTTTTTGCGAATTTTTATAAATTGTTTCGAATCGTTAGAAATTGTTGATTGGAATTGTTATAAATTAGGTAGAAATTGTTTGATTGGAATTGTTATAAATATTAGAATTGTTAGAATTGTTTGATTGGATTTGAATTGTTAGATATTATTTGATTGAAATGGTTAGAAATTGTTTGATTGGATTTGTTAGAAATTGTTGATTGGAATTGTTATAAATATTAGAATTGTTAGAATTGTTTGATTGGGTTTGAATTGTTAGATATTATTTTATTGAAATGGTTAGAAATTGTTTGATTGGAATTGTTAGAAATTGTTGATTGAAATTGTTAGAAATATTCGAATTGTTAGAATTGTTTGATTGGTTTGGAATTGTTAGATATTATTTTATTGAAATGGTTAGAAATTATTTGATTTTAATTGTTAGATATTATTATTATTATTATTTTCTTGTTATTATTCTTATTTTAATAATAATAATAATAATAATAATAATAATAATAATAATAATTATTATTATTATTATTATTATTATTATTATTATTATTATTTCATTATCATTATCATTATCATTATCATTATTATTTTTTTAATTATTATTCTTCTTATTTTAATTATTATAATAGTAATTATTATTGTTATTATTATTATTATTATTATTATTTTTTTTTTATTATTATTCTTCTTATTTTAATTATTATAATAGTAATTATTATTGTTATTATTATTATTATTATTATTATTATTATTATTATTATTATTCTTATTATTATTATTATTATTATTATTCTTATTATTATTATTATTATTATTAGAACACATCTGATAATTTTTTTTTTTTTTGTAAAACTAAATATTTTGAAATGCAGGATGACTAGATCTGGACGATCACGAGATACCTCAGACACCGCCGAGAGTTCACATTCTCATGCCGATCCGAGTGGGAGCACAGAGACCATGCATGCGCAGGGTGTCGCTGCAGATACATTCAGTCCCCTCCTATGGCTCCCCCACAGACATCACCGTGTCTCACTTGCATCGGTAGAGGTACGTTGAGTAATTCGAAGAAAATGCAAACATTATGTTTCAAAACACATATAGTTATTCATCTAAAACATTAATAAATGCAAGTTGAGACCATGTTGACGGTGCGGCACCGCACGCCCGAGGTGCTTGTACGTGGCACATCCACTGATGGACCGGTACCTGATGAACCTTGGGTTGTACCAGCTAGGCACATTGGAACAACCAAGGAGAATTGACCAGGCACTTATGTGCGGACTCGTAGAGAGATGGAGGCCTGAGACGCATTCATTCCATCTTCCTGTAGGAGAGATGACAGTGACCCTACAGGATGTCGGTGCCTTATGGGGTCTGCGGATCGATGGAGATCCGGTAGGAGGTGTCTCGGATCATAAGAACCTCAAGCAATTGATCCCAGAACTGTTGGGGACGCATGTGGAGGCAGTGGCCAAGAAGCTCAAGCTGAGGGGTGAAGGGGGAGTGGAGCGTTTCTCCAGTTACTGCATTAGTCTTAGGGCTCTCCGGCAGTATGCCGCTGAGATTGCCATCACCCCCCAGACGGCTGACCCGGAGCGCGTCAAGAGGTAAGATCAAAATGCATTAAATTAAAATTATTACTTAAAAATACACAGTTTTTTACGTTTTCTTGAAACTGTAGGTATGTTAGAGCATTCGTTCTTGACTTATGTGGTAGCACAATGTTCGTCGATTCTAGCGGTGACTCGGTCTCGATCATGTTCATCTAGAGTTGGAGGAACTCGATAAGCCGTCGCGATGGAATTGGCGTGGAGCCGTGCTTGCCACCCTGTACAGAGAACTGTGTCACGCATGTCTGGTAAGTTTCCATCAATTAATGTGCTTTACAATTGTTTTTTATTTGATAATAATGAATACACATATAAAATTTCAGAGAGACAGCCAGCAATTCAACGGGCCACTCATGTTACTCCAGTAGTGGTCCTGGTCGCACCTACCGGTCTGCCGACCCATTATTCCTCCACATGTGAGGTGGCACACGGGTGACGACATCGACAGATACCTCCTATATGCTATCATATAGGGTGCTTACCAGCACTACGAGAATACGCCGAAGGGAGGGACGGCGGGTATCTCGTACGTCAGGAACCAGCTCCAGCTATTGCACTAAGCTAACGTCGAGTGGTTCTCGTATCATGCGTGGTACCGATCTCGCATTTTTTGTCGGCTGACGATGGCGCAGAGGGATCTCGGTTTGTACCAGGATCCACTCGTTTGTTACTGGATAGTTGAGTATCACTATCCTGATCGGGTGCCTCGTCAGTTCGGCTTCGATGCCTTTATTCCGGATGACCCCATACTTGGTGAGGAGGACACAGAGAAGCTGCACAAGTAAGTATTAATACACACTCAATAATACTCACAAACTATTGATATTATTTCACAAAATTTGTATAACTAACTTATAATGCAGGACTATCCACAAGAAGACTGAGGTGGATTGGCGCACCCACCATATGGGATTGTACAGGATTGCCCGCAGGCCTGAGGTCAATTTGTGGGTCCCGTCTGACCCGACGGACGTCAGTTTGGGAGCGGGACCTTGGACATTGAGGTATATGGTCTGGTACCAGCGGTGGTGTATGACTACCGTATACTTGCAGGGCGACTACGGTGATTCTTTTCGGCGGAGAATGATGGGTGATTCGAGTAAGACCCATTTGTCATGGGGCCCGATCAACACTCGATCGGTAAGCAATAAAGATTATTTGTAATATTATTTTTTCTCCGCACAACTCATTTTCTAAATGTTATTTACAGGTACTGACGGCAATTCGAGGAGTTGCACACAGCTTGGTGTGCATGGCGAGAATTGGTTTTCGGGCGTTCGGGTGTACTATGCTGCATTACACTGCTCCGATCGTTGAGGATTCCCATTTTGATGGGCGCCTCGTTGGCATGCTACACGATGCTGGCGAGAACATCAACTGGCGTGAGATCAAGATTGACTCACCAGTTCCAAACCAGCCCAACCAAGAGCCGTCTCTCGTATGCGATAGAGACCTACCACCACCCCCCCGCAGGTATTATAAGTTAATTTTTTTTCATTCACGTCAATTTTGTTTTGAAATGTGTTCTTAAGATGTTCCACTCAAATATTGCAGAAGATAACCCGAATTGGGCGTTCCACGATTGGGTGCTGGACACCAAGAGATGGCACGCCTACTACAATCAATATAGAGTGCCAGTGTAGTATGACGAGGTCAGTTGGATCGTGTCTATATAATTAATTTTTTTTTATTTTGTATAAAGAAAACTAACATTATCTAACTACAGGATGGTCACCCTACATGGAGTGCCGAGCCCACTTTCACTCCGGCAGACTTTGGTCTCACCGATACTGGGGCAGAGGACGACCATGAGGCTAGCGGCAGTGGGGCATAGCAGGCTACCCAGTTTGATCCATGGACGGATACTGCGTTTGGGACACAGCCACCGACCACGTATACAGGGGACTGGGACGAGCCCACACTATCGATGCCACCCCCCAGGCAGCACGACCACGAGGCTAGTGGCAGTGGGGCACAACAGGCTACCCAGTTTGATCCATGGCCGGATGCTGCGTTTGGGACACAGCCACCGAGCACGTATACGACATGCATTTTGATTATTTTGATGACGAGGATCCTGCAGAGCCCTATGAGCCTCCACAGCCTCAGAGACGTGTCCAGCCGTGGAGGGCGTGTGGGGCGCCTCCCAGATTGTCATTATCCAGTCGTCGTCGTCGTCGCTAGTTTTTATATTTCATATTGTAGCCCTGGACAGTATATTTATATTTTCCTTTCTATATTTTATGTTGATCAGATGTTATTTGGTTATTTTATTTACTTATATTTTCGTTTCTATATTTTATGTTGACTAGACGTTATTTGGTTATTTTATTCACTCGACCAAATTTGTCGTTATTTTGTTCACAAGGAAATACAATCATATAATCACAACAAAATAGATAAAATACAATATAAATTACAAGCAATTACATAAAATACAATATAAAAAAAAAAATTCCAGACCGCCGGGTGGGGGGGTGGTCTGATTGGGTGTGTAGACCGCTGGGTGGGGGGCGGTTTTGTGGGTAGGGAAGACCGCCCAATGGGGGGGCAGTCTGGTTAGGATTGAAATTTTTTTCAAAATTTGGTTATTAATATTATATTATTTAATTTTTTGGTTATGGAAAAAAATGCCGGAAATATACTTGTAAATCAAACTTTATATTTCTTAGAATATTTTATTATTTTATTAGACAAGTATAAAATCACTTAATCTAGAGATTATAAAACATTCAAAATAGTATATTTTATCTATCTAAAAGTATAATAAAATAATTTTAATATATATAAAATTTACTCTGTAAATATATAATTTATGTTGAACGGTTCTGACCGATTATTTAAACTTTAAAATTAAAAACAATGTTATCAGAATCAGACCGGACATCGATTCGGTAAAGTATCGGTTTGATGGTTCAATGGTCGAACCGTTGAATCAATCGGTTTGATGGCTGGTTTTATAAATACTTGCGTAATTTTAGATATAATTATTATTTTAAATAATTATATTTTATGTAATAAAAAATTCCAATATACATATTAAACAATGTACTATAAAAGTAAATTTATATATTATAAATACTATTTTTTTCATGGAAAATATTTTTATTGTAGCTCAAATGTAGAACTCATTTTTAGAATTAATAAAATAAAATATTATGAAATACTTTTCTTTCATCAAATAAATTATATATTTTTATACTTCATACTAAAATTGAATAACTACATAAAAATTATTTATTTTTCTGTGATCAAACAAACTTCTAATGATCCATATTATAATTTTAAATTTTTATTAAAAATAATATTGTAATAAATGTTGAATTATTTTAAAATATATAATCATTTATAAAAGTATGTTAGAAGACATAAATAGCTACACGAAATAAATCACATAAAACACATTACATTCCACCTTTTTTTTTTCCTAAAAAGTTACTTTCTTTCCTCAAAAGCCGCTCTTTTTTTTTTTTTCAAAATTGGAAACAGATGTAGAGAACCAATGCAAATGTGGTTTGGTTTGGTTTAGTAATCCGGTTTTTTTCATAAAACCAGCCGGTTTAACTAAATATGTCCGGTTCTATTGCATATCTGGTCTTAATATTGAACTAGACCGTAAACATGTCCGGTTCCGGTTTATTCCGGCCAGACCGGCCGGTTCGATCTGGTTTTGATAACAGTGATTAAAATATTAATCCGTAGTACATATCAAACTGCATTATGCATAGCAATATAGCATCATAGCCTTACTCTGGGAGCTCTGCTGATTTGCATAAAGATGAGAAGTAGAGAGTACCAAACATTTTATTTCTTTTTTATGTTGAATTTAAATTTACCAAAGGTGTCAGAGTTTTATGTTAGCAAAAGCACTTTGAAAAATGCACATAATTATTAACAAGAAACTTCGGATCCTGTCTCGTCGGCCTGAACAAGGATTCTGTGTCACATTTAAATTTTTAAAGGTTCTTTTAATTGTGGAGTAATGATATGCCAGTGATAAGGTACACCATCAAAATTGTAAAATAAAAATAAATTTTCGTTTTATTGTTGCCAACAACTTTTTCTAGAAAGAACAAGGATCAAGTTAATATTTTTTTTATTAACCACAATTGATTAGTTAAAAAAAGTTTCTAAAGTAATTTTGGTGAAAATATTAAAGAACTAAGGACTAAAGAGAGATAAGTCTTGGTGTTTAAAAAAAAAGTAACTTGTAAAAAAATTGCTAAGTTGCAATAAAACATGACAACCGTGACAAACAACTTTGTCACGTCAAAAAGAAATAAAACATGTTATAACTTAAGAAATATTTAAGATAGAATTTACCATTAATTTAGTACAATTTTAGAGTTTTTATTCACATAGATTAAATATCAATAAATACTAATTTATTCATTTTTCAAAATATCTGATAGATAATTATATAGATTTAAAAATACATTACATCTAATACATGACTTATATAATTATAGATATTTACAACTTCAAATTTAAGTACATTTTCATATAGAGATCGTTAAGTGGTTTGGGTCGATTTTTTGAACTTAACGAGTAGAACTAGGGTGCTCCTATGAGTATCAAGCCCCTTTGTACTCTTAATTCTAAAACTTATTGGATTAACTTTGAACAACGAATCCAAACCGTTGAAATCCTTCTACCTTATGTGTGATGCGTCTACATGTGAAAATTTTAAAGTTTCAAATTAATTTAGTATAAAATCAAGTGGTCAAAATTAGAAGGTTTCCAAATTAATTTTAATGCATTTATTTTTTGGAAGCCTTTTGACCACTTGACTTTATATTAAATTAATTTGAAACTGTAAAATTTTGACATGTAGACGCATCACTCGTAAGGTAGAAAGATTTCAACGGTTTGGATTCATCGTTTGACATTAATCCGATATATTTTAAAGTTAAGAGTACAAAGGGGCTTGGTACTCCTAGAAGCACCCTAGTTCTACTCGAACTTAACAATAAAGATATGAATTCATAGTACGGACCGATGTGTGCTATGCATAGTACGATAACCACACTCAACAATAAATATATATATTTTACTTTCTAAAATCTTACAATAATTAGATCAATTTAAAAATATAAATTTATAATCTTTTAATTTTTTTTCTTGAGCGAGAGAGGAGGGTTGATCCGTCTATTTATCACATTGTGCCTGTTTGAACTTGAATATGTGATCTTTATGATTCATTTTAAAAGCTTGATTTGAATAATTATCTACTTCTGTTGTATATATTGGTTATTGATTTCTAATCAAAGTGGTACGTTGTTGATATTACAAAAGATAAAAACCATTTATTTGCCCAAATTATAGGTTGAATCGACATTTTTTTTTAAATAGAACTCATAAAAAAAAATTAACCAAATGAGTCCCGTGCCAACAGAAGCTTAAAAAATAGCCTCCACCAGTCTCCCAAACCGGTGTGGATCGAAAGGGCCTAGCTACACCGGTTTCCCAAACCAGTGGAGCCATTATTTCACCCGGCTGACTCATTTTTCCACCAGACTGTGGCATGGCCACAAAAGATCTGCAGACAAGGCTCCACCGGTTTTGGAAACCAGTGGACCTGGGAAATCTTTTTTTTCATCTTACAAGTGTTACTGTGTTGGGAAAAAAATAATAAAAAATTCTAAAAAATATAAAATTAGCTCCATCTTATTGGGGAACCGGTGGAGGCATTAATTATGTGTAACCATGTGTGTAGTTGTTCTGGCAGATGGAAAAATGGCTTCACCGGTTTGGAAAACCGGTTTAGCTATGCCTTTTCAATCTACACCAGTTTGGAGAACCGGTGGAAGTTATTTTTGAAGCTTCCGTAAATACGGGTCACCTTTGGTTAATTTTTTTTTATGAGTTCTATTAAAAAAAATATATCTTGAATCGAGGTTTCCATATATCACTAACCTACCTCCATTTACATAGTATATTTATTTAGTTGGTAATGGTTGAATTTATGGATTTATAATCATCAGAAATTATCAGGCCGGTTATATCAGGGTGCGTTCAAAGTTACCTGTATCCTTCATGTCGTTCGCATTTTCACATATTACAATTATTAACACTTTTTTGTTCGTCAGCAACTCAGCATTACTACGATCACAACAATAAAATTGTGTTATCACATTTTTTATATTCGTTCTAACTCTAAATATATAAAGGTATTAATATCAATTGATTTATTCAGAAAATAGTTATCTTGAAAAACAAAAGCTAGATTTTAGCATTCATATAAATTATAGTCTTGCTTCTTTGCTCTAGTAGAGAATTATTTAGTTATGATTTAATCACAAACAGTACTTGAGATATATTGGTGGAAACTATATACTTTATATGTAAAACGAAAAAAAAAAATTTGAATATAAATATAAACAATATAAAAAATAACTACTATGAAATGTGATAAATATATACCTCTATGAAAATCACTGTTTCTTAATAATCAGGAATTCTCAGATCAAGTTATTTTCTACCGAAATTTTTATTAATATACAAAAAATAATAAATTTAACAATCTATATAAAAATGACAAAAATTTCGAGATCTACTTATACTGATGATATTATCATCGGTTTCAAAAAATAAAATCGATAGTAAAGTCATCAGTTTCAGATACTTAGAACCGATAACAAAATAATCGGTCCTAGATCCTCACACCTGCCTCGATGTTACGCAATATAATATATTAATATTATTGTGCGCATCAATATTACACAATATAATATACTAATATGATTGTTGTCTTTAGTTATCATGCAATAATGTACGCAATATAATATATTAAAGCAATATAATACGACAAATTAGTGTTACGCAATATATATGACAAAGCCATCATTTGTTACGCAATATATAACACAAAGCCATTGGTTACGCATACTGTACAGAGCACGTGTAGAACAGATGACTTTGTCATCGGTTTAGAAATTGATTGTTTTATTATTAGTTATGGATTAGCTGGAACTGATAATTTTGTTATTGGTTTTATTCTCAGAAACCGATGACAATATCATTAGTATGGACAGATTTCAAAATTTTTATCATTCTTGTATAAATTGTTAAATTTATTATTTTTTTGTATATTAATAAAAATTTCGGAATTTTCTACCTATCTGGAAAAATAGTAAACAAATTATAAAAAAATGTAAAATTTAATTTTGCAAGTATATATTCATATGAAAATTATGTTGAACGGTTTAGATCGACCATTAGAATTTTGAAAACGAAAATATTGATCCGTAGTATGGAACAATCCAAGCTATGCATATATAGTACCATGGTCCATGGCAACATATCCACTTATAATTTACTTATACTCTTCAATCCAAATAAAAAATCAAGCCTCGTCTGAATAGGGTTAGGATATTTCTTTCACTAATTGCCTCCTTCACTATTATATATAGTGTTGTCGTGGGATTAGACTAAAATTATTAATGTGTAGTGTTGATGATTTAATGTTACAGGTGGATATGAGAAAATTATGAGATATGTCTGAGGGTTTTTTTTTTTTTAAATGCAAAAACTATAGGATGTTGATTGATCATATATTATTGTTTGATCATATGTTGATATTAATTGTTTTGTAATGTATAGATATTTTAGATTTGAAATTAATTTCTTTGGAATTATGTTTCTGAACGGTGGTGCATTTATCATGCACCCAAGTAATAATGTAGGTTATGTCCTAATTAAAACCAAATGTTAACAACGGACAGGTACGTACATTTTAGTCCTCTTAATTTAAATTTTCTAATTCATTCTAATTTTGTGGATTTATAAAGATGTACATTCCTTATTTATTTGTTCTGGTTTCGATTAATCCAATATAAAACAGTTGCCAACTCTAATGATGATGGATTAAGAAGCTTCCGTGTTTTTGAAAAAAAAAAAAAAAACATAGGAAGTTCCCTTTAGAAAACTTCAATAATAATACGTTTGGAAGGTAGGCAAACAAAGCTAGCCACATAAATCTAATTTGACCAGAACAAATCACCACTCAGAGAAGAAGACACTAAATCATACAGAACAAGGACAGTCACCATCTAGCCAAAAAGCCACTAAATCAAACCAGACCGAAACTGAATCAACCGGACCCTGACGACCAACACTCAAAGAGGAGGAGAAGAAGAAGAGGAAAAAAGAGAATAGGAAGTAAACAATTCTTAGCATTTTTGTCATCGGCATCAACCATAAAAGCACATACCTTATTTGATAGAGTTACAGTAGATACTACAGGAGTGGAATGAATTCACAACACTCTTAGTCGAATTCGAAGAATCAAAACGGACGGACAAGATGACGACTGATAGTATTCTTAAATAAAGTCATCCGCTTCACGGAGACAATGTGAGATGAACCAGATGGACGAGAGAGAATAAAGATGATGGAGGAGAGCAGCCGGGTCACGAAATGACTCTCAAAACATTGTCTTCCTTCTGCCCTTCTGATTAGCCTAGGAGGAACTTGCAGAGTTCCCTAGATGCGCGAAGCTCACATATGTTAGGCATGACATTCATGTTACTTTTCAATTATTTTCACATTTCTTGGATGTTTCTTATTCCTCATGTCATGTATTAATTAATGCGCTACAATAGGATTTCTCTTTCTTAATTTTATATGCCTACATGTATTGCAAATTTGCAATCATATATTGGGGGAAATAAATCTTCTGCGATCCTTTGAGATCGCAGGATCTTTGCAATTTCAATCTCAACCGTTCATATATTTTGAGATTTGTGTACAAAAATTAATTTTTTTTTTGAGATTCATATATTTTAATAAATGAAAGGTTGAAATTGAAATCGCAGAACCCTGGAATCCTTGGAAATCACAGCAGATTTATATCCTATATTGGGCAATAACTTACTATTTAAACAAAGAAAGTCAATTATTTGTTTACCAAGACAATTAGTTTAGCTAGACACTTAGGTTGCGTTTGGATGAAATTGACTCCGCTGCTCGTCAAATTGGCAAGCAGGATCCTGCTTTTCCAAATCAAACTATTCATCTGTGTTGAGATTCTTGCATGAAAAAAATTTAACGGTTAGATTTGGAAAGGCAGGGTCCTGCTTGCCAATTTAGCGAGCAGCGGATTCGGATTCCATTTGAATGGGTTAGCAAGAATAGAGAATTGGATTAGCTCAAGAATAGCTCTATTCTACTAACCCATAGAAATGGTGGGTTAGCAAGAATAGAGCTAGTGGGGTTAGTAATATTAATAAAAAAATAGTTTTCATTCCTCTCAATTAGAATTAGTTTAAATATTAAAATAGTATTAAATAAATATTGGTTAAATATTAAACATAATATAATATTAATTAAAATAATAAATTAGTATTGAAAAAATATAAAATCAAATATTAATATAAAATAAAATATTAGATTAAATATAATATAATATTAAATTAAATATTAAATGTAATATAATAATAGTTTAAATATTAGATTAGGATCAAATTAATATAATATCAAATTAGATTAGTCTTAAATAAAATATTATATTAAATATAATATAATATTAGTTTAAATATTAAATATAATATAATATTAGTTTATATGTTAAATATAATACAATATTAGTTTAAATATTGTATTAGTATTATATATACTATTAGATTAGATTAGTATTAAATAAAATATTAGTTTGAATATTAAATATAATATAATATTAATTTATATATTATATTAGTATTAAATAAATATAATATTAATTTAAAATTTTAATGTAATATAATATTAGTTTAAATATTATATTAGTATTAAATAAATATAATATCAGATCAGATTAGTATTAAATAAAAAATATTAGATTAGTATTAAAAAAATTCAGCTTAAATGTAATATAATATTAGTTTAAATTATTATTTTTTCGTTCCCTTCATCTCTATTTTAATATACAATTCAAACGACATTTTTACTAATCTGAATAGTTCAAACCACTCAGATTAGCACTATTCTAAACCACCAAATCAAAAATTGTTATTCTTGTACTTGGAAGAAGCACTAGACAGTGCAAAATGCTGATACACAAGAAGAAACCTGACAATGCAAATTGTACATGTGTTGTTAAGGACTACATTGAGCTTCCTGCTTAGAAGCTTAATCTGAAATATTGGTTCGTATAATATTATTAATATAATGAGCTGTGTGAACTGTGGATTATTGACAATGTAGCTTTGTCCACCACAGTCCAGCAATAAAATGTACAGCTGATTGCGCTGTCCTGTCCATTATAGCCACCCTCGTGGTAAATCCAATAATTAACGGAATTTTTCTTACCGTTCAATCAAAGCAAGTAAAAGTTTGAGAACAACAAAAATAATTTACTATTCGATCTTTAGCTAAAACAACATAACCATAGCTTTATCGAAGATAGTGAATCTCAACCGTGACTAAATTGAAACAGACCTTGGTGCTCAATTTAAAATGTAATATAAAACTAAAAAACAAAAAAAAAATGGTGAAAACTTGATGAAAATTCACTCTTCCTGATTTTGCTGATCTTGTATGAAATGTTATCTGTACATTCAAATGTGCGTCATCCCTGGAAAATTCCAATTTGTTTCTGGGAATATAAAGCTCTGATAGGAAAGTCTCCTGAACACCTAAAACGTGAAATGGAATTGGATTTCAAGAGCAATACTTGATCAGAAGCAAAAATGACGACGTAACCAATTTCAGTTGACATGATTTAGAGGGGAGGAGATTCAGCAGAGAAATCTTGTTGAAAGAGCAGAGATTTGGTAAGAATTCATTGTCGCACGGTGAAGAACCTCAGCAGAACTGATTGTCAAAATTTTTGCTTATGAATTCTTGAACAATGGTGTTGCCTTCCAATCAGTAAAATAAGAATTCAATTCTTCTCATTGAAATCTTTTTTTAGTGAAATATGAAACAAAAATATACGGTATCCATATTTTTGTTAGGTATTTTTTTTTTTTTTGCGTGTGTTTTTCTTCTTTTTCTACCAGTATGTTTATCGTGTTCTATTATTTTGTGTCAGGCTCATATATTCTACATGATATGCAGTTGTGTGCACCTTGGCCTTGCATGTTAGGGTCCAATGAGATCGATTAAAATGTAAAATGAATTTACTAATAAAACAAAATGCTCTTGATTGTACACACACACACTTGTATTCCCAAAAATACAACTACTATTCACATTTTACAAAGCATTTCGTATCTGGGTCCCACATCTACCTCTCGTTCAGGTTGGAAAGGAAATAATTCAATCTGAACATATTTACCAGTAAATTATTTCCTAATAGATTTGGTGCTAAGTATTGGAGAAAACTATATTATTTTGCATCCTTAGAATTGATTTAAAAGTTTTTGAAAAAAAATTGCACAACTTTCCAACTGCCTCGGCATTACATACTGACAAGTTTCACAATATGCTACTTCATCTGGTCTCATTCAGAGTATGCCTCCAATCTCACTGTCGAAGGTGATCCTTGTCTTGATCACCTGAAATTGCTTTCTAAATATTTTGTTCCACTGACAAAGATTTTCTCACAGGTCAAGTCTCTTTTTGTTCTTAGCAAATTTTTTAAACCTAGCTATATGTGCAGTGCAGTCCTGTACAAATCCCAGAATTCACATCCCTAGCCCCTACGACCAGGGGTGGCAAAAAAACTTGTAGCTCGTGGCTCGATCGTGACTCGCATATGACTCGCTCGCTAACAGTTCGCTCGTTATTGGACCGAGCTGTTAACGAGTCAACTCGCTACTAGCTTGGTCCATAATTAATGAGTTCAAGTTGGGGCCTAGCTTGCTCGTGCCAGCTCAGCTAGGCATCAATTTGTGAATTTGTATGAACTTGTGTGCATTTTATACTATTAAGCTCGGTCCAGCTCGGTTCAGTTCGGTCCAAAAAATTTGTAGAATTTATTTTCTTCTTAAAACAAAGTTCAGCCAGACCCAGTGAGCCAGCTCGTTAGCTAGCTTGCTAGCTCGTCATGATTTTAAGCTAAGATTTTAGCTTGGAAGCTCTAGGTCCAGCTCACTCGGCTGTAGCTCGGCCCAAAATTAACGAGCTGAGCTAAGGCCTAGCTCGTAATGAGCCAGCTCGTTGACGAATTCACATCTGCTGCGATCCTGAAAGGGTGAACAGTAACCCTAAAATTCCTGTTTTCCCAAATCTGACCGTTCAATAATTTCGTGCACGTATCTCAAAGCAGCTGAATTTTTCTTGCCCGAATCTCGAAACAATTCAACAGTTGAATTTGGGAAAGCAGGGATTGTATGTTACTGTTCATGGGCGAAGAATCGCAGCTGATTCGGATCCGCTGGTTGACACCCTGACCTTCTGGGAATGCGGCCTACCTTAAGAATAATATGACAAAAAATAATTTAAAATTGTTTTAGGTCAAAAAATGAATCTCAAGTTTCTCCGTAATTCCCTTTTAATTTTTTATATATTTTGCACCATTACTACTTGGACATTCTCTGACCTTTATTTAGTCAACTATAACCTTATTGTTTTAAAAAATGTCTTCATGCATGTACGTACTCCTGAGGCCTTGTGAAGAATTTTCAAAAATTTAATGTTAATGTAGCTACAGCGCTATTCTGATAATTAGGCTGCATGGCATGTTGCAATAACAAATTTGATGTGAAGACTTAGTCCAGGTCGGACCAAGCACTCATGCATAATTAAAAGCAGACATAGCCAGATAGGAATGGATACATAATTAAATAGAGACTACCAACCTGATTCCTTTGATTGGAGATATAATGCAATAAAAAATTTAGTTAGCACTTCTAACCTATGACATATATAATTAAATGGAGACTACCAACCTCATTCCTTTGATTGGAGATATAATGCAATGAAAAATTTAGTAGATAGAAGTAAAAATATTAACTTGATTGACGCAACTTAAAAACATTATATTAAATAATCCGTAAAATATGGCGATATTTGAAGGTAAATTTGCTAACTATGACAATGATGATGCAAAAAATATGTTCACGCGTTAATTAAACATGCTGCAGTTCTTCCGGATTTCTCCAGCACTGCCTTCCAGCACTTCAACATTTCCCAACCTCACCAGTGCATTTGCAAGGAGGTTCAAGAAGCTGCTCGGATTACTTGCTAACGTATTGACGAAGTTAGCCGTGGTGGAGTTGTCCAATGCCAGCTCCTGATCTATCTGCAGAATACCCTTGTGAATCTGGAGCTGCTTATAGTAGCTGTTGTCTAAGAAAAATGAGGTGTTCTGATCCAAAAAGGCAGTGCTGTCCCGATTCAGCGGCTGTTGGACCGAGCCACAGGTTTTCTTGAGCTGTTTAAGGAGATTTGGGTCCAAGGTCGGATCAGGTTTACCAGACCCATTAAAATCCTCTAAACGGTCACGAAAGAAGACGCAGTGCGCCACGCCTACTGTGTGACATCCGAGCAGTACAACCATGTCATTTAAGGAAAACCCTTTTGCTGTGAAGAATTGCTGTGCTTCTGATACAGTGAGTGAGGGACTAGGGAGATTAACATCATTAGGGTCTGATCTGAGACCGTCACGTCTGCCTGTTGGCACGGAATAGTTTAGACCGCCTGACTGAACAACTAAATCTCGTGTGGTAAGTGCAATGATGTCTGCGCAAGAGACGGTTCGAGGACAAACTGCCTCAATTTTCAACTTGATCTCGTCAATTAAGTCGTAACCGCGCACTGTTAGATTCGGCCCAGCATTTTGCTCTGATAGTGTATTGTTGGTTGGTTTAATGAGAATTGAAGCATCACATCCCTATCCAATATCAAAATGAAATAATTATTTAATAATTTATTTTATAATAATTAAAAGGATGTCGCTGTAAGTTAATATTACTGAGTGTGTTTTTCATTTTACCAGTAAGTTACTGGCTTGTATAACTTTCATGTTTTAATAGAATGTGGGTTTGACCCTCATTTTTCCTAAAAACAAATTGATGTCTCTGTATATATTAAAGAGTGTATTGATCACAATTTTGCATTGAGTGTATAATCTTTGACTATGGGCCTGATCAATGCAGCAACAAAAAAATCATTAAAAATTTTTGAAATTATTGAACGAGAAGTCCAAATTAATAAACTAAAATATTTCTAATACCAAGCACCTTAGGTTAATCAAATATTTGTTGTGTGTGTGTGTAGTAGAACTAGAGTGCTCCTAAGTTCACCCAATCTCTTGTGAACTTGACTCTAAAATATATCGAATCGACTTTAAACGATGAATCCAAACCGTTAAAATCTTTCTACCTAATGATTGATGCGTCTACATGTGAAAATTTTAAAGTTTCGAATTAATTTAATATAGAGTCAAGTGGTCAAAGAAGTCCAAAAAATGAATGTATTAAAATTAATTTATAAATCTTAAACTTTTGACCACTTGACTTTATATTAAATTAATTCGAAATTTTAAAATTTTCACATGTAGATGCATCACTCATTAGGTAGAAGGTTTTCAACGGTTTGGATTCATCGTTTAAAGTCGATTCGATATGTTTTAGAGTCAAGTTCACGAGAGGTTTGGTGAACTTAGGAGCACCCTAGTTCTACTATATATATATATATATATATAGAGAGAGAGAGAGAGAGAGAGAGTGACTAATATGATTTCAGTAGCATATGGGCCGAAGTGCTTACGGTCCAAATTTGAAATTTCAAAATCCAAAACGTGGATCTGAACGGTTAGATGTGTTCTCCATATTAAAATGTGCTTGGGGACCAAATTTTACATTTTTTTGAAATTTTTTTGCTATTTATTAAGCCACTTTGAAAATCGCTGATCCAACAGTGGCACTGTTGGGTTAAGCCACCGTTGGATCAGTGATTTTCAAAGTGGCTTAATAAATAGCAAAAAAATTCCAAAAAATATAAAATTTGGTCTCCAAGTACATTTCAATATGGAGAACACATCTAACGGTTCAGATCGACTTTTTAGTTTTTGAAATTTCAAATTTGGACCGTAAGCACTTCGGCCCATATGCTACTGAAATCATATTAGTCATTCTCTCTCTCTCTCTCTCTATATAGAGTAAGGCTACCGCGTATTGCGAATTAAAGTGGGTGTTTTAATTCGCTCTCATATCGCTATTTTCAAAGTTTAAATAGCCAATCCGAACCGCTCAACATGTTCTCCATATTGAAATGTGCTTGGAGACCAAATTTTACATTTTTTGGAATTTTTTTACTATTTATTAAGCCACTTTGAAAATCTTTGATTCAATAGTTTCACTATTTGGTTGAGACACTGTTGGATCAGTGATTTTCAAAGTGGCTTAATAAATAGTAAAAAAATTCCAAAAATTGTAAAATTTGGTCTCCAAGCACATTTCAATATGGAGATCATGTTGAGCGGTTTCGAATCGGCTATTTGAACTTTGAAAATAGCGATATGAGCGCGAATTAAAACACCCACTTTAATTCGCAATGCACGGTAGCCTTACTCTCTCTCTCTCTCTCTCTCTATATATATATATATATAAGGATGGGTTATGGTGAGTTGCGAAATAAGAGGTCATTTTTACTTCACGCCCACATTTTCATTTTGAAAATCCAAACAACCGATCCGAACCGCTCAACATGTTCTCCATATCGAAATGTGCTTGGAGACCAAATTTTACATTTTTTGGAATTTTTTTACTATTTATTAAGACACTTTGAAAATCGCTGATCCAATGGTCTAGAAAATTTTACTGTTCATCCGGATCTGCCATTTTCAAAGTGGCTTAATAAATAGTAAAAAAATTCCAAAAAATGTAAAATTTGGTCTCCAAGCACATTTCAATATGGAGAAAATGTTGAGCGGTTCGGATCGGTTGTTTGGATTTTCAAATTGGAATACGAGCGTGAAGTAAAATGTTGTTTTACTTCACAACTCACCATAGCCCATCCCTATATATATATATATATATATATATATAGAGGTTGGCTAATATCAAATTAGTTGTTCCTGAGGTCCTGTGCAACCAAGTCGTTTTTCAATTTTCAAAGTTCAAATTGTTGATCCAAACCGTTAGATGTGTTCTCTATATTAAAATGTGCTTGGAGACCAAATTTTACATTTTTTGAAATTTGTTTACTATTTATTAAGCCACTTTGAAAATCGTTGATCCAACGGTGGCTTCTTATTTTACTGTTTTGTTAAGCCACCGTTGGATCAGCGTATTTCAAAGGGGCTTAATAAATAGTAAAAAAATTCCAAAAAATATAAAATTTGGTCTCCAAGGACATTTTAATATAGAGAACACATCTAACGGTTTGGATCGACAATTTGAACTTTGAAAATTGAAAAACGACTTGGTTGCACGGAACCTCAGGAACAACTGATTTGATATTAGCCAACCTCTATATGTATATATATATATATATATATATATATATATATATATATATATTATATATATATATATATATATGTATATATATATATATATGTAACAAGATGAACATTCATGCCTTGCTCATTATGTACATAGACGGTACATAAATATTCACAATGGTAATGGACACTTACATTAACAAAGCAATCATGGAAGTACATTCGCAGGAGGGCAGGGGTAAGACTGAAGTCATTGAAGAAGCGTTCTTCCACCACTGATTCAACTATGGACTCAGCCTGTGGGCATGAAGTATTATAGAAGCCAACCTTAAGAGTTGCTAAGGTTAAAGGGAGAAAAGATAGAATGAACAAGAGTGATTTCATGGTTAGAATATAGCAATGTCGTCTATATGTTTCTACGGGCAGATAGATCGATGACAATGAAGTGTGCAAGGGTGAGCATTTAAAAGAAGCCAAGGTCTGGACATGCATGCATGCATGGTCAACTATTGTAGGTTGTAGCTAAAGGATTATAATATTATTATATTGTCCCTCCTTAACTGGAACAAAACTATTGTAATTATGTTAGTTATGTTCAGTATGTTTCCATTGGGTAATTGCTTGAGATTCTATGTGACCATTCAAGTACTAAATATGTGTGAACATGCGATCGAGTACTATTAATAATAGTACTCGACATAGTGACAAGATTCGCAAACAATTCACGAATTATTCAGTTTTTTGGTGATACTGAACCGAACACTGAATTATTCTGTTGACCGAACTTGACCAAATAATTCGTGAATTTTACAAATTTTTCTCAATTTTTTTCCGAAATTTTTTCAAAATTTTATTTTTTGGTTATTTTTTGTTTTTGCTCTCTTACAGAATTGAGATCTCTGACACTTCTACGTACCATTCACAATAAAATAACAAAAATTCTTCTACACTTCTACGTACATTGTGTAAAGTGGGCTTTAACTTGTGAATAGTATATCACAACATGATCCAGTAGCTTACCACATAAATGTCTATATGAACTCTTGCAACGGTAGATCTCAAGGATACTGTAGCATTGACTTGAATAATATTAAGAAGTACAAACACAGAACAATTCCTAGTTGCTAAACATTAATTTGGAATTACAGATGTCCTGGCACAATTTGATGCATATGATCATTAGTTGGGACAGCATAAATCTATATAATATATAAGAAATAACGAACGCAAGATATATGGAGTCGGTGTGCTTTAATTGTATTTAATTGTATGCCAATATATAGTTCGAACACATGCATAACCATGATTAATTGTCGCCCAACCTCCAAAGATTTAAATTTCAGCACTGGTTAATTATATGTATATATTATCATTTTGACTTTTGAACCTGATTATACCAATATTTTAAATTGGAGCACCGGTGGTAATTAAGAAATAATATTTTAGATGTTTACATTTTGGGCATTAATTCTAGTGTTAATCAACCACCGTCGGTTTCAAGTTCATCATTATTCATACAATTAACTATTTAGCCTCAAGTAATGAATATCTTTGGAGTTTAGACCTAGATATTATAGTTTGAAGAAAAGTGCATTAAAAAGAGGCCTAAACTTTTTTATACTTGCATGCATATATATATTTCTAACAACTCATGTCATTAAAAATTCATATTCCAGGCGTTAATTATTACTTAATTATTTTGTATGTTTATAGTTGCACTATTTGGTGTTTAGACTTGCTCTTTCTAATTAACAAGTTTGTTAGAATTTTGTAATTTATGTGCTAATACCAAGTATTCATATATACTTGCAGCTTTCTAACCGCAACTCAAGTGATTAAGATTCAAATTTCAGGCGTCAAGATTGGAAGTTTTTTGTGTTTATACTTGCATATATAAACGTGCACTCATACATTAAAAACATGGGAAATTAATTAGCTAGGAAAATTCGAAAGTCTAAATTGAATTAACTAATTGCATGCATGAACAATATGCTCTACAGGTATACATGCATATAAACTTGCAATATGTACACTGCCAAAAGTTTAAATTGAATTAATTAGGAAAATTCAAAAGAAACATATTTTGAAATTGCCGATGGAATAACTTGTGAAAAAAATCACGGAAGGCATTAATTTTATTTGATTAATTGTTGGTAATTACTAACTTAATTATTGGACTGTTGGTTAATGTGCCAGAGACAGAGACTATTAAAAATTGGTTATATTACCTGTAGAGCATATTGTTCTAATCAAGCACCGAAATAAATTCAGAGAATGTCCCAAAGAATTTCTCAACTGATTAACGATAAGTTAAACAATCAGCAATTATATTAATTTAGCAGGGAAAGAGAGATATAATTAAACATGGACGTATCCACCAAGTCAAACCTGTGCCAATATGTCAAATCTCATTAAAAATGATATGGCAAAATTTATTCTTTTGATCTATAATAAATCACAAGGAACAGGCGAACATCCAATATTATTATCAAAATATTAGATATGGAAGCCATTAATTGAGAGATGAGGAGGTGTTTTTTCTTAATCCCAATTTTGCCCTTCGTAAATGACCCCGATTCTTAGCATAATATATTAGTTAGTCTATAAAACTTGTATATTTTTTTTTATAAATGTGCTGGTGTGTGAGAATTTATGATTTTAATATTTATTTATCAAAAATATTACATGAGTAGAGTTTAATTTTTTTTTTTTTTTTTTTGTGTTTCGATCAAGCCTCCATTTTTCAACATCCTAATTAATAACAAAAATTCTAAAACGTATATTTCAAAATAAAACAATTATATGTAATCTTTTATAATTTCTCTATATATATGCACATAAAATAGTATCAATTTTCGATTTTTGTTATATATGAATCAATAAGTTGAAAAATCAACATCTAGAACTTATTTATATTAGTGTATTTTTACAAGCTCTTGATACTAATCAAAATAAAATCAAAATATCGTAATCTTTTACATGATATAGACCATATCTAATGGTTTTATTTTGACAATTAAATTTATGTTATTTTAGTTCTAAAAATGGTGGCATAATGAAGGTATTTGAACGCCCTCCTCTTTTTAAATTAGCTATTTCCCATCTAAACTCATTTTATTAGTATGCTCATTTCTTGATAATCAATTAAAAATACATATTAATTTAATTAAAAAGATAGATGACAATATTCTACAATTTTCTTCAAAATACCTATATATGTTGTGTCCCTCCTTTCCTTCGTTGATTACTGGTATACGTATTATGCGGTTTCTTTTGCAGCTAATTAAAACGTTGTGTTGGAGATGCTGTCATCGGGATGGAACATTCCATCTACATAGGGAGTAATAGAGCCAAAAATTTTATTAATATACAAAAAAAAAAAAATTAACAATTTATACAATGTTCCGATAAAATTTGAAATCTATCGAAACCGATGATATTGTCATTGGTTTTAGAAGCTAGAACTGATAACAATGTTATCAGTTTCAGCCTCAAAATTCAATTTCCAGGAGATAACTTTGAGTAATATATTTATGCACATTTTTTTATGCGAGAATTATATCAGATTGAAACAACAAACGACTTAGATTTCCATATGACAAAAGCAATGATTACATGTTTTGAAAAATTTTCTTAAATTTTTATTTTTTCAAAAATAGAAATACCATAATATTTTATGTATTTACCTAGAAGTGATTTTTGAATCGGGATCAATAATTCAGATTCAAAGCATTTTTTTTTCCAATAACACAGAAATATTTTAATTTTTCTTACAGCCGTGAAAAATCCAGTTTGAAAAATATTGATCCGGGTTAATTGTTGCAGTCTTTCTAATAAATTAAATTATATGGTATTCTATCTAATTTCAAAAAAATATAAAATATTTCTAATATTTTAATAAAAGAAATAAATAAATTATAATATTTTCTAATTGAAAAAAATTTTTTGAGATATATTGCAAAGTCTCCGGGAATTGAATTTTGAGGCTCAAACCGATGAGATTGTCAGTGGTTTCGATATATTTCGAATTTCATCAGAATATTGTATAGATTATTAAATTTATTATTTCTTTTGTATATTAATAAAAATTTCGGGTAATAGAGAATCACAAATATTGTATTGGAGATGATAGTGTTTATAAATTCTAGTAATTGATTAGCATTGTAATAGTGGTTTGATTAGCATTGTAATAGTGGTATGTAAGAAGTATTTAGTGGAGTTATTTATAATTGTATTTTAATCAGGTCTAAATAAGTATCATGTTATTGTACTAAAATATACAAAATCAATATAAGTTCTCTTTTTTATAATATTTTTAGGGAGGCCACTGTATATTGGTGTTTGACGCCGCACCATTGACTTGATTCATGTAGGGTAATTTTGTGTTCTAGGCTAGGCATATCAATACGATCAATTGAATTCACATTCTCTCTCTTACTGCACTAGAAAATCTTTTACAATTATTGAATCTAGAACATTCATTTTAACTTGGCACAAATCTCAAAGCCAAATAATACTACCCCTATTTCCCCGAATCTCAAACCGGCTGAGATTTAATTTGAAACCGTAAAGTGATGTGAATCCTCTGTAGTAGTAGAGAGGATACGGATCCATGATCAATTAGGTTGTTCTAAATTTATCAAGTCTCTTTATTATGACTCAATTTTAAAATCTATTAGATTGACTTTAAATGACGAATCTGAACTGTTGAAATATGTCTTTCTTACGAGTGATGTGTCTACATATAAAAATTTTGAATTTTCAAATTAATTTTGTACAGAGTCTAGTGGTAAAAAAATATATTTAAAAATGAATGCATTAAAAAATTTTTGCATGTAAAGGTCTCACTAGCTAGTAAGATAGATGAGTTTTAACTGTTCAAATTCATCATTTAAAATTAATCCAACAAGTATCAGAGTTAAATTTACAAAGAAATTTGATTAACTTAGGAACACTCTAGTTCTACTCCAATACGAGAGGCCAGATGAAAATGTCGAGGCTTCTATTGTTCGTCTCTTTATAAGCTTAATTTTGAACGAGGAACATGACAAACTTGCTAGGGTCAAGGTGAGTAACTTCAGAGATCAAATAGTGTATATGGTTAATTAACTATAAAAATATGTCACTATCTACGAGGGTAAAAAGTGACTATTGTCAAAAATATACCAAAAGAAATTGTAATTTTTGAATGTATTTATTATTGACAAGAGTATTTGTAAAAAAATACTATCAGCAAAAAGGATTTTTAACTTTGTAGATAGTGATATATTTTTGTAACAGTAGACTTTGGAGGTATGATATTGCTGCTGTTGATATACATTCGAAAGGATGCCTTGTTTTTTGAACGTTGTACCTGGTTTGTTCCTAATCTGTAAGCTAACTGAAATAAAGTTAGATTCTAATTATGATTCCGTGGTCTTTGATTTCATCTCATTGTATTTCCAAACTTTTAATCCTCCTCCAAAAATCAACAACTAATTTGATATCCAGACTCTGCTATTTAGGAGATTCTTCCTAAATACAAGCCATAACATTGAATTAGCTGAATTGAACTTCTAGGAATCTGGATGTCTTCCAACTTGCAAATAATTCTTCTGAAGTTTTTTCTTTATATTATTACCTCCTAGAATATTTTACGTAGTGATGTACTAAACATGTCAAAAAATTGCAATGATGATTAACTAACTAGCAAATTAAAGTAGTGATTTTTTACCTACCAAAAAAATAGTAAAAATATTTTAAAAAATATAAAATTTAGTCTCCAAGTATATTTTCATATGATAATAATATTGAGCGGTTTGAATCGACTATCTGGACTTCGAAGACAGATATAATTTCAATGCATGAAATAATCCGCGCATTGTAAAGTACCATAGCCTCACTCTTACTATTTTATTTTCCTATAGGTTATGACTTGGTGCAAATCAGCATTGTGTTGGGGTTTCAGTTTGTTGGGCTAAATTAGGCCAGACAGACCGGCCCGTTAGCCGGACTTACTTTTGGGCCGCTAAAACATTATATACGAGCGATGTTATAATTTTTGTTTCCTATCTATTTTATTTATATATATAATGCTGGATGGAATTTGCAATGTTTTTTCAGTGATGTCTGTTTTTCTACCATTTGGCAAGCCCTTTTTAGCTTTTCCTATTTGTGTTCCTTTCGGAGAAAAAGTTCATTACACCAAATTTAAACCTATTAAAATTAAATTTAAAAGTGCAAACAGTTATGCGAAAACACAAACATTATCAGCAAATGGACAAGGACAGGACAGCTAGATAGTCTACAATTCTACCACAATCTATTTAGATACCATAGTAAAAGAAAAAAAACCTTAAAAATATAGAAAATTAATCAGTCTTCTCCTTCTCCTTCTCCTTCTCCTTCTCCTTCTCCAGTCCACTCCTTCCAATGATTGTCGATGTTGTTCTGGGCCCACACAACAGCAGCACGTGCAGCTTGAGGTGCACCCGGGAGCTCTTTTTCTCTGATGGCATCGGCCATGTCAATGAAAGGAATAACCATCAAGGTCCCGGGCCCACCATATTCAGTGCGCAAAAAGTTGCTCAATATCTGTCGTGTTATGTAGTACAACAATAAACACAATTTAATGAAGGAAAATAAAAAGATTAATAAGGATTAATGCCTAAATAAAAGTAAAGATGAACAGTTATTTTCTAGTGAGCAAATAATTGACTTTCTTTGTCTAAATAGCAAGTTATTGCCCAATATATGATTGTAATGCATGTAGGCATATAAAATTCAGAAAGATAAATTATATTGTAGCGCATGAATTAATGCATGCCATAAGAAATTAGAAACATCCAAGAAATGTGAAAATAATTGAAAAGTAGCTTCAGTTGTTTAGTTTACATGAATGTCGTGCCTAAAAGAAAGCTCTACTTTGTAATATTGAATTTAGTGCCAACTATAAGCAGTGTCATATAAAAATTAAAAAGAGAA